>VXBR01007020.1:903489-939897 GCA_013400215.1 Cisticola juncidis | reverse complement strand
GGTGGGGAGAAGAATGTGTGAAAAAAAAAAAAATAGATTATTCGTATGTTGCTAATTTTCTGACTGTTCTCAGCAGGTAGCTTCACTATATGTCTCTTTTTTCCTTCTTCTTTTTCCCGAGCTGTCTTTTTATTAATGCGTAAGTTTAAAATAACTCTACCATGTTAAGTATCAATCCTATATATTTTAATGATACATCTGTGCAGGACAGAATCCATTAATTTAATATATCTCCCCTAGATCCTAATTATGCACCGACTGCCAACTACTTGGATCAGTTGACTGAGTTTTCATTAAGAGTATTACATCTGATTTAGCATGGGATCGTGTTCCATTTGGGGAGGTTTACTTTTTGGGGGGTGCCGGCAGTGCGGGGGTGGCTCGGCAGGAGCGTGGCAGGGGTCTCCTCTCACTGCTCGCCCGCTGCCAGGCCCTGTCGCCGCCGTGTGACCGTCCTGAGCGCTTCTCATCAGCCCTGATTTATGAGCCTTGTTAAACACTCATTATTACTTTGCACCTTTTTTCCAGCAGGGTCTGGGAAACAACCCCACTTTGTGACAACAGGGCGTGTGACAAACAATTAAAGGCGGAGAGGTGATGTAGCTCTGGAGCGCCAGACTCCCCTCTCCTCCCCTTCACGCCCAACCAGAGGAACATTTCTGTTAAAAAGAGGAGAAGGAAGGAAGCAAGGAAGGAAAGGAAGGAAGGAAGGAAGGAAGGAAGGAAGGGAAGGAAGGGAAGGAAGGAAGGAAGGGAAGGAAGGAAGGAAGGAAATTTTAAAAAATCTCACTTTATTTTTGCCAATTTAATTCACCGTAACAGCAGCCTGTAGACCTCTGACTGTGCAAATTAGTGGTTTGGTTTATCTAAACACAAACTTGGAATTAGAGATACCTGATCAATTCCCTAAATGTGAATATGTACATATGTACACATCTTCAGTGTATACAGGCAGTACAGGATGGAATCCAAGCTCGAGCAGCTGCAGCGTTTGATTGTACTCAAAGTAACAGCTAGTAAGGTGTTTACAAACATTATTTTATTCAGCGAAAGGTAGAGCATGCACTTTCAAAATGAAAAATACAACTTCTTAAAAAAGTAAACTTTTTTAGAGAAATTGACCTTCCCCCCGATACTCTGGTGGTGACTTTTTATTAATCCTTTGTCAGTTCACCTGACGTGAACTTACATTTATTTGTGATAGCAACACGAATTCACAGATGTTCTTTTCCTTTGCGCTTTTGCAAATGAATTATTAGAGCTATGCACACAGGCCTATATGAACAAGGATTAAAATCTGTGGAATGTATCATCTGCCTCTCTCTCTATTTCTTTCTCTGTCCGTCTATCTACCTATCTATGAATATTTAATGGGTCTGAACTTAATTAACAAAATAATTTCCATTTTGTCTCCAAAATGATCAACAGCAATTATGTGAGTTTTTTAAGGTTTATAATTTTATGTCACCAGACTGTTGCTTGGGGGCAGAGGCACAATTGCCATGCCAGCTGCAGTTGTATTTATTTGGTTTTTCCCTGTCTTGTTCCTGTAGGGCTGCATTATGCAGTTTTTAATTAGTTTGTGTTTGTATTTCACCCGTCCCAAATCAATGCCATCCTGGAGCAATGCAATGTAAATTCCTGCAGTACAGGTGTAGCTGCTAGCTCTGGAACACTAGGAAACTCATGTCTTACAAATGAAAGCAGTGAATGCCATTCAGCCAAACTGTCAGCTTTAAACAGCCAAGAGGAAGGAGATCAAAGCAGAGAGCAGGAACTTCTACTCTCCAGATTAGTCTTTATGGCTTGAACGCCTAATGCTATTAAAGGGAACCAGGACATACAGCACATCGTTGGCTACAAAGTTACTTCTAATTTTGCTGAAGTCCTGCCTTATTTTGGCCAATGTAAGCCTTCAGAGCATTTCAAGATGCACTGTTTCCTTTGAGGCCTAGTAGCTACTCATAGGAAATTATGCAGAACTAATACCTTCAGAGACACATTTCTGTTTGTGCACATATTTATATAACTTATCGCCTTTTGAAAGATAATTTTGATTTCCTCCTAGGTTCCACAAAGTCTTTTAATAGAACTTGCAGCAATAAAACCTGAAATTCTAGTATCTCCAGACATGAAAAGTCCCTTTATGTTGTGTTTGGTGTCTCTTCTTTCTTGAAATGACCTCTGTACAGTGCTGTATAAATCTATTATTCCAGTCACTGGGGAATTCTTTTAAAGCTTTTTTTTTTTTTTTTTTTTTAGGAATAAGAGATCGTTCATCTTTAACTAGGCCACATAGAAATTATGATTCAACAGCAGTGTATATTTAATTAGAGTAATCTCACTTGAATTTAATTACCTAATGAATTATTTGTTTAAAAGGTAAAAAGGCTTGTTTGCCAAGTACAGTGCAACCCACTGATAAGAACTTCCGTTATAAGAACATTAATATTAAAAAAAAAAACCACAAAACCAAACAACATCACAATATTTTATGGTTTTATATTTTAACTCTTTGCTTCTGCCAGCAGTAGGTGGGTACGCCGAGCCTGCTGCGATCAGTGCAGCATCCTTGCACATACTGCCGCCGCCGGCCCGCGGAAGGGACGCGCCTCCCCGCGCCGCGCAGGCGGGAGTGGGGGCCGGGGGGAGACGGGACACGGATGCCTTTGCCGGGTGAATTTGGAGGCGAGAAGCCGGCGCCGTTCGGCAAGGGGCGGTGAGGCCGCCCGGCTGCAGGCGCTGGAGGGGCTGCGCGCCACTCCGCGCCCTGCGCATCCCCGGGCAGCCGCCGGGATCGGAGCTGCTCCTCAGGGCTGCTGTCCCCTTCTCTCAGTGCCGCGTTTGGAAGAGGTCCTGGCCAGGAACAGGAAGATGTCAGAGCGGGGAGTGACAAGCTACAAAACAGTCGCCGTGTATTTTTTTTTTCTCCTCTTTCCATTCCCCCCTAGTCTTATAATCAGAGCAACTAATCATAGTCGTTTGATTATTTATGCTTCTTCAGCCGGAGCAACAAAAACCGGCCGGCCTCTGCCCTTGACCTTTCTCCTCTGTTCCCAAATATTCCAGCTACTTGCATTGTTTGTTTCCAAAATACAATTCGTACAGTGCAACAATTGTCTGAAGATCGTCTGAAAGCAACACAACTCGGGCATTAGCTGACCCAGAAAAAAAAAAGAAAAGAAAAAAAAGTGAAAAATAGACAATTTTTTTTTTCTTATTCAATAATGGGAAGCTCTCCTTGATGCATTCTACTTACCTGATGCAGAGAAACTAGGTCAAAAAACTTTTGGTTTGTTTGTTTCTTTGCTTCTATGCTGAGAGTCTTCTTTATGGTTTGACAGTGGGTCCTCTCGAAGGTGTCACTTGGCGGCTACGTGTCTCTTGGACCGACAAGTTTCAGTCTGTCCTTCCCCAAACAGAATGAGGCCATCGACAGGGCCTGAACTGGTGTGCGAGGAGCAGCGAGGGGTCGGGCCGACCTCTCCCGCCCTTGCTGCCCCAGCAGTGATGCTCTGGCACCACGCAGGAAGCCGGATCTGTAATGTTCGATTAGAGAACTGACGTTAGAAGATATGTCTGGAGGTGGGGAAGGTGCCCTGGGGATGCCAAACATGAAAGAGGCATTTCTCCCTTACCTTCCTTTGGTAGGTAAGAACCTACCAAGCATTTCTGTTTGAGAAACACCAGGAAGAGGGGAAGGGTAGCGTATGTATACTCAAACCACGGGCAGGGAGAGTAGGAGTAGGTGCAAGCTAAAAGCTAAGCTTGGCCAAGGTTGAGGCACCATTTCGAGTTCCTGACGGGTGCCACTGAAGCTCCCACTCGTGCAGTCCCTCAAAGAAGGACCGCACCACTCATTAGCCTGTGGGCGCAGACGTACCCCACACTCAGGGGCAGAACTGCAGAAGTACCCACGGATCAAAACACCAAACCTGTCTGCTCGGCAGGGGATTCCCTCCCGGTCCCCCTACGCCCCAGGTGGGAGACAGCCCGGCGGTCTCCGGGCGGAGGCGGTGAGAGCAGAGGGCCGCCGGGGCCCTCCGTGGCTCCATCCCGCCCTCACCCCACTCCTGCGTCCTTTCTGTCGCCTGACTCTGAAAACGAAGATGTTTTCCAGGTTTTCCAGAGCTGCCTGGCCTGCAGCAGGCATACCTGCTCAAGCCGGTCGCTGAGCAGCTTGCGCAGTGCAAAACTTACCCCGCAGCGGTTCGGGGAAGGGAGGAAAGCCCCTCTCGGCCTGCGCGGGACGAGGCGCCGTGGTCTGGGGCTGTGCTGAACATCAGGCAGGAAGGGAGAACGAGCCTTAGTGTCTGCCGTTCCCAGTCTTCTTCATTTCAGGGCAGGGATGCTAATTTTTTTCACGAGTTTTGGAGGTGTGGTGAAGGGAAGCAGTTTTATGTACGGGTTGTGCTCGCTGCTGGCGCTGTGGCAGCAGTGGGGCTCACCAGCTCTCCAACACCTCAGCTCCTATTTCAGGGTGCCAGAAATGCTGGAGTCTGATGACCTTTTTGCACTTTCAGGTAAATATGCCAACTCCTGAACCCAAGAGTAGCCTCGGGTGTCTTGTTGAGACCTGTTCTCCTGCCACAGTGGGAATGGATATTGACTTCAGAAAACCTCGAACCTCATGATTATATTAAAAAGTCTAATATATTCAAAGCTAAGATTGTGGTCATTTTCAGACCTCAGAGCAAAATTATCACAACATTTCACTGTTATAGTCACATAAATATGTTGGTCTCTGCTACTATGTGTCATCTGCACACACTGTTATTAGAATCAATTGGCACCCTCACTGAAATGTTTATAATGACTCTACGATATTATGGGAGTTATAGATCTACAGGCCTGGCATTTTAATTCTTGAGGATCTATGCTTTTCTTAAAGTTACAAGTGCAGTTGCCACAGCACAGCCATATAATATAGTTTATTCCATTATTTTTTATAAACATATACATATGTTATCAGATCATATTTGTCTGTGTGCTTTTATTCTTACCCTCTTTGTATCATCTGTGTATTTTCACTGTATTTTTACTGATAAACTACAGCTGTATAATTTCAATCATGTAGTTATGGTAGGACAAACTATTAAATAAATCTTAGCCTAGAAGTTATTGAATTAAAATTCCTCACCAAAGCATCTCAGATTCTTTTTAATATTCTATAAACAGAGTAATTTACAATGTCATTCTACCTCTTCTATAGCTTTCTTCTAACACTGCAGCATTAGTAGCAGTTGGTGTATTTTCTGTCTTTGGTTTCTTTTTCCTTAGATGTATAGTCACCCTTTTTGCTATTATAATTGATTTATGTATCCATCGATGTGTGCTGCATTTTAATGATGACTCTTTGTTTTATCCAATAATACTTTTCAATAAGATTGTTTGAATTGCATTTTAAAGACAGGTGTAAACTGATGCTTAGAGTTTTAATGCCCAGTGTTGACCCAGGCAAGATTTTTGCCTGGGAATAGATTTGCACTCAAATAGGAGTATACATTTTATGCATTTTTACACTTACCTACATTTTTTGCTTTAGTTTAGGCTTACTTAAATATAATTACCTTTCCCTTCTTGCTTCTTAACTCCACATTAATATGCTAAATTCTCTGAGGCCCGTATCTTTTGTATTTTTTCTTACAACTCCAGATTATATTTGAATGGCAGGACAGTTTGAGCTTGACCTATATCAAACAGCACTGGTCCATTGAAAGCACTGCAACAGGATAACAGTGAGAGCAGAAATAAAGTGGATTTAATAAAATAATAACAATGAAGGGAAAATACCTCCATTAAACACCTTATTATAAGAAAATCCTTAATGTGTGGTTCTTAAATGATTGTTGACTAGTGGGCTAATAATATGACGTTTTAAACAACAAAGTTAATCATGTTCTCTGCTGAATTACTGGTCTAGATACTGTAAGAAACAGAAAACTAATTTTTTTTTAAGGTTGGGTTCTTGTGGTAGTTAAATCACCATGTCACTGTGTAGAACTTGGTGTGCAATCATGAGCTGCACCATCGTACTCTAGAAATTAGCACTCAGTTTACTTTATTGATTCACTGCAGGTTTTTCTCCTCAAAACTGCTGTTCCCCATCCCATATGTTTCATTTTACTTATCCGTGGTAGTTCCCTGTCAAAGGTGTCAATTTTGGGGTTTTTTGCCTGGGCTTGAGAACATTCAAATAATAATGATAATATCATATCCACTGGTAATTTTTCATGTATAACTATGCTGCTTCAATTTACAAGCCATTTTATGCAATACGTGTATTCTACTGTTTCCTCATATGTTTTGCATTGGTCACAGACAAGATAAATTTTAGAAGACTAAGTCATGATGTTCAGAGACATTATTAAGAACAGTGAGGAATTGCGAGCATTCATAAACACAACAGGCCCAAATTAAGACCCTCAGTTTAGCAGCTGGAAGCCTTTTGGGATTGATTACTACATGCAAAGAGAAAACATGCAAGGAACTACTTGTTCAGTATACTCTGTACCCTCAAGTCAAAGACACTACCAGTGGAATAAAATATCTGTTAGCTTGAGTGTAGACTGTTGAACTTGAAGTATTTTTTATGTGTTTGCCTATGTCTATAGGTTCAAATATTTAACATCTGGATGCTTTTTTAATGTCATGGGATACTCAAAGATGGATATTAATCCAAGCAGATGTTCTGAAGTCCAGGAAAGTAATATGTCATATCCTGCAGAGCTGGGCTTATAATGGAAAAGGAAATGCCCATTTTCTATTTCACCTTCTGTTTATTTCCTCAGCTTTTCCATGAGGGTCACAGAGTTAGACAACAACACGATCATTCACAGAAGGTTTTGATCTCTCTCTCACCTTGTCTCAGGCCAACAAGCATTTGCAGTAGCTCATACTGTGCTGGCATCGCTGCTGTAATTGCACTAACCCAGAACAGTGTTGCCATATACATTTCTATGCTAAGCTTAATAATTCTAATGCTTTGTGGAAGCAGTCTTGGTGCAGTTGCATTGATGTAGTAGATGCTGCCAGTGTAACTCACAATAATCTTGCAATCCTTACAAAGCCTGCTCTCTGCAATTTTCTTCTACTTCACATTATTTACTTGGTCTAAACTATTTGCTGTTTCACAGAGTGATAAATACCAGTTCATTTATTTCAAATAAAATAATCTCTTCAGGTATTGATTTGTGCTCTGACTAATCCCCACTTTGTGAGTTCATCTTGGGACCTGTTGGGAAGTTTCCCCATAATGCAGTGCTACTCCATAGCTGAGTCAACTTCTGTGTTAGTATAACAGATTTTCACCTACACAGAGGTTTGCTGTGAATTTTTTACATTGTGGGCAAGAACCTTTGATATTTCAATTTCACCATCTTTTTTGTTTGTTTGTTAGTTTCTTTCTATGAGATTTGGTGACTGAAGAACAATCCTTGAAGTCCTGACAACAGAACAGCCAAATTATTCTCACTGGGTAGGACACAGAAAGAATAGAATAGCCCTTCCTGGGGGAAGAAAAGACCCCATGTTGAGAAGGCTGTTGCATTTCTTCCACTGAACAACAAAACTGCTACTAATGTTCATGTGCTGACATTTAAAAATTGTATCCTACTAGTTTCTTTAGGGTACTAGCCTTTCCTTCCAGACTCAGTGTACTTTATTTTTTTGTCATTCTTTTTTAGGTCTTCTCATTTTGTTTCTTATCTTTGCCACAATTAATTGCCACAATTTTTCTTTTGTCTCCATATCATGTTTGTATTTGTCCATCTTTCCTGGCTCAGTGTTGTCAGCTCCATGTTTGATCCCACGGTAAAACCACTCTTGCTCTTTCAGTTGTTTTTACTGAAAACAATATCCTTATATTTTTCACGTTTATCTGTACTTTGTAGTTGAAAAAGATTTCAGAGAAGGGATTGACTTTTTACATGTTCATATAATGCCTACTCCATCTGAGACCCTAAAACCTAAGCAATAATTAATAAATAAAATTCACCCGTTTTCCACTGATGTACTTATCCTGCTTAATAATGGTAAATTTAAGCAATTAGGAACTCAGGTGACTCCTCATGGAACTATAATCATGTGACTAATTATGTTATCCTTTTCATATGATAAAACTTGCATTTGGAAGAGCCTGTACGTATGCAAGAGTTGAAAACATTTCTGGATTAGTTTGCTTTTGCATTCCTAACAGCTCCTTGTTAATAGGAGGTGTTTATGGCAAAAATGGTGGCCTCTGGATACAATCTGAACTTCAGCTAGAGCTGATAGAGAGTAACTTTACAGTTTGTCTTCTGACTGTTCTCAGTGTTAGGAAAGAGTATCAGTGTACCTGTGTTCAACTGGACTTTGTGCTTCCATGCATGTAAGACTTGCACAGTTTCCCCATTAGTAAGAATGTTAATTCAGACACATACAATTCTGAACACTTTTTTGTTGTTGTTTTTTCCACTACTGTTTAGGTTTACTTGGCAGGAGTAGAAATGAGGTAACAAATGTCAGAAAGAAAATAAAAATAATTTAACAGCACCAAAAGAATAGCTTCAGCCAACTTGGCAAATTCATGGGTCATGTGGGGATGCAGCCAAGGGCATGGAGAGGGATATGAAGACGTGGCGAGGATGACTCTCCTGCTCTCTCCTTCTCTCCTGGAGAAACTCCATCAGGAATCTCATGAGATTCAGCACAGAATGTAGAGTCCTGGACCTGGTCAGAGAAGCCATCCTCCTTCTGTCCAGTCTTGGCATCAACTTTTTGAAAGGCAGCTTTATAAAAAAAGACCTGATGGCCCCAGTGGACAGCAGAGGGGACATGACCCAGCAGCAGTCAGTACTTAGAGTGAAGGAGACCAACTTCATAATGAGCAGTAACAGTGTGAGTGTGGCCAGAAAGAAGGAAGTAGTTATTAGTGGGGTGGGTGTCAAGATCTTCTCCCAAGTAACAAGGGAAGGGATGAGGAAATATTCTCAGGGTGTGCCAGGGAAGGTGTAGATGGGATATTAGGAGAAATTTCTTGACTGAAAAGATTGTCAAGCATTGGTACAGGGTGCCCTGGGAAGACAGTGAGTCACTGTCTTAGGAGGTATTTTAAAGATGTCTAGGTGTGGTGCTTAGGGACACGGTTTAGTGTCAGACTTGACAGTGCTAATGGCTGGACATGATGAAGTTAAGCATCTTTTCCAACCTAAATGATTCCATGTTTCTTCTTTAATCAGCACTTGTAAGACTACATATGAAGAACTGTTTTTGAATTTCCCATTGCAAAATAGGTATTGACATGCTGCAATCAGTGTGAAAGGGCTACCATGTTTATTAGAAGCCTAGAACACATAATGAGGAGAAGCTGGACTAATTGAGAAGCTTGGTTGTTGGGCCAAGAACAACAGGCTAATGTCAGGTCTTATAGCTGCCTTCAGGTACTTTTTGGTAAAGTGTAATCTGAATGGAAACACTCCTCTTATAGTGGCAGGATGAGAAGCAGAAATTAATGGAAATGTTTAGATACCAGAAGAAAAAAGAGTGGAGCAGAGGGGAATAGGTTGGGAAATAAAATGAAAGGAAGCCATAAGAACCCAGACAGTTTATGGACTCACCATCCCTGAAGATATTCAAAAGTTAACTGGACAAGACCTAGAGGAATCTGACATAGTTGGACCCATGTTGAGAGGAGGGCAGAGCTGGATGACATCCAGAAATCCTATCAAACCCAAACTATTTTATGATTTTGTAGCAGTTGAGCACATAGCAGTGAAAGAGTGGAGTTAATGTCCTCACTCATGTTAAAGGGCTGTCCAGGGCAGACTACAAAGGGTGGCAATAATGCATGTGGCTGTAATGTGTCAATTGTATTGCCTACAGATACATTTATTTCACAGCTTTGAACTCTCATCAGAATGTACTCTGTAACAAACTGATGCCTCTCTCTCTTATGGGTTTATAGCGCAGCTTTTATACAGACATGACTGCTAACAAGATGCTGCCTGAAACAGCAATCAAACCATGAGGGCAAGCTAGAGACATATGACAAGCATTTTGCCATCTTTACCAGTAAGCCATTTCAGGAAAGAATGGACAGGAGAGGGAAAGGAGTGAACAAGACCTGAGAAATAGTCATCATGCAGTTGATAGCTGACTTTTCAACCCAGATGGTGATTTAATGGTCTGCTCCAGCAGATGTACAAGTAGATTTCATGTAGATGTTCAGCACACAAGTAAAGGTGCTTCCTACCTAAAGATCTTTTGCCTGTGGCCAGAATAACACGGTGAAGCTCTCTCGGCTTGTGATGTCCCAAGAGAGCCTCTTGGTCCACTCCAAGATTACAAAGTAACAAAGACCAAAGTCACAGAATGTAAAGTACATGAGGGGAACAGGAATGGTTTGAAATGCATTTTGTAGTGTTGAAATAGAAGTATTCTCTGACCTTTCTTAATCCTAATTATTATTATTATTTATGAAAGAATAAGTGCTGTTAAATAAAAGATATAATTTTAATTGTGGAATTAACTGTAATTACATGTCATTATGAAATATTCCATAATTTTGCAATTGCTTAAACTGTTGGTATTTACTGAACATAATTTACAGTAATTCCTTTATTCTTTCTTTGTCTAACCAATAATTATCTTTCTAATAGGTAGTAGAATCGTGAACTGAACAAAACTGTACACATTAAGTGTTCACAACATTTCTATTTGTCTTTTGTTTCTGTAGGAATCCAAAACAAAGTTAATCTGATCAGCAGGGATCAATAGAAAAGTGAGTGAAGATTCTTATTTCTTTGAAGCCAGGGAAGGCAATGAAATAATCCTCCTAAACAATGAAGGCCTTTAATTCAGAGTCTTGAACACTGAAAGGCATTGTGAAGTGGGATTTGCAGTGTTTCTGGTTTTAATTTAAACTGTACAAGCAGGTGCAGTAGTTGGAGGTGAATTACTTTTTCTACATTTTTGTGATATTATAAGACAAAAATCACAGAAAAGTTCCAGACAAGATTTATGGACTGCAAGAGTAAAAAAAGTCTCAGAAGAACTTCCTTTTGTTCTACCCTCCATGTTCCCATCCCCAGTTTTAGTGTATCGATTCTCCTTTCTTTGTGCCTTCATTAGGTCCACAAGCTGAAAGACATCTCAGTACCCAAGATTCTGCACCCATGTGAGATGGCTACCTCTGGAAGAAACACCAGCCAGTTCTTCAGCCTCTATCTGCTTGGTGCCTTTAACTGAGAAGCTGGTAGTGGACTGGGCTGCAGAAGGCCCTTCTGTGAACTTTTTTGACTGAAGAATGCTTAAGACAATATGGGATGGGTCCACCACCCTGAGTCACAGGTAGTTGGCTCATCGAGTGGGTAACGCACAACAGAAGGGCAGGGACTTGCCAGCCTGGATTTTGTTGCAGCATTTCCAGGTCTTAAAGGTGGCAAGGGGGCCAGTTGAGAGTTCAGGACACTTGGCATCATTTGGGGATGAGGCAGATCCAGGAGTGTAAATCCATTCTTGTGGTAGCAGTCAGGGTCTTACTCAGCCTGGTGACCACCAGACAGGTCCTGGAGTTAGGTGGCAGGTCTGAGGTCAAGCTGGGAAGTCAGTCCATGGATCAGAGCCCAGTGCAGCAGACTACATAGCTGGCATGGCTGTGGCAGACCTGGAGACTGGCACACTTACAGCACAGCTCAGGTGGGAAGCAGTTGAAACGGGGCACCGGTGTGTGTGGGCACCCACGCAGGGAGGGCAATGTGCCCAGGACCTACAAGTGCCCTTAGGGCCATGATCAGCCCATGGAATGGTGGCTGACCAACAATCAGAGAGCAGCAATAGCAGGTGAATCTTAGCTGGAAGGTGCAATATTGGACAGAAGGAAGGTTGCAAAGAAAGTCCCTCTGACTCATGGTGAGGCAACCTGCCAGGCTGGAGGGAGGAAAGCACAGTGGGCTCCCATTTGGATGAAACTGATGGCAGTGCTTTTATGGGTAGCAGGAGGATGATGTTTTCACTCTGTTTCTACTGCACAGGCTTATGAGAATGAACCTTGCAGTAGGCCACCTATAGTCAGTCACCATTAACTTGTTTGAGGTGAAAGAAGTTCTTCTAAATCTTCTCCTGACTTGTTGTATCCCATCTCCTGGTTCCTTTTTTTCATGTTCAGCTAGAGTCTATTTGGCAATTAAAATATTAATGCTGAATACTTATGTTCAATCAATCCAATTCCATATATCTTACAGAAGGAATCGGGTATTGAATGCTTGTTCAATTTGTCTTGATCTTTCACTTGTTTTTGTTTTTCTTTTCCTTGTAATGTGAAAGAAAATTCAACTTTTGAACCTTGGGTTAAAGAGTTTGTCTTGACCTCAGGCTGAACTTGCTTTGTTACTCTGTGGTTTTGTTTGTAGCTTCTAGGAAGGCACAAATGGGCAAAATCAGGCTTATTGTGGATTCACAGCTCTAATCATGATGACTGCAGTCATTGTCAGGACTATTTAAAATGTATTTATTTCACAAGTTGTCTTTAGGGTTTTCTGCCTACCTGCAAGAAAAAAATATTGTCCTCCAGCCTACTTACCTCCAGGAACTCAGGGACCCTCAACCATCAAAGCTGTCACAGAAGATTGGTTTCATGGCATTATGGGGAGAGGCACGATGCCAGAGTGTTGTTCTTATCTTTAAAAAACATCTCCCTGAATAAGGTCCTCTTTGTTTTGGGAGCCATGGGTGTGTTTTGTATGCACTGTTCATTTATTTTTTCAGTTACATGTTCAGAGATAACACAGGTTGAACTAATTGTCTAAATAAGATTTGGAATTTAACAAATTACAGTGTTCAATAACATAATTTTCTTTGACAAAAACAACACAGGTAGTGCTCTCCTAGTCTGACAGCTCTGGGAGCTAGAGTTGATTCAAAAGTGCAAGAATGAGATTCTAAAGGCGCAAGGAAATAAGAAATGTTATTTATCACTGTTTCAGTGTCATCAGCTTGTTATTTTATTGTTCTTTAGAATAATGGGATTTATTGAAGCAGTTTATCCTCACATCGCATAATACACATTATGCTTGAAGAATGAGGAAGATTCAAAATAGTAAAACATAAAAAAGCACCTTAAACATAACAGAAAACCACAGCAAGGGGAGCTACACTTTAAAACCTACCCCACTTCTATCTGGAAAAGCAGAAAACAAGTACATGTGGAAAAGAATGGTTCAGTTATTAAAACCACACAAATTGAGACATTTGCATAGTTACTGCCATGCTTAAATGAAAGAAGATAATTGTGTATATGAAAGGTTTTCAACAGCTGTCTTTGAAATCAAATAAAGAATTAGATAAACATGCTGGCTGCTTTGCATCTGGGATATATGCACCAACACTCAATATTCACAAATCGCTAAGTGGTTGTTGGACACCTGAAATTCTATTGATTGCTAAAGCTCAATAATGTCTCAGAGACTTGATCAAAAGAGCAGGCAAGCAAACGAGTAATTATATAGTATTGGGACTCTTAGCATAAACAAAGTACACTGCAAAGAGCAAACATTCTGACTAGATAAATAACCTCAGTTTGGTATGGCAGCAGCCATAACAGGAAACCTTTCAAATGTTGATTACATAAAATTAAGGACGATACAGTGAAAAAGAGTATTGTAAATCAGACAGCAGGGAATTTCAAGGATCACAAATCCTTGCCTAATATAAATTACAGCAATAAATTCTAGCATGGATTGTTTCTTCTATAACAATGGTTACCAATAGGAACTGTGAGCTAAAATTCCAGGGCATTTAAATCATGATAGTCCCTAGAAATTTAATTGCTTTATTTTGCTTCCAGCTTGCTCAAAAGTGAACACAAGTGATAGATATAAAACTCTTTGATTGTATAAATTAATATTTGTTTCCTTAGATTCTATGTGAAGTCAACAAATAACTTTCTTATTGTAGTTATTATGGTGTCTGGATATAAATAGTCAACCTCCTTCATTCTTAGAGATTTTTAACGTGACCCTATTGATATACATTCACGTACCAAGAATTCCACTGAAAACTGTGAAAAGATACCAGTATAAAACTGGCTTGTGAGTCAGTCTTAATGTTTGGCAGAGGTTTTTTACTCCTGGATTTTCTCAGTATTACAAAACACTCAAAACAAGAACTGCCTGAAAGATAATAGTGATTAAAAAAATAAAAGGAAAATTAAGAATAAATCCCAGAGCATTGTGCCTTGCTTTTCATCTCACTGGAGTTATTATTAATCTCTCAGATGGCTTAACAGGAATGGTCACCATATTGTAACCCTGGGCTCTGATTGTGGGGATGTCCTTATGCTGTAATTAGAGGAAAGATATTGCCTCAGAGAAAACTGTAGTATAAACATGTACTGCTCTGGCTATCTTCATCTGTTTCATATGAAGTGATCTGGCATCATGGGAAGCCGAAGATTTTCTTCATGTGGTTTACAAACAGAGAGAAGAGCACTGCAAGAAAAACACAGCTCTAACAATGCTTATAATTTGGCCTGAGGTCCACTCCACAGTGCCTGCAGGCAATCTCACGCAATGTAAACCACCACCAGTGAATTCCAGTTCTCTGTACCAGCCAGCTCTTAATGGATTTTGGCTAGTCATCATGTTCTCATGTAAAAGCAATGTTGTGTGTGCCTCAGTTAGTCTGGGATCCCATATATTTCTGGTCAAGCCTTGTCAGAAGAAAAATTTTGATGTTGCATATAACATGTTTCCCATCCTTTGAGAACAGTCCAAAAAGGCAGGCTAGATAAAAAAAATGTTGTCTCTGTTCATACAATTTAAATTTCACTTTTCCCAAGGTATTCAACAGGTCCTATCCAAAACCAAGACTTTGACTTTATATCCAGTTATAAGAGATGCTGGGTGGTAAAGAATTTCTGCAGTTTCCCTGCAAAATTATGTTTTAGGACCAGTCTGTGATTATTCTGTTTATAGAAAAAGATGAGTCTACAATTACACAGTGTCATCTGATGCCACTGATGATGTGACATTAATTATATATAGAAAATGATCCTGAACTGTTCTTCAGTACTCCCAGAAAGTGTAAGTGAGGATTTAAACCCATTATTTATTTACCTACTATGCTTCCACAAAAATTTCAGTTCTGTATCTTTAGGCTAAAGTAGAGCCATTACTGGAGTAAGATGGAAACAGTGACAGTAGTCTAATGCCTCTGCAGTGAGGTGAGAAGGAAGCACAGTTTCTGTGACTCATAGGACTGCTTTATACAGGACTGGTTTTACTGGGATATGCTGCTGAGCTGTGGTGCACAAGGTAATCTCACAAGACTCACAGTTATGGCTTTCAATACATCTTCTGTTTAAATAATGGCAACATTGTCTGTTACTAAGGGCACATAAAAACCTAATTTATTTTATTTTCCTTTTATATGATTGGAACTAATGAAAGTGTCAGGAGGGGAGCAATTTCTTTGCAGAGAGTTTGTTGTTTAGTTTCATTACATCAATAAGAAATGAGATATTAAAATATACAAAAAGATAAATATGACAATTTTTCCCCATTTTTCCAGTGTGATTTGCCTTCACTGTGTCTTTCACACAGGAAAACTTCACGGTGTAGATGATGATTTTTTTTGTGTTGTCAGAATCTAAGAAATTATAAAGTATGAGCATAAAGATTAGATTAATATGAAGTTTTAAATATTGTATTTAGGATAGTTGGAATGGTACCACGTGATCTTCAATAAATTACTTATTTATATTTCCCTTACCTATTATAATGCCAGGAATGCACTTCTAACAAACACTTGAAATCAGGACCTCGACAAAAGAAAATTAAGCATTATGCTGCTGGAGAGTCTCTTAGTTTCACAAACCAGGGAATTTTATTTTTAACAAGTCCTCCAGTGAACTTGTGACACTGAATTGTGCTGGCTACTCTTGAATCCTGCATTTCCACCAAGGAATTGTGGAGGAAAATAGAAGCACATTCTCCTCAAAACCATCCTGTCTGACCCAGTGTCTGGGTTCCCAGTTTTCATTTGCAGAGCCTGGCAAGTGTCAGTCTTCTTCCTATGTGGTTGTTTTTTAGCAAACAAAGATGATCTGTTCTCTACTACAAATAGCTGCATATGATAATAATAATAACCAGGTGAATGCCAAACCTTCCTTGAAATGCCCCAGCCCCTAATGATGAGGAGGCTTGCATGCAGCACCATCTGTCAGGGGTGTTCATTTATCATTAACCAACCAGGGAGACAACAAGAACTCAAACACCACCAGAAAAGAGGCAGTAGCTCTGTCTTCACTGCTGTACATTTGTTTCAAGGAAAAAAATGTGAACAGAAAGTAGGGCTTAGTGTATTAAATAAATAATTTGCTCTGAGTCAGATTCTGCTATGTTTACTCACACAGAAAAGTACTTTATTTAGCAGCTGAGTAAGCATTTCATGTGGAGTTAAATATCATCTGAACCAAAAATTTGGTTTATATTGTAGGAAATAGTCAAAAACCTTTTAACCATGGCTGACTGTGGTTAGAAGGTATACAATAATGGTTAGTAGGGCACTTCATGTTAATGTGGTCCATGCAGGAGGACTGCATGCAGAGGTTACTGCATCATTTCTAAGAAATTATCTGTTATTCAAATGATAATTTTCAGAGTCAAATGAATTCTTAAAGGGACAGCAGGCCCCAAACTTTTCCCCTGCTGGGAATGTTTTTCCTGCTTCCTCATCCAAAGCACATTTGAGAATCCTGTAAGAGCTGACACCAAGCAATCAGTAAGAAGCAATTCTTATAATATATGGAAATGCAGGATAACGTAGGCTGTAGAAGACCTCAGGAGGTGCCTGGTCCAACTTCCTGTTCAAAACATGTTCAGCTATGGGATCAAACAGGAATGCTCTATCCAAGTTGGGTCTTGAAACTTTCTAAGATGGGGACTGCACAGTCTTTCTGGATAACCTTCTCCCCAGCTTCACTGTTCTCAAGGTAATAAAGTTTTCCTGATATCAAGTCCAAGGTGGCATATTTTTTGGTGGCTTTTTTTTCTCTTAAATGACTGTAAAACTTCATATGAAACTACTATTTGTGCAAAAGAGGTGTTACTTCCCTGCACCTTATTTTGTGTAGAATTTGATTCAGAGGGCATTTTCCAAAAGTACTTATTAGCCTACATCTGCCAAATGAAGCAAAGAAATATTTAGATATACAGGAACTTTAGGTACATCTAGGTTAGGATGGAGGTAGCAGAGATTCTGAGGATCTCGACTCTGGGGGATGTACTCAAAATGAAATAGGTACCTCAGACCTTTTTCCAGCTCCTTTCCTGTTCTTAGGCAAGTAAGATTCATTCTTAGTAAGAACATTCATGAGTTTTGTGGGGCTGGCACTCTTAAGAGCAGGTCTGTGATATGAACAAAGAGAGTTTTAGAAGTGTTGATAGCTTGTGTATTTTCAGTTTCATGATGGGAATCACATTAATGAGAACATCTGACTCAGAATGTTAATGCTTATTCTCATATGAGATAAAACAGTAGACAAACTGATAACAGCATCACGTTTGTGTAGCTGATCTTTTGTCTGTTACTTTTACACAATGCAGTATTTCCAGGGAAAACAACAGCATCAGCTATAAAACTTCCTCTGGACAGTTAATTAATAAATCTATATCAATTAACTTTAAACCACAGTTAACTACAAAACCAGAAGTTTAAATCAGCCACAAATTCAATTGTATATTCCAGCCCCCTTGTGACAAGCAATTTCCAAGAATTGCTAACAGAGGGTGATATGGAGGGTTGGTCCATGTCACTGTTCTTGTTCACTGTTGCTACTGAACAGAGCATGAGGGATAAAAGGCTTATGAAAACTGGAATGAAAACTTCCTAGATTCTTATATAGCAGCCATCATGTTTCCATCATTGCCAAATCCCTTCACAACCAATCTGTACACATTCTTCAGGGAAACTGCACTGAGCCACTTTTTCAGTTAGAAAATCTGGTGTAGCAGGTATTCTGGAAGCAGACAGGGGCTTGAGAGGCAGACAGTTCTTGGTATAAATAACTCCACGTGCATCTGGGCTGGTAGTGCAAGCAGGGGTAGGCATGGGACAGTGACAGAGCAGAAAGTGCTGATGCAGGCAAGTTCCTTGGAGGGGAGTAGAGCTATTAGAGATGGATTAGTTATACTGAAAGTAGAGGATGAGGGTGATTTGAGGTCATGTGGTTGTGGACTAGGGGGATAAAAGCTATGGGGAGGAGATGCAGATGGGTACTAGCAGATGAATTGCCTCTACTGACACAGCTACAGACCTGAGCTGGGCAGCAAAGATCTCTCCTGCCCTCTGTCAGAGAAGGATACCTGTAAGCTCCAGCATAAAAACCCTTATTGGATGATCAGGTGGCAAGAAACACCTTTACTCTAGTCCTCACCAGCCCTTTTCCCACTGCCTGCCATATTATAAAATAGCTATGATCAACTTTATTGCCTTTTCCTGGACTTCCAATTCACTCACCAATGATGTTTAAAGGACCTGCTTAAAAGGGTGTTCTGACAGAAAGGTGTTCTGATTGAAGTCGTAACATTTACTGTGGTTCATGGTTTTTCTTTACAAAGGCTCTAGGTTGAGCAGTATAAAAAATATGTTTTTTGTTTCTTTGTCATCCTGGAATAATGGGTGTGTCAGACATGGTTTAATTTAAAACCCAGTCCTGAGTTCCTTTTTGGATCAAAATTTAATCATATCAATGGGTGCTTTGGTCATGCAAAGATTGTTAATTTGCCCTCTGGATATCTGGACTGGCATCCTCTGAAATGCTGACTTGGGATATAAATTCCATATATAGCTTAAACTCAGAATATTTTGCCTTACCATACCTATCAAGTATCTTTTTTTATCCCGTGGAGACGAAAAAGCTATTGGAAAATCACAAGTGATTAACATATTGTTAAAATCTTCGTTCTGAAAGTAAAAATAAACCATGAAAGTTAATCCCCAGAGCATTAAACCCACCTTTAAACACCTACACATTTCATTCCTGAAACTTTTATTGTTTTTCAAGTAGGAAGAATATCTCACTTGCTGCAACCATCATAAATTTTGACACAGCCCCAGCCACATTATAATGTGCCTTCATAAAGCTCAGTCTTCTTTCCCATACTTTTTCTTCTTGCTTGCCCAAGTTACAATGCATTTTGAAACAGAAAGGCAGTAACAGACAACTGTCTTTCCGTAAGATATAGTGAGGTTATTCTGTACAAATGGAATGAACCTCATTTTTTCATTTCAGATCAAAGCAGAAATCTTTTGAAGTTTAGCTATTTGATAAAAAAGGGCTTTATAACAAGCAGATATAGAAGTTAATAGGACATAGAGATATTTTATTAAATTGCAAACCATTATTAATATTGCAGTTTTAACTTGAAAGAAATATGTGAAATGACACCGGAAATTAATTAGATTATTTCATCATTCTTTTACATTATAAACTTTGATACACTTGCACAGATATATAGGTACATTGATAAAAAGACACAAAGACAAACAGAATTTTAATGAGTGGGGAGCTTTTATCTACTATCACTTTGTGACTTAATTTTTTCTGTTTATACTGCCTATTGATTCCAGTTGAAACCTGCTGTTTTAATGTTGTTATTGATATTCTCTCTGGGTTTTCTTCTAATTCTGGCATTGATATTACCTTGATCGGATTTAGTTTATTTGAATTGCCTGTAGGTTTCAGTCTCTGGAGTTTTTCACTGCTTATAGACATGCAAAGATAAAACCTCTCTTTTTATCTAAAAATCCTTGAGAGACTCTGAAAGATACAGCCATTTTCTGAGAACATTAAAAAGAAAGAGGCAACAATCAAAAGGAATATACTTCTCACCCAGTCTATTCAAGACATCATTTCTATACTCCCTGAGTATTTTCTGACATGCACAGACTTCTCATCTAGTCAGTTCCATTTTACATTTGGAAACAATGTGCGAAGAAATTGGATTGTCATAAAGTGACAACTGGTTCCAATCTCTGTGTCTCAGGCTCCACCTTCACCGGACTGTCTCTGGTCCTGAATAATTTGGGAAGTGAACCTGCATAGTGCTCCATGTCACTTTTTTTTGCACCATGGTGAACAAGTAGGCTCTAGCACATTACTTGAATTTAACAGAAATTCTACCTTCACAATGACAGCAGTCAGTGTATGAGGATGGGTGGAGTGAGGGAAAACTCCCTGTGCTTGGGCTAGAGGAAATTTCTCTGTGCTCCAGAGAGTTGCTGTTTTGTAGATGTCCTACACCTGAAACATTCAAGTCCAAGTTGGATTGGACTCTGAGCAACCTGATTTGGTTGAAGATGTCCCTGCTTGTTGCAGGGGAATTGGACTGGATGACCTTTAAATGTCATTTCCTACACAAACTGTTGTATGATTCTAATTTCCACAATTTCCCTGTGGTTCTTAGAAAGAAATCAGAAAAATAATATCTAAATGGAAAAAAAATAAATTCAAAATAATTTTATCTTTCAAATTATTATGTTTCTGTTCTTGTAAAAGTAGAACGAAAACCAGACAAATATTCATTACTCACTTTTCTGCTTTTTGTTTTTCTATATAAATTTATTTGATTTATTTTCTTACTCTTCATTAATTTTTTTCTTCCTTTCTTTTTCTTTGCTTTTGGCTTCAGTTAAACTTTGTTCCCCTTCTGTTTTGTTTTGTTTTCCCCTGCTTTCTTCTTTCTGTAGGTCTAGAGTTTATTTTCATTTCTTTGTTCTAATTCCTTTGTTGTGTAATAGTACATATTTTTGGAAATAATCATTTTTCAGGAAAGAATGAATATTTTCAAGTCTATAATTAAATGCAGGTAAATACTATGAATATATGTGTAAACGTGTGCTTTATTTGCGTGTGATTTATTTTCTCTGTCCAGCTGTCACAGGCCATTTATATTAACAATTTGACAACTTATAGAATTCCCTAGGATCTAACAAAGAGCCTGTGCAATACACGATATTCATAGACAGGAAGAAGGCTCAGAATTGGTCTCGTGGCTTAACACTGAATTGCCTTGATACCAAAATAAATTTTGTTTTTAATAATAGTAAGGGGGAATGGTAATAGAAGAGCAGAGATAGGGCAAAAAGATGTCCTCTATAGCAGAAAGACTGTGATGGGCTCTTGGAAAGCAGCACAGAGGAAAGAACAGCACTGTTTGCCTTTCATTAGTCTTTCCTGTGGATCACCTGCACTGGGCCAGCAGCACCACTCTCTACAGGCTGTGTGGGCTGTATTGTTAGGATTGCTTCTGGAAAGAAAATGGATTGTAGGGGAAAAGGGAGGGACCCAAATGCTAGTCCATCTTTTGGGAATCTTTAAGATATGCCACAAGAACACCATTTATGTTCGGCAAATGTGAAGTTATTCTTGGTTATAATTTTTGGTCCCATTATTTTTTTGTTTACTGTACAATGAATTCTACAGCTGAAATGTGCATTTTATGCAAAAAAACCCCAGCTTTTGCTACCTGATAATTTCTCTGAATGCCCCCTTGTCCTTCCGTAATGAGATAAAGTGGATGAATATTTTTTATTCACATTATCCATCCTCTCAACGATTGTGTAGACAAAGTTACATCTTTTCCAAGTTGAAAAGTCTGCTATGTGCTTTTTCCTAGACAGGAAAAAATGTATATGTCTGATCATCTTTGCAGCTCTCTAGTTTTTGTGGATATTGCACACAGCATCCAGCATATGAGATTGACAGGTGTTTGCAAAGTGTCATAACAATATGATGACTGTTCGCATTCTCAATATTACCAATACTTATTGAGCACAGTACATGCACAAATATGCACAGTAACTTTGGGATTTATTTTTTGAGATCCTGACATTAGATGTTTCTAGCAATTAACAAATACAAACTCTCTCCTCATTTATAGTTAGATATATTCTTCTTTTGCACAGTTACATGCATAACTGTTCATTAAGACCTAATTTGATCTGACATTTTAAGACTTAATTAGTCAACATAATGAATTTTCTATTTCAGATTTTGCTACTCTGTATCTGTGTCTTCATCAAATTTGATTTTTCCTCCCTTCTCCTTCATCCTATTGTCTTTAACCTCACTTATGTATATTTAACAGTATGTATCTCAGTATAGGTCCATGTTCGTCATTGGTAAGCCTTTGACTGGTTCACCTGATGAAATTCTGAGACTGAACATTTATTTCTAGTCTTTGTTTACTCTGCTACAACTATTATTTATCAATGAGAGGGTCTTATCTTTCAATCCAGACAAATTTAGTTTATTAAAAAGCATTTGGTGAAAGACCTTAAAAAAACCCTCAGGTGTTTAATTTCCACAAAGTTGTCTTACCTCCCTACTAATTGACTTTTTCAATAGTTTTGGGAATTATTACTCCTCTATGAAATATTATGTATTTTATTTATCCATTCAACCATTGATTCTGTTTCTACCAATTTTCCCACCTGGACAATCAAACTTAGTGCTCTGTAGTGTCTGGGATAATATTTTTTAAAAATTATGTAATATTTGCCATTTTTTCTCTTTTCAAAACAGAGGTAAGTCAAACAATGGGCTACACTCTTGACTTCCAAACTCTTTTCTAAGGCCTGTTGATTCTCTGATTTGCCATATTTCTTTTCTTTTTCTTTGCTTTAGAAATTTTTACAACTGATAGTCCTTTTTGGGTCTTCCTACCAGTTTTACATTGGTGAGAGTCTACTGACTTTCAGGTAGCTTCTCATATTTTTCTGGAGTGTCAGAACACTAGCAACTTGTATTATGTGGAAACTGATTTCTCTAACCATTTCCTCTGTGTCTACTTTACTTACATTCTCATTTCTGTTTCATTGTCATTTCAAAAATCAATTGTCAGCTTCCTAATAGGTAAACAGTTAAGGTTGACAGGCCTTGAATCAACACATCTTGAGCTCTGAAATACTGAAATGGTTTGTTGATGATCGGTTGGTAGTATTCATTTGCTGACTGGCAGTTAAATATTTACTTCTTGGAGTCACTAACCGTTAACCGTATCACACAAAAATATGGACCAGCTCTTAACTTTCACATCAATTTACTCTTCATTTTCATCTGTATTCTGCGTCTTAAGAAGGTTTTGAAGCTCCAGATGTATCCAATCAAATGCAGCTATAGAACTCTGGCACCTTTTAAAGAAGTTAGAGATAGGCTATACTTGTGGCTCAGCTGCAGACACCAACCCAGCCCCACACAGCCCCTCACTCACTCTCCTGCCCCTGGGATTGGGGAGAGAGTTGGAAAGGCAAAAGGCAGGAAACTTGTGGGTCAAGATAAAGATAATTTGATAGGGAAAGGTAAAGTGGAACATGCCAACAAAGCAAGACAATTAATTCACCAATTCCCGCAGCAGTGAGGTGCTCAGCCTACTCCAGGCAAGCAGGACTCCACCACACGTAACAGCAGTGGCTTGGGAAGACAAATGCCATCACTCCAGACATCCCCCCAAATAGAAGATGGGACCACCTGCAGTGCAAGACTGAAGAGGAAGAGAAGGAAAGATGAGGAAGGACACTGGAGACCTTGTCATGAGCAGAAGTGGAGGTTCCAGATGAGGATATGCAGGCAGAGGGCAGACATCTAAGCAGATGAAAAGAGTAGAGACAGGATTCTGAGGAAAAATAAATAGAAGAAGCAATTTTAGAATATTCTTAATGCAGATCCTGTCATGGAAACCAGATTTGTCAACCTCTACCTTTCCTATGGTCATTTAACAGGCTGGAAACCCACTGTGCATCATATCAATTTATAATTGGTTAATCAATATATTCAGTTTGCTATCATCAGCACTTCTGCTGTTAGCTCAGTTGGAGAGGTGTATGCTGTGATCCCAAAAGGCCAAATCCTAATTGTGGCCTCAGTATTAATGCTGATATAGATTAAAACAGCAAATGTTTCATTTCAAAAAATAAAATCTGTGTGAAAAGAGCACTGGGACTGTAAAGCCAAAAAAAGAAGTGCCTGAATCTCTGAAATCTAAACACATTCATGTGCTCCTACTTTTGTCTATCTTCTGTAAATATTATTCTACAGAATTTAATGACAGACACAGAAGAGGCAGGCAGGACAGGACAGGACAGTGTGATTCAGGCCTTGCTGACTGCCAAAGGTGTCTTCTCTGAGGGTGAACCAGGCTGGTGTGCCTGTTGCCTGTAGCATCTCTGCCTCATGTATTGCAACAAATAGGGCAGGAGGATGCAGAGGAAAATGGGCTTAGCCTTGCAGCCAGAGAATGAGAATGTCTCTGTCTCTTCCAGAGACTTAATACAAAGACTGACACGTAATCATTCCAGCTGAGCAAAAATCCCATTTTTACTCACACTCTGTGGATGCCTACAAAGGACTTTAAGGCCCGATTCATGCCAGTGCAGAATTGTTACTTCTGGAAACTGAAGAAAAGCTGGCTGTTCTCACCTTAGATGGTTTTGAACATGGAGGGAAAAAGTCAAAACCAAACAAGCCTCTAAACAAACAAACAAAACNAAAAAAAAAAGAAACAAGAAAAAAAAAGTTTGATTTAAATCTCTCAAGTGAGTTTATTGGATCATTTTGGCTATTTTTGTCTGAGATTTCTTCATCTGTAAAAGGATGGTATCATTTTTCTCTTTTCATACAGATAGAGCAAAGAATCATAACTAATTACTACTCCTGAGCACAGTTATGCTCATGAAGGAAGAAATTGCTCTGTATATAGTGTGTTTTTGCTTGCTTTTGCTAATACAGTGCAAGGAGCTGAGCACAGAGAAAAGGATTAATTCAATGTGACTGTATAAATTCAACAGCTAGGCATTTAGTCTAAGTTCATGTCAACACAATGATCTAATGATTCATCCCATTCCATCAGGCACTTAGACAGAACAAACCACCCTCTGTAGTTGCTGGACTGTCTGTCACTGGTTACTGAGGAAGCAGGCATGACTAGTTCAGGCCAGATACCCAAGTTTAGAAGCCTATGGAGTGAGTGAAAGTCAGTAAACACTATGAACAAGTACACATGGTTTGAGAACTGGATAAACTGATTTTTGTCTAAAACCTGTCAAATTTAGATTTTACAGAGATTTAGGTGAGTAAAGACCCAAGAATTTGCAATGTGCTGGGTAATACAGCAGGAAGAATTGCTCTCTGGTGCAAACTAAGTAATGAAAAAGGTGGAAATAAGAAAACAGTATTCTAGTATATAGAACTTCTGTAAACAAGATCAAAGTGTTTCAGCTGTTTGACTGCAATGGTGAGGTGAGCATCTGAGGCCTACATTCTAAAAACATTTTCCATCACATATTTTTTAACCATTAGAAATGATCAGTTTATATTATTTGATGATGATAAAGCATATAAAAAAATCACTGTATTAGCTCCTGTGTATTATTATACAAGGTATGTTTCATATGAACTGAATATCATGTCTGGTGATGGAGAAAGTCTGTTAGTGTCTAATGCTGTTCCCTGGAGAAATTGTTCAAGAGCTGTTCATCCTTGTGGAAAGATTACTGTGATATCAGTGAGACTTATCTGCTGTGTAAGTGCCAGTTGAGTTGTAAAGCTTCTCCAGGGCATTTTATCAGGTGTTCTTACTCAGCATCAATGGTCTCTATGAGAAGAGAAAGAGCTGAGAAACAAGGTTTGGTTCTTCCAGTTAAAATAAATAGATCTGGTAAATGCCTTTTCAACCTTGTATATTTTTTTGTTATTAATTTAATGTTTTTATTTTGATGCAAAATATCTCCACCCCTCTGCTGTCACACAGATATTGAAACCTATAGAATTTCTATTTTGTTTATTTTGTTCTCTTCATTAATGCTTAGTATTACTTCAGAGGAAAGAAAAAAAAAAAGTGCTAAAAGAAGTGATCTCCATTGAAAGAACTGATTTTCTTGTGCTTATGCCAAGAGTTTCATCTTGGAAATTCTTCAGATTCTGTCCTTGGACAGATTTATATATGGGATTTTCACATATGTTTCAGTGAGAGTTTTGCACTTTTATCTTACAGAAGAATTTGACCTCTGGGGTTTACCTCTCTTGGGACTAGTTTAGGAATATTAGCTGTACTATGTCCTGAAAATATTTCATGCCCATTGCTGCCTGACTGAGAGTAATTCAGATAGTACTTTGTAACAGACTGAAAGTGGATTTTGTAATCCTTTTGAAATCTTTCCTTTTTTTTGATGTCTGTTTGTTAATCAAATTGGGAACAAAATCCAAGAAAAGTTGAGACTTTTAGAGTAAAACACAGCACTGTTAGCTAGTGGTTGAGAGAGGAAATGTAAATTAAAAGTTCTGTTACAGCCTCAATTAAGGATTTTGTCTATGGCTTGGGAAACATCTCTTAGGATTGGAGCGGTTCCCACTGTTGCAACTAGAAGGAAGAAATGAACAATTTTTTACAGCTGGCTTTTTTTTTTTTACTCTTATTAGATGAAATGCTAATTTTTCCCATATACCATTATAGGAAGGTTTTTAGATCTCTATTTGATTTGCTTTGAGAGTCCTGAGTAGGTGGGGAGAGCTGTTCCCCTTGATATTACATTTTGTCTATTTTTGTACTTCTGTAAGTTGTATCAATGTAATGAGATTATTTCTTTTACTGCTTGTGAAAGAAGGCACCACAATCAAGCTTTAAATAGAGATTGTTATAGTAGCTGGGTTTTTTCCCTTGTGCTCCTAAATGCCTAAGTAGATCTGAGGAGAGGGGACTGAGAGATATTTCTCTAAAATTTTGGGGGAGAAAGAGTTGGTATAGGCAAAATAATAAAGCAGAGGAAAGAAACAGCAAAGAAAAAATGGAGCTGAAATTGGTTTGTGCACTTTTTTCTCCCATAATTTCACAGCTTCTTTTCCAGCTAGCAAAATAAACAATTAAAGGCCTTCTGTTTGATATATTATTCAAGTTAATGAGCAAAAGCACGTTTGTTACTCTCATAATGGAGCTGAGAGAAGGAAATCTGTTGCAAAGTTGTCATTGTTTGATGCAAGGCTGAGGATTAATATTCTTGTTTCAGATCAAGAGTATCCCATTTCAGTACAACAAGTTGCTATTTTGTGAACTTATATTATGCAGAAATCAGTGTGTTCACAAACAGGATTACATAAAAATAATAATAGGTATGAAACAAAAAACAACTCTTTCATTTTTGATCTAACTTTTGTGTATTAAATCCCAGGAAAGAAAAACAAAAAACCCCAGCACCACAGAACACCCCATAAAATGTGAAGGAAGCCTGCATAAAACTGAGAAAATAAATTGAAAATGCTGATGGCAACACAAAACATATAGAGAAGTAATTGTTGCAACCACAGTATGTATTGGATTTAGTCTTTTTCTGACCTACTGGGTTCCCAATACTTCCGTAAACTCCCAGAGAGTGGACTTCACATTTTTGTGCTTGTTGAGCATTTAACTCTCCATGTCCCTTGGGGACTTCTGTGCACCCATATCAACACCTAAACTCTTACAAAAACAAGTTGCACTTTCTAGAATGGTGCTCCCACTAGTCAAAGCCTATCTAACCATGGTCACATCATTCAGCTGCTGTTTCTAGATTTTGCTTTGGGAACAAGCACTCTAAAACACATACATGCTTTGTCCATTCAATTAGCTGTGCAGATGGTAATTGAATATTCAGAGTTTCTTTTTCATATAGAGAATCTTTTTCACTTTATTGCTTATCCATTAGGATGGGTGGAAATGAATCAAATTTTTTTGTGACTAAAGTTCAAAATGTATCAAACTATTTAAACAATCAGATTTCTATTTTTTTTATTTTATTTTTTTAAGATATGGCAGACATCTGTTAAAGATATCTAGCTCCTAAATGATATTTCTGGCATCTTCTGATGTTCCTGGGCTGTTGAATTCTGGTTTTAATTTTAATTTGTCAATCTGCAAAATACTTGAAAGTGCAATTTATAGCTAATTGTATATGAAAGTGTACAAAAAGTGTATCGTGTTTTAGAAGTTTTGAGTTTTTGAAATTCTTCCCTTTTCTTTGCTATTTTGCTTTCTAATGCTATTTTTTGTCCTACCACTGATTCAAATAGAATGCTTTCCAAGGATTAATAATATCCCCTCTTGGCAGCTAGGTTTGGGAATGCATTGATCAACAGACTTGAAAAGCAAGTAATATTAATAACTCTAATTATCATCCTTATAGGCTAAATGGAATGGAAGAATTTCTAATTCCTCTTTGGAATTTATAATAATTTACCTACCAGCTGACCTGAAACATTTAGCCAGACCACTATTATAAATGACTGTCTCTTATCGGTGTTTGCATTATGTGGGATGAAAGAATTATTTACCATTAGTGCTTGTTGATAACAGTGATTAGTCTGCATGTCCTACTTCTGTGGAGGAGCTTACAGACAGGAATTGTACAGTAAATGAACCTGTGAACTCCAGAAGTTACATGAAAACATCCCTTGAAATATCCCTGGTCCAAAATGTGAATCACCAGAGTTGTCTCCATTCTAACTTCCCTCCAGCTCAGACAGCCACCCAAACTGGACAGGAACTTTAACTTCAAGAATCTCAGGGTTGATAAAATGGTGGAAAATATTCACTGCACTTAGAAATGTCTTTTTTTTTTTTTTTCCTATTTTTTTTCCTTTTCTTTATATGCAGTAAAATACTGTATAAATAAAATTATATTTATATGCCTTTGCCTGTGAGTTTTGGTTTTGGTTTTGGTATTGCTTGTAACATGTATCTCAGGTTACAGTAATGTAAGTTTATTTTCACTGTCTACAAAACATAATTTTTATTTAAGTGCAAGAACAAAGTGTTGGTCTCATTGATCCCTTAATTAGGTGTAACTACTGTTACTGAGAATAAGACACTATTAAGCAAAACTCTCCTTGTTATAATCCCTCAAAGATGTGTACTTAGTTACAAGTTAAAAGAGTATAAACCAAAAGGTGTAATAGTATTCTAGAATAAGAAGCCCAGGGAAAATAATCACTGTCATGTAAAAGCAGAGCTGGGCATAATCTATAATACTAATGCTTTTTATATGTAGGTTACTGTATGTGAAATGCTACAGTAATTGCCTCCTTAAAGTATTATCTTGATTTCTCATGTAAAAACCAAGCTGTACACAGTAGCTTGAATAGCTGCAAATAGTCTTTTTTTCAGCATGTCTGTGGAAATGATCATACCAATTATCTTTTTCTCTTAAGCTGAATTTAGTTGTTATTCAGCATGTTTTTGTAACCTGTCTGGTGGTGTCACAGAGGATTTCCATCCAGAGACAGCAGGCATCTTTTTCTAGGGCTTATGTCAAACCCCAACCTATTGAGACAGAAATTCTTCCAGTACATGGTGCTAGAGAACTCCTACTCCATTTGATTAGTAGCTAGGTAAGCTTCTGGGAATTTCTCTAGGAATTACATTTTTCTGCTTTCTTTGGAATGCCGTATCCCTTGCAACTAATGTCATCTGCAGATGGCCAGAGTGGAAATGCAGATTGGAGGAACAACTCTCACACACAGGAACCAGCAGGGCAATGGTGAATTGAGAAAATACTTTTAAAGGGAGCTTGCTTGCTTCTACTGAGCTGCATAGATTACACTGCCCTCACTAGGGAGGGCAACATAAATCCCATGATAGGAACTTTTCCCTCTAGAGAATTAATATCCCACTTTAAGTATCTGGGCCTGTGGGTGTGTTTGTGTTCATAAATCTGAGTGGGTGCATCAGGGCTCAGATCTTGATGTTCTTAAACTTGTTCATGCAGATAAAACTAATTGGTGACAGTGGGAATTAAGGACTACAAATCTGGCTCCAAAAATTACTGAACAGGTATCTTTCCAAGGCTGATTGAAATCAAGGGGAAGCCTTTTGTATCAGGCTTATGAAGTGAAAAAGGAAAGGTGACCTGCTGGTCATTCACTTCTTACTACAGGCATTTTTATTTAACATAATGCTGAGAAGAAGTATTGCCAGAGTGAAAATAAGAAAATTCACTTTTTAAAGGTATTCTATTCCAATTTATTTTGGGATTTGGGTTCTGCCTTTCACACTCGCTCACTGACTGACTGACTGACTGACTGACTGACTGACTCACTCACTCACTCACTCACTCACTCATTCATTCTTGAAGTTCCGAAGTAACAGCCAAATGGTAAATCAGGAGTCTTTATGAAGCTTTCCATCCCATGTCTTGGACCAGGCATGGGAAAGTCTGGCTGGGGATGCATTCCAGAAGCCAGTTGGTGCTAACACGGCACAGCTGGAACACCAAGGCCTCTTGCAGGACATGCCCAAAGTCCAGCTGCCCAGGGGCAGGCAGAGATCATCTTCACAGCCCTTCTGCAGCTGCCGAGATTTCAGCCACTGTGTCTGTGTCATCCTGTATCCAATTATTGCACCAGAGGGCTGCAGCATTCCCTATGCAAGAAATCTCTGAGTGCTTGCCTGCAACTCATGAGGGAATGGCTTCCCACAGCTTCTCTCTGCCTTAGAGGATTTATATACTCTGAAGAGATCATTTTAGTTTTTTAAAGATTAGAATAAAAGTATTTTTTGAAATGTAATAGCATTCAGGATTTAAATAAGGATGCTCTTAACAAAATGGAAATAAATTTTTGCCTTGTCTGCTTCCTGCCATCCTTGGTCTGGAAAGAAAAATATTCAGCTGCTATTCTAATTGCTCTGTGGGGGCAAATAATTTATATATGAGGGATTATTTAAAATAAAAGGGGCATTCTCCATCTTACTGTTTCCCATCTAGGCACTAGATCACAGTTGTGATTGCCTTCCCTAGAGAAAGAATGAACATGTATTTAAACTCTAATTGATTTGAATTAAAAATAACTAAATATGTACAACTTAAGAAGTTATTGTTTCGAAGTGAGAAATGATAATTTTTCCTCTGTCTTCTACATCATAATGAAGTATTTGGTTGGGAATCTGATAAAATTGTCATCTGCAGGGAGGTGACCGTGGAAGGTGGCCAGTGATATCTGCAGGCATGCCCTGAATGTTTTCATGCAAGATCACAGCTCATGTTTTCTGAAGTCAACTGGAAGTCCTGCTTTTGACTCCAGAGATGTGGATTTATTTTCCTGCAGAAAAAAAAAAAAAAAGTTTAATCATTCTCTTTTCTAATCAGTAAAATAGTGTCAGAAAATGTAATAATATGAACAAATTAAGAAATCAAATATGTAATTTCTATTCCCAACATGTCATCCATGTTAAACCTTGAAATAATGGTGTCTTTTTTGCAAGTTTTCCTCCTCAATAATTCAAAATGCATCCTAAACTCCTAATTTACCATTAGTGCTGTGTTATTGTTGTGTGACCCAGCATATTTTGAACCTCTTCTAAATTTTAAGCTTTCTATTGTTCAAGGTGGCACCAAGCTCCCAGAGCATCAGCACTCTCCAAGAGATGCAGACGAGTTCAGGGAATGCAGAATTATACATTCTTATCACTACACCTGAGGTCATATCTGTTGGTGCTAGAGGTTGCTAGGGCATTATCAGCACTGGTTCTTCTTGAGCTGTGAGAATAATTTGGATTCAGGGAAGAAACACAAACTGATCTCTTTCACTCACCCACTAAGTTTAATAGGATTTGTCTTCTCTGTACTATGGGTTGGTCCATTGATAAACACATGTTACTGGAACAAATATGTTATTTTAAAATTTACTTTTCTGTTAGACTATGAACTTTATTGTGACATACAGTTGTCATTTTAAGCTGGTTAAGACACCTGGAAAACTCACTTCATTGGCTTTAGATTAGACTTCTAGGCACAAGCTCATGTCATTTAAAGGTTGACAGTGCTGAAGTAGGCACTGGAAAAAGTGCTTGTTTTGTAGGCAAGATAAATGCTAAGCCTTCTGGTTAAAATCAGTATTGGTTGCACTTAAAACTATGTATGGTGTATGATGTCACCTTTTACTGCTCTGACCATATATCCTGCCACTTCTCCTTCCCTCACAGCCTTTTCTTTACATGTTAAAAATTTTATTTACATATTATATGTATATAATTTTTATTCTCTATATGCAATTTATATTTTTACATAATTTTATACATATTTATTTTTATATATAATCAGTGTACTTAGGGGCCTTGTAGACATCTCGATTATATATTTATTGTTTTGTTTTTGCTTGGGTAACATATAGAATTGGGTAAAATATATTGTCAGTACACAAAGTATCACTGTGACCTACAGACTGCTGTTTTAGCCCTTTCATTACGTCAAAGAGTAGTAACTATTGTAGTAACTGCATCATCTCATTCTGTGATAATCATTACAAAGAGAATAATACAAGAATATTATTATTACTTTAGCATCTATTAACAAGTACTACAAACTGTTTAAAAAAGTTTAGTTGGGGATAAGTTATTTGGAAGTCAAATGAGTAGTGGATCTTGGATGTGAGAGGAAGTGTAGATTAAAAAAACCAAAGAAATGGCCTGGGTAGCATTTTTCTGATCATGAACATGGATTTGCAAAGATTTTCTTATATGTAAGTGAAAAAAAAAACCTTAAATCACAGTCTCTCTAATTAATTTTCTTATTTCTTAATAACAACCTTAAATATCCTCTGCATCTACTGTTAGGTATTCCATTTTCTTGCATGTATTTTTCTTTGTGTATTATCCACTTAATAACTTTTCATCTTACTCTATAACCCAACTTTTGTATGCTCTATTTGTATTAAGCTGTTTTTCATTTATGTATTTTTTTTTTATTCCTATGGAATCTCTTCTTTTAGGAAGACTGAATTTAAAAATCTCTGTATCTCAACCAGAGGATCAATTCATAGTAACAAAATTGATGAGCAAAAGTACATTGTCTATTTGTCTTTTTACTTCAAAATCTGTGAGTTATTTGGATATAAAAATCATAATTGTGTCAATTATAACTGGAAGTTAGTTTTGTTATACTTTGCATACGAAACATCGAATAAGGCTAAAATTGTTCAGAAGTAGTGTAGGGATGTTTCCACTTTTGGATCCCCAAGTGAGCACATGAATGTGTTATAAACTAAAGATCAATTCCTTTCCACAAAAGTCAGCAACAACCTTTTTGAAAACTTTTGGCTGTGAAATTTTACTAAGCCTCAGGAAAGATTCCTGTGAGAGTCAGAAACACAGAGGTATTTTTAGAGTAAACAGCATACTTTGATCATAAAGTTTCCTTTGTATGAAGCTGGTCAATGTACTGGGTCACGTAACCATCTGCCTGGAAAGACAGGTTCAGATTCTGCATGGCTATTGAAATCTGTGACTCTGCCCCTTGAAATGTTGATAGCTTTTTGTTGTTCAGTCTACTGCTGCACAGGGAAAATTAATAATAATATTGTACTCTGTCAGTAATTGTTACATGATTTGACTAGAATAGCAGAGTAATAATAATTGTTTTTCTATAAAGTGACTTAATAGTACGTGACAAAAATACTTTGTTGTACAAACGTGTCATATCCTGTTAGTGCAGCAGAATCTTCAGGCCTTTCTTGGGACCAGTGCTCAATCCCATAGTTCTGAACTACAAAACAGGACAAGTGAGAGAGTAGAATCTATCACCTGAAACATACCACAATGGACATGGAAAGCTCTCTGTAGGTTTTTCTAAAGAATAAAGTCTTTACATATTAATATTTGGAAGGTGGCATGTTTACGCAGAATCTATACAACCAGCAGAATCACATGCCACCTCTTTAAACTCTTAAGTACAGCACTGCCAAATCTAAGATCCTGGTTCACAGGTGTTAACATATTTGTGGAGCTAGGATTTTATATGATCACAGAAAATTAAAAACTATTCCTATGCACATTTAGACAGCCAAGTAGGATAAGATTTCCTTTCCACCACTTTAAATCTGCCGCTTCCTAACGTAAGTGCTTGACTTTGTAAATCAAAACGTTTTAAATGCTTTTTCTGCACATAAAATATATACTTCATGCTCTATTGTAGCTGCTGCATTACACACATTGTTATTGTAGCTATTGTTTATGTATTAAGTAATATAAATGCAACAACTACAAAAAATCCTGAGAAACACACTGAGAGAGAAATACATATTAACAATCAAGCAGGGCAAATAGAAATGCTTTCCCCAATCATCTCTGAAAGGTTTGCATAAAATTCCTTTTTTGCTTATGTTCCAATCTCTCCACACAGCCTTTTTATGAAAATTCATGCAAGTTATATTTTGTTCTTTCAAGTGTTCATGGAAAGTGAATTTCAGGCTCCCAGCCAAGATGCATTTAATCATGAAACAAAATTAGTTTAATTGTGAAACTATATTTGTTTGGGGAAGAATTAGAAATATGCAACTTAATATAATCAGGGAATAGAAACAATAGCCTGCTTTAGGTGGCCAAGGAGACAAAACTTCGGACTGATGATAATGGCATGTCATATATTTGTCATGGTTATAGGAATGGTAGGTAATTTGCAAGAAGACTAAAATACACAAGCAGATTCCACAGCTGGATAATTCCAAAGATTTCAGAATCCAACTACCTGAGCTTTTGCAGGTGTTTTTTTAAATAAATTTGGGGTCAATGAATGCCATCACAAAGTTTGTGTATTTGTTTCTACTAGTCATCAGGCTTGTCACAGTTCTGGATATGTTTGTCCTATTTGACCCAACCAGTTTGTTGATTAGGTCAAGGTTACATTAAATTTCAGGTCAATTTAGGAGATTTTGTTGTTTGAAAGAGCACAGTGCCTAGTAATATTGATATTATTCACATACTGTTTGATATGTATACTTCTGGATATATTTTCAAACATGAGTCAAACTGAGTCTTTATAAAAATATCACATCCAAAATGAATATCTTGTGAAATTAAAGTCAAGAACTGATTTCTACTCCTACCTCTGTCTGTGAGAGCTCTAATAAGCACTTAGTTATGTAGCACTCGCTAGAAAGGATTAACAGTTCTGTAGTGAAACTTATAGGTATTATGATCAAATTTCTTCATTCTGGACAAATCCCAAAAGCTCAAAATCTTTACAAATAATTACAATGATTGATTATAAAAATAGATACCAGTGTTTTGAGAGAAAGACATTCTGTTTTGGATGGAGATCTAATAAACATGGTGACAAGGCAGGTTTGGTTTGCTTGGGTTTCTTTTCCTTCACTTCTTGTCAATAAAGTACTATTGCATACAGACCTGTGTTCCAAATTTTAATCCTTAAATGAAAAAAATGGACAACCTTTATATACAAGTAGATAGAAATATCGAGTGATGGAATAAAATAAAATCTTGTTACTGCTTTAAGTTCTGAGAACATAAACAATGGGTCCATCATTACAGAAGTGAACTACCTTGAAATAAGATAATTTCTTAATTATTTCAGCCATCTGAGATCAGTGACAAAAATGCCTCTGGACATATTGGTTGTCTCCATTGCATGTAGGAGCCAAGATTTCTGCAAAGCAGCCTGATCTATTTCACCTGTTTCACAATGATAAAAGTATTTAATGTTAGTGCTCTTGTTGCTAAGTGCTAATGCAGATACATAAATAAAAGGTTCCAGGGGACTGATGTCTCAAGAGACACCAAATAAACAAAATATGCAGATGAGATTAAAACACAAAAGAGTGACTGTGATAAGCCAGGGTTGGCAGGCGTTGTTGGAGATTTCCTTCTAATTGGAGTCTGGAGCTGGATAAAGAAGGCAGGAATAAGAGCCTTCATTGGAGTGAGGAAGTATGGAAGGGAAGATGGAGAATTCACCAGTGAGGAGCACCAGATATATAAGCCCCCAGGGCAACAAAGTTAGATTTGAAACTAGGTCTGGAGGAGGAATGAGAAAGAATTTAATAATCTGCCTGTGTCCTTTGTTACCTGAGTGAGAAACTTATGCAGGAGAAAGACATAAATTGTTTCAGGAAGAGGGTGATTGGTCTGTGAAAACTTCTGTTGCTGGCAGAGGAAAATCAGAGGCCAACTTTATAGAAGTTATAAAAAATAGGGAGGATGGAACTAATTTGACAAACCTTAAGCTCATGTAAGGCTTTATATGTTAAGCAGGTGAAGGAGAATCTGAGGAGGGATAAAAAAGGTGACATTTATGTAGTTATTAACGAGCAAAAAAATCTGAATAGCAGCATACTGAATATATTACAGCTGAGGAACATGTTTGCAGTCATTAAGATCAGAAAAGAGAGGACTGAAAGAGCCAAGATGTGAAATGGTGAAAGATTTTGCTGTGAATAGCAGTAGAAAGATCAACAGATCAACTGTGCAGGAAGTGAAATTTGGATCTAGTTTGAATATGCTGCTTTAAAGAAAGTGTTGAGCAAAAAGTAATTCCCAAGGCAAAGGATTGTCTGACCTTGGGCAATGAACCAAATCCCTGTTTTGGAGAAGATATTCAGAAAAAGGAAAAGGG
>VXBR01007020.1:896554-903465 GCA_013400215.1 Cisticola juncidis | reverse complement strand
GGGGGGGGGGGGGAAGCAAGGAGAGGGAATAAAATATATGTTTTTACAGAAAAGACAGGTAAGCTAGGAAAAGTGATGGTAATATATGAATGCAAACCAGCAAATATGATGCTATCAGCTATGGCTAGTGTGGAGAGCAGCAGGTGGGAATCTTTATTTGTAAACAATCCCTTGATGGAGAGAAGAAGCTCAAGTTATCTTTCTGAATGATTTCCCGCCTCTTCTTCCCCTACTTACTTGGAGTGCAAATACTGGACAAGCAGGAAAATTTGTCAGTCTAATGAGATGTTTTTAGCTATCAGCTTCAGCTGTAGCATTAAAAAAAAAAAAAAAAAAAAAAAAAAAAAGAAAAAAAAGGCTTATTTTAGGTGGGATGACACAGGATTTCTTTGTGCAGGTCAAGAAGTTAAAATTTTGACAGGGATGGTGATGAAATAATTTAACGCCTCAGCTGTGTGGGTGCAGATGGTCATCCACATGGGGGATATTTTTCCAGCAGGTTATTGAGTCAATGATGCTGGCTGCCTGCAGTTTGGCAGTTATCCATTAATATGTAAAACAAAATTTTGGACTATGCAAAAACTGGGTGTTGAATTCCATTTAATGCTGTGCCAGGTTTCCTTCAGTACCTCGTGGTCTTCTATGATAGGAGGATTAAGAAATGGAATTTTATCATTGGTGAACTGATTGACAATAGATTGGCAACTAAATTTTTGGGGAGACTTGGTTGTTTCCACTGAGATGCGATGGGAATTATTGGGGGTTTGGGGTTGGGTTGGATTTTTTGTTGTTGTTAGCAAATCACACAAAGATAAATTGACAGTGACGTGCACAATTACTCACAGTGTTAATTTTTCTTGTTACTGTTAACTTCATGTAGAAATTTGTGTAACTGAAGTTAAATCTATTCCTGTTCTTGTGCTGCAGTTTTGTTTACTATTCTCATGTTTAAAACAGTACCAGTATGTACAATACTCAACCTCTGACTGACACAGTTCAGTCAGTTGATGGAGAATGCAGCAGGGAAACATATCTAATGTAGCAGGAATAAGATCAGGCAGAAAAAGAAGAAATAGTTGAGGTAATATGGAAAGTTATTTTGGCAATAAGAGTTTGGTGGCTAAACAGAGCAATACACCTGCCTAAGTAATGTAGGATTATGGTGGGCCAAATCATAGGTAGTCAGGGCAAAGCTTTCTATGTTATTTGAAAAGACCTAAGTCCAAATACCAGTTTTCTGAGAAAGATTTCCTCCTCAGTGACTGCTGTTCCCTGCATCAGCCTGTACTCCAAGTTGCTGCCAAACTGGGGTTCAGATAAGTAATGTCAAGGGCAGAACTCATCTCTTATCTCTCCGTATCCTAAACACATTGTTTGTCATCTCATGCCTTGTTTTCAGCAGTCACATCTAGATGAACTTTTCTGTATGTTTTTAAGCACTGCTTTCTGGCAAAAGCTTACTCTCCTTTCCCTCAGCTATCATTTTTCTATACAGGACTTATAAACACTGAATTCTTGATCTCTGAACGGCATCCTGAGAACCTAGTGCCTTGAATTTGTGCACTGAAACATGCAGGTTGTATATCTTTAGTTCTTTTATGGATGATACCCCTTTGGTAGCTGACATCAAAGATGCAACTGCCCTCTACCCCAGTGTAGGAATCAAGAAAGATGAAAATGGGATCAACAACTGAGGATCCACCCTTGTAGCTATGAGGACTTCCAGGTGTTTGGAAGAAAAGGGGGAAGAATCAGTGGCAGAAAAGAGAAGCAGCATATCATAGAGAGTATGCTTTTTTATAATATGAGTTAACAGAATATGACTGAAATTAGTTGAATTTTACATTTTGGAACAGCCTACATTCAATTTTGATGCTAAAAATTTCTAAGGATGGTTAGAATCTAGACGTGAATTATTCTGGAAAACTTTAATTTTATTTTGATGATTTATCAAGGAAATATTCTTTAACACCTGTTAATTTTTTTTTAAAATTGATTATAGATACAACTAAAAAAACTCCACAATATTACAGCATCTAAAGCCATCAAAATCTCCAAATTTTCTGAGATCAGCCTCTCAATAAAGAGTAAGTTGCAAAACCAGAACCTGGAAATAATGAACATTATCTTGATAAGAATGGGGAATGGCTTCATAAAATCTCACCTGCTGAGAAAATGATACTTATAACTCTTGTATTTTCTCTCTAAATTGATAAGACATAAGAAAAAAAATGGAACTGGAAGTAGTAATAAAAGTGAACAAGAAAAAAAAAAATGATGGGAAAACAAATGGTAAAAACTGAAGCTGTAAAATGAATCTGACAAAACCAGAACTGGATAGGACAAGGACAGTTGAGAAGATCATCCATAAAGGAACCAAAGGAAAGAACTGAGAATGCACTGGATGAGAAGGATGGCAGGACTTTTTGTACTTTTTTCGTATGTGCTGCTCTGGTGAAGACAAAAACCTGTGACACAGTAAAATGTATTTTCATCACTTGTTTCTAGCTGCTGGCAAAAGCAAGTGTTATATAGCCCAGTGAATACAGAGATCAGCTAAGCCTGAAACCCAGCAGCAACTCTACAAAGTTCTGGAAACTCTCCATAAAGAAAGTTATTGTTGTAGATTTGGGACCTGGATGTTTTGGTCCACGAAAGGAAAATTACAGCTTAAGGTTTACAGCACACCTATGGTATGAATTTAATTTCAGCTATACGTATCAATCTATTTATTTCACCACACATCCTGTGCTTTCATTAAGACAATAGCTACAACTTGATTCTTAAACTTTGCTGTTTGAGGTGTTTGCGCCTCTTCAAATGCCACTATTGTTGTGGAAACTACTTGACTATGGCTTGTCTGATTTCTGCCTTCTTTAGAGGTACATAGATTCAACTAGACAAAAGATATTAAAGTGAAATGAAATGAATAACAGCATCTCAGTAAAATATAACTACAGTGCTTATAGGTTCTTGCTTTTGTACCCCATTGTGCAACCAAGCCTACCATTGTCTCTCCTAGAGTTTGGATTTCTGTATTCATCAGCACCACTATTTTTCCTCAACTACCTGTAGTTTCTGGTTCTTTGCTACCTTCAGGTCACTGTGCAGCATGCTTACAAACCTCCCATTTCTGTGTCATTGGTAAATTTGATAACACTTGAAAGTATAGCAAACAAACACCTGACAAAAGGAAAGACTCATTAACAGCCTTCATTTCCTATGCAGCAACTCAAGCAAGCACAGGCATACATGAGAGTTCTGGCAGGAATACAAAGGAACTGTGCTTGGAGACTGACAATTAAAACTTTCTTAGGAAGCAGGACCGCCTCCTTGTTTCTGCTGTGCACTGGGAGAGTGAAAACAACTCCCTGAACCACCTGTGGTTACTCCTCACAGGCAGTCTAGGGAGTACAGTTTGACAACACCTGCCAAGTGCTGGTCTCCGAGCAGGAGTCTCACATGCTTGGCAGGCTTCTTGTTCATCGCAGCACTCAGCTGTCAGCCAAACTTGGCTGAAATTATTTACATTGACCCCTTGGAGTGGACTTAAAATGAGGACAGAAGATGAAGATGCTACTTTTAAAAGAGCTTTTGCTGGCATCCTTACATGAGATCAATTATTAAGGCTCACTGAACTTTACATCTTCATGTTGGACTACACAAGAAAGTTTTTAATCTCATCTTCAAGGAAGAGAGAGAAACATTGGCCTTCCCTGACCCAAATGGTCAAAATGGAGACCAAAAAATGACCAGTAGCCTTCAGGACAGAGGTGCTGCTGTCCCATAGTAGTGACTGTCCCCAGCTGGTATGGCAGCCCTGATAGGAGCTGGAGGTTATGCCTGGGCTGCTGGCCATAGGAAAGATGAGAGTTCTTCAGCCCTGGCACAGCAGATGTTCTTATGACTGCAGCCAACAGGTCTGCAGCTGCAGCTGCAGGTCACCAACCCATTCCTCACCCACATCTATCAAGAGAGGCACTACTTCTTCATGGTTTGCCATGTGTACAAGGAGTTGTGCCACAGGGGTTATTTAACCCTTTTTTTCCACTTTTTTTTCCTCTCCAAACCCACAGATATTCTGCTGCTGCAGTGCTGGCAGAATGCATATTGTAAATTCATTACCATGGCTTCTGCAAAGAGTGGGACAACCACTGATGCAATGTTAGGACTGTGACAAGTCAATAGGAATGAATTACATTAAAATCACATCAGACAGCTCTGAAGATTTAGGGTTAAAATTGCTAATACTGATTCATGAGAATAAGGGTTATTACAGCTAAACAGAGAAATTGTAATTGATTGTTCTTTCCACTTAGTATTTTTATTTCTTTTTCCTTAATGTGATGATTTTCAAGTACTCAAAAGTTAGAAAATCCAATGTTATGGTTATCTAACATTCATCCCTGGATAGGTGCACTGTGATACTGTCAAGTAATCATATATTTTCACTTAATAAAAAAAAAGATATATGTCTCTCAGTGCACATAATGGATGATGTCTTCTAAACCAATTAGAATTATGCAGTGAATGAGGTTGTTTGGACAACTGGTATTTCAGTTCTCTTAGAAAATGCAGTGTGAGCATAGAAACAATGTAGGGCCTGCCAGGAGAAGGAGGACAGGTGAATTTGGGGGGAATAGGACAGGCTACATAAGTGGGATGAGATCAACAGCATGAGCTGCAACAAGACCAAGTTTCTGGGTCCTGCACTTGCCCCTAATAAACCCAAGCAGTGCTACAGGCTGCAGGCAGAATGGGTGGAAAGCTGCTCAGTAGGAAAACACCTGGGAATGGTGGTCAATAGCCGAGCTAACATGAGCCAGCATGTGCCCAGGTTGCCAACAAGACCCGTGGCATCCTGGCCTGTATCAGCAACAGTGTGGACAGCAGGAGCAGGGAAGTGGTCATACCACTCTACTCAGTGCTGGTGAGGCCACACCTTGAGTCCTGTTCTCAGTTCTGGATCCCTTAATTCAGGAAGGACAGTGAGGTGCTGAAGCATGTCCAGAGAAGGGCAACAAAGCTCCTGAAGGATCTGGAGTGCATGTCCTACGAGGAGAGCTGAGGGAACTGGGGATGTTTAGCCTGAAGAAAATAAGGGTCGGGGGGAACCTTATTAGTATGCAACTCCCTGAAAGGAGGGTGTAGCCAGGTGGGGGTCAGAATCTCCTCCCAGGAAACCAGCAATAGGACAAGAGGGCACAGTCTTAAACTGCCCCAGGGGATGTTTAGAGTGGACATCAGGAATAATTTCTTCCCAGAAGGGGTGACTAGACTTTGGAATGGGCTGCCCAGGGAGGTGGTAGAGTCACCATTCCTGGAGGTGTCCAAGGAAAGACAGGACGTGGCACTCAGTGCCAGGGTCTAGTTGACAGGGTGGTTTTGGGTCGTAGGCTGGACTTGATGATCTCAGAGGTGTTTTCCATCCTAACTGTGATTTTGTAAGATCACCTTTACTATTTCCCCTTCTACCACCATTCACCACAGCTCTTTCATGGGATCCTACAATAATTTCTGTTAGAAAAGGTCATCAAATTCAACTGTTAACCCATTATTGCCAAGTCTACCACTAAACCTTGTCCAAGTGCCACATGTGGCAAATGTCGCACCTGCATGTTTTTTTAAATACCTTTAGGGATGGTGATTCTCTCATTTCCCTGGACATCCTGTTCCATTATTTCACAATCCTTTAGGTGAAGGGTTTTTTCTTAATATCCAATCTAAATATCTCCTGGAACAACTTGGGGCCATTTCCTCTTGTCCTATTGCTTGTTACTTTGAAAAAGAAACTTCTCCTCCCCACTTGCCACCAGCTCCCTTCAGATAGCTGTATATGACACTGCACAATAACTTAGCCTAATCATCTTGGAAGTTTGCTACTGTTGTGTATTCCGTGCAATTAAGCTGCAGTCAGACACAAAGGAGATAAAAGTCAGCCAAGGCCTTTAGGAGAGAGATCCAAGGCTGTACAATGATACACTGTTGATGATTCCAAAATTAGGAGGATCCAGAAATATTTTAAGATTAAAAAAGGTGAGGTTGTATTTTAAGTTCCATTTTTTTTTTCTCTCAGAGTTGTGCTATTTTAACTACTAACTATTTGACCATAGAATATTAAAAAAAAAAAAAAAGAAGAAGAGAAAAGTGCTTGTGGGAATAATTGTTCTGATTAAAGATAAGTTATGTTATAATTTTTAGATTCATTAACATTTTCTCCGCATACTTAGTGGGTGACAAATGCGATAAAGAAATACAGTAATACAGCGATAAAGAAGTACAGCTTCTATAAGAAAAAATGTTATTTGTAGAAGTATTTACAAATAGAAATGTCTTTTTTTACCTGAATCTTGGGCATACTTACCTTCCTTTTCTCTCATCTGAAACTTGTAACTTGTAGGGATGAGGGACTGGATACACATATATCTGTATTTCACATTGGATTATGAGTGAATTTTGCAGGAAATGTGGACAATTAGGAAAGGTGCACACTGTGAAATGATGTCAGTGTGTTTCCTTTAAAACTGTTTTCCTTTCAAATGAAACTAAACTGGAAGGAGTGCCCCTCTCTGTTCATGTCACTGATAGCTGTTGGGCCCTTGGGACCAAACTAAAGTTAAGACACAATAACTCTTCCCTAAAATGAATGTGGTATGAAGGTCGGGTTGTCAGGAGAAACTCTTTGACTCTACAGACTGCTCTGCAGTGCTGCCCTGATTGTTGATGTAGACATTGCCACTGTCTGCTGGAATAGATACTGTCAGGGTTTTGGGATGTCTTGTTTACAATTGTTATGTTGTGGTATTTTTGTATTTTATGTGCTGACAAAACTAGCCACCTTCTTTGACAGAGAATGTTTTTCTCCAGTGAGTTTTTGATAAGATACCTCTACTGTGATTTTAAAATGGTCT
>VXBR01007020.1:836554-891554 GCA_013400215.1 Cisticola juncidis | reverse complement strand
CTTGAATGTGCCTAGAAGAGTTTGGAATCAACAGAGAAAATACATTTCTTGAGGCATGAAATATATGCATACATATCAACATATAATCTACATATATGATGCAAACAGATATGAGTAGAACATAGGAGGCATGTTAATGAGTCCTTCCCTCTGTCAATCTGTTCAACTTAAGCTCCACTGAGTTTCTAGCTATTTAACTATGATAATAGTCTACCCTCCATATTATCCACCCACACCAAACAAGGTATTCTGAGTAAGGAAGGCAAGAACATGGTCCAAGTGTGTTTTTGCCTCTTAAATCAATGCCATTATTTCTCTTCACCTTGTGTAGCTCAAATAGTGTTATTTTATCATTGAAGAAAAAGATTATTTTTCATGAAGGAAATTGTTCCTATTAAGTTCATGCATGTGTGTGAAGACATACAGAGGAAAAAAAAGCATATTTATTTTTAGTTACTTTGGCTTTGCAATTTAGGTGAGAGTAAAATTAAGTATATAATGCAGAAGTTTTAAAAAGTCCCTTGGAACTTCACAATATATACTGTTTATGAGTAAATATAAAAAATTAATCTTATTAACTTTGCATCATGTACTCTTTAGTTTAGACAATATGAGCAGGATCAGAATGGAGCTATTAATGTCTTGTTGAGATAAAAACATAAAAATTCTTCCTTTGGCAATAGGGAAAAACAGAACACAAGATGATAAACTGTGTTTCCCTTGACTTTTGGATATGACAATAAATTTGACCAGACACCACTTTGAAATCCACATCTTCTGGAAGATAATGTTCTGGTCTCACATGCAAGATACTGCTGCCCCAGATGGTCTGGATATGTTTTGAGGAAGGGACTTGCTGCTCAACACTGTTTTTATTTGACATTTATTTAATGTCTAAACAAAAGGTTTTGAAGACTACCTTCTTTTCTTCTGAAAGCCTTGAGATGAATCCTGTCAGAAGGAGGAAAAGAACATGAGTGATGGTCTCTGGACTTCTTGGCTTCTCAACCTCTCTGCTCATGGACAGAGTGAGAGCAATATGCACAGTAAAAAAAATAAAGTAAGGTTTTAACAAACTGCTTTTTCAGCTCATTATGTCCATCTCATGCCTTTCCCTTTCTAATTCGCTATGCCTTCTACAAAAAGACACCATCTTGCTAGAGATTTACAGAATGGAGCTTCAGATCCTCTAGATTTATCAGACTCCTGAAGATGTGTTCTCCTTTCAAGTCATCTAAATTCTGAGCACATTATTTTATATATATTCTTTCCTAATACTCAAGCTACAGCAAAACATCTACCTTTGAGCTGAAAGATCTCAAGAGTGCCACAACACTCTTCCACCTAGACTACTTTAATACTTAGTATTAATTCTCTCTCACACACAGAATTTGTCTGATTCCAGCTGTGGGCAATTGATTCTTGTACGAATTAAGCTCTTAAAAATATTTCATTTCTACTCTATGAAGATACAATAACCTAATCAAGCCATCTCTCAAATAAATTTTGACTGAGACTTCCAAGTCTTTTACTGAAATATCTTCCATTATTTGTGTCTCTTTTGTTTCTTGATGGTCTGTCTGTCACCGAATTACAACATGGCTGAGGTTGGAAGTGGCCTTTGAAGGTCGTTTGGTCTAAATTCCCTGCTCAGACAAGGCCACCTACAGCTAGTTGCCAGGACCATATCCAGACAGCTTTTGAATATCTCCAAGAACGGAGAATGCACAACCTCTTTGGGCAACCCATGCTAGTAGATGATCATACCTACAGTATAAAATGCTTTTCCATAGGTGCAGACATCTTCTTCTCTGTTTCAGTTTGTGTCCATTGGCTTTTCTTTCACTGGGACAGCTTTTACAAATCCCATTACAGACAGAAGCTGTACCTCTATAATATCACCCTGTACAATTCTCTTGGTTTTGGCCAGGACAGAGTTAATTTTTTCACCGTGAGGGGGTGGAGCCTGGAGCTGGGTGGGCTTGTCTAGGTTATCCAATACACTCAAATAATCACTGGAGGTAAAAGTAAGGGATTCTCCCTTCCAGGAAGAAGGATGTAGCCTCAATGGAAAAGTGTATCAGGAGAGGTAAACCTTTCTGCCCTTGTTCATTGCTGCCCAGGGGCCCTTGGTGAGCATTTTGAATGCAAATCACCCTCTTTTTTTGGTACACTTTTGTTATTAATACAGTTTCTGTTATTGTTGGTTTTTCTTATTTCATTGCTGCTTCCAATAAATTGTTTTTATCTCAGCCTGTGAGCGCTACTTGATCACCCTCCTCTCTCACCAGAAGAGGAGGGGAATGCTCATGGTTTTCTTTTTAGTGGCAGTACTAAGCTGAGGAATACCATTCCTAAACTGTGACAATAACACATAACAGGAAAAAAAAAATCACAAAAAAATCTAGTCTGCTTTTGTTCAGACAGCATGAAGTCTGGTATCTACAGCATGAAGTTATCCTAATTGGCCCTGCCTGCAAATATGGTACTGGAGGCTCATCTTCATTTGGTTATTTGTTGTAGTGTCCTGGATCTTTGAAATAATACTTTTTCCATTTTCACCACTGAAAACTCCTAGAGGAAATAAGCATAGTAGACTCCTCCTTTTGTCTTTTTTGTGCTTCTTGATAGGTCAGTAGGTCAGAAAACATGAAAAATTGCTGTTTCTTTTTCTCTTCAAATGAAAATATTTTATCCACATTCCCGATTTACTGGCTGTTTGATCTCATATTATTCATACTATGCTTAAGAAAACCTGTGCTTGAGCGTAGGAAATATGCTACTGGCTCCTTTAAAGATCATACACAGTTCTTTCAGTAATGGTCACCAAGTTTATAAAAATGTCTTCTGTTGCAGTGAACTGGTCGTATGCCAAGCATGATATTCTTGGCATTGCTTCTACTCTGTCATCACAGCCTAACTTATTGAGCTGGGACATGCTAAGATTGTGAATGGGCTTGAGTTTTCTGCCTCTAGTGAGAACTACAGCCTGGGTAATTTTTTATGATAGGCAGGTTTGGTTCAGAGACACAGGTCAAACTTAAGCTAACTTTACATATATATAAAGATGCCATGCTGCAGACTGGTAAAATAACATGAAGTCTTTAAAGGGGTTCCCAAATGATACAGTTTTCTTTCAGAAAGAAATTAGTTCCCAGAGGATTTGAGTGCTCGGAACATCAAAACTTGATTTATTTTTCTTTCTGTGTATCAATACACAGAACCTGAACATGAAACCTAGCCCCAGTGAAGGAAACTGCTAGACAGTCAGAAATTCAAGGTCGGGGTGTACCCCAAATACACAATGTAGTTTTATTAAAATTGTTCTAGTACTTTGGCTTTTGTGTATTTTGCTTATTTACCTGATACTGCAATAGTAAGTTGGACTTTCATTTGTACACTGGACATGAGCATACAGGGAAAAAAAAAAGCCCAAACCCTATGCACTAAATCCACAGGATTTAAAGAAAGAAAAATAATCTAAAGTGAGAGTATAAGCTAATGCTTTCACTTTAGGTTTAGATCATACTCTTGTATTTGACATTATAGAAGTTTGAGATTGATGTTACATGCCACATGGGCTACAATAAGTGCAATGGAGAGAGATAAGGATGGCAGTCTCAGCTACATATTTCCATTATTTTGTGGATTAGAAATGGGCAGATCTCTAAATGCCTGATTTTTCTTGGGACAAGAGACCAAAATACTGTATATATACTGTTTATGTATATATATATAGACACATATACATGTTTTTCACGCATTTGTGTTAGCAGTTACTAAGATTTGTTCAATAAAATGTGGCCTACTAGGAGCTAGAATCTACAAGCCAATTTTGACTATATTGAAATATTTTGACTTAAATATTTGAAAATTACTATCCATATTTGAAAAGATTTATGTCTTTTGAAATTTTGCTTTTAATGATGTTTTCACAGCTACAGTTTTTCTGTTCTGGGTTTTGGTTTTCTTTTTATTTGTTGTTCGTTTGTTTTGATTTTTTCCCCTGGCCTTTAATTTTAATTTGGATAAAAGAACTCTTTCTCTAATTCATGGGGTATCCTATAATCTGCTAGTCACTAATGCAAGAAAATTCTCTAGGCTGAAAATTTTGTTGGGACCCAGTGACTGACTCCTACAGTATTCAATGTCAAAACATGCTACTAAGCTCTGTTGTGATTAGTGATATGGCAGTGTTTCTTCACAAGCAGCCAATGGGGTGTGTGTGTGTGTATCTGAAATAAGAGGATTTAAGTCGTTGTTTTTGATGTGGACTCTGGCCTTTAGGCACTGCTAGAATTCCAATCCATAATAGTTCTGAACATAACTTAGTTATTATTGTTAGGCTTTGTATATAAGCAGTACATCAGAAATCTACATAAGCATTTAAGCCCTGAACTTCTTTTAATACTGATGAAAATAAGGCTACTAAAAAGACTTTGTGGTGCTGCCCTTATGAAACCACAGTAAGAATCCCCAGGCAAAGACCAGTTGCCCTGGAGACATACTTAAATCCTTACATCATATATCAATCCAATTGCAAATAATCTGGAGAAATGTCTTTCATAAAAAAAAGTAACTGTATTTTATTTATTCCCAAGGTGGTCATTTTGATAGGTGTTAGTCCAGGAAGTCTGAGGATGTTTTTAGAAAGGTTATCAAACAAGAGCTGCTATGAATTTATTTCATACTTCACACAAGCCTTGAGAGAAATCCACTCTGCTAGTGGAGAGTGAATAATTAACACCAGGGTTTTGGTGTGCAGCTGAATGAGACTACCTCTTCCAGTCATTCTGTGCTGGGTGGAGCTGCTACAGCAAAACTGATTGCCAATATAGCGAATGCTGTAATGCCACATTCAGATCCTGGTGACAGGGTCATGATGCCAAGAGGGGAAGAGGGGAATGGTAAGAGAGAAGGGAAGACTGCCACACGTCCCAGAAGACTTGCATAGTGGTGTCGTCCCTCCTGATTCACAGGGACTTTTTAGATCCTCACAACTGGACAGGGCTTTTCCAACTCATTATGTCTTTCAACTCAAAGAACAGTCCTTGAGTCTTGAAGTTAATTCATAAGCTTTTTTCTGTTTTAATGGTAGGCTTGTATTTTCATCCAAGTAGAACGCTTTTATTCAACCAAAAGTCTAAAAGCACTCAGTAAGTATGTAGGAGACAAAACCCCAGAGAAAAGGCTAAAACACTGCATCATAAACACCATCCTCATCATGATTTCATTCTTACTGTCTGCATTGGGATCAACCATTAGTCTTCCATACAAAATCCTAATTGTCTCTTCTCCATTCCTGGTAAGGCTCAGAAGAGGTAAGACTAATCTGATGAATCAGAGGGATTTAGAGAAGACATAAAGCTTCTTTTTAGGTTTTAAAAGAATAAAAGTATCTGAATAACAAGTTCTAAAAAAGAACTGGTACTTGAAGACAGAATCTCGTGAAGCGGTATCTGTAAAATTTTTTGCAGTTATAATGAAAGTTTTGCAATCTCAAAATACCCTTTTTCAGAACTTACTTTGCAATTAGTCTTAAACACATTTTCTTGAGCCTGAAAAAAGGGTAACATTAAAGTTAAAACATTGTCTAGAACAATATCTCTTTCAAAGATTTTTTTGGATACTTCTTGTGACTTAGTTTTGGTTAAGACGTTTTCTGGATAAAAGTAGTAGATCACTTTCATTCATGCCATTTCATTTCTTTTTGTTCTACAAATGATTTATATTGCATGCATGTGCATGTACTGCACAGCAAATAGTACAGCACAAAGCATATGTGTTCATATGTCCAGTGTCCCATTAGCTGTGCTGCCCAGGAGCACAGGCTTCACAACATTGGGGTGGAATGACACGACGTCACAGTACAGATACCTTCCACAGCAAAGCACAGCAGGCTTTGCTTGACAGGTCATGTCACAAAGTGGGGTTTGCAGCAGCAGTTGTGAAGCACAGTGTGCCTTAGCTGGCAGATCATTGCTGGTAGGACACAAGCTGTATTCGCTCCGTAAGGAAAGAGGGACTGCCGTGAGAATGTGGTAAGCTACTGCTTCTGCCACAGAGCTTGGATGGTAAAGCCTGGACAGATGTAGTTGTGCAGAGTAGCATGAAAATGACAGAATCCCAGCAACTGCATGGTATGGTTTGACGTACAGGTGATTTGACTACCTGATAATGCAGGGATTTTCTTGCCATAACGCAGCAATGACTGCATAATGCAGCACAACATGGCAGTGACTGCACTTCATGTCAGTGCAGACATTCCGGTGCACTGATTCTTTTTGGTTTGCTCTGCTTTCTGTAAACTGATTATTACTTTCATGAATTTTCTCATTTACAACTTGCTTCACTGAGTTCACTTAGCCTGGACACATCCTTTATAGATAGAAGAACAAAAGGAAAATGTTCTTATTTAGAAAGAGAAGCCTGTAGCTAGCATGCTGAGGAGTGATTCCATATTCACTTCACAACCTCATCTCTTGCTCTCCAAATAGCACTGCCACATCCCATTCACAAAAGGAAGAGCAGAAATAGCCTTCTGTTTTATTTTCCCAAGCTGTTATTTGAAGACCTGTGGCATTGTATTCAGAAGTTTTACTTTAGATTTTGGGTTCACTTTTGTTATGCTTTCAACAATTGCTCCTGTTTGGTTTGGTTTGTCTTCGTGGATTTCTGTGGGTTTTTATTGTTTCTCTGCTACTGAAGAGCAATTTGGTGGTATTTATCAGAAGTTTCACTGAAAGCCTCAGTGTCCCTAGGCTAGCACACTGACACATGAAAGCAAAGAAGAAAAGTTGAATGATTTGATTTTTTGAGTGTAGACTAGATTGTCACCAGTTTAGTTTAGATGCACAACAGGAAAACACAATGTAGTTTAGTAACATCCTGAATCATGCAAACCACTTCTGTATTAATCTTGCTATCTAAAAATATTTCAAGTAGAATCTTTATTTAATCCCTGTGCATAGCTGAATGCCATCTTATTGTAAGTTCAGAGTAAGTGTTCTGGAAGAAAAAAACAACAAAACACAAAATTTAAGTGCTATGGGTTTACAATCTGAGATTTCCATGAGCACCATGTGTCTCAGAGATGTAAAACTGCACATTTGCAGTTTTCCTCTTACATCCAGTGCCTTCAGACAACTATCAGTCAGTGGACAGGATACAGTCTTAGTCCTCCACACCTGTACAAGGCTTAGTGTCAGCTTGAGTGCTGTGACAGCACCAAAGAGAAAGATACTAATGCTTGTATTGAACATTATGTTATGTTATGTATTTCATGGGTAAAAGGACCAAGTATCACTTGCAGTCTAGGGCTGTTTGTTTTTTTTCTCTTAATTATAGTACATATAGGAATTCATCATAGGACAAAACACTGCTGATTTTTATTCTTGTAGCCCTCTTAACCAGCAGTATATCTTATCCCCATTTTACAGAGGGAAAACTTGAACAACTAAAGTACTTGCCATTGGAAGTCTGAATCAGAGCTGGGAAATATAGTCATTCCCAAATAAGGGCTTGAGCATTCAAAAGGCACTTTGGTTTGGCATACATTAGGAACAAAAGTATGTTGAGCCACTTTCATAATGAAAACTTTTCCTTCCAAATGGGATCTAGTGGTGTGGACTCAACGTCTTATTCCAGGACTTGCTATAGTTCCTGGTGCCCACACAGAATAAAAATGAAAAATTTGCAATGTCCCTCATCACTCGGAGACAGACTGTATGACATGAGGTTGGTAACACAGTTTCTACTGTATGTTAAAGAAAATACTCATAAAGTTTTTGGTGGACTACCTTTAAACTGGAAAAGCTTTGTGTTACAGTAAGTGATGATTGGAGGTAACAGCTCAAAGGACAAGATGCTAATTATCATACAAGCTCTTATTATTTTTCACCTTAATAAAGAACATACTTTTCTAGCATTATCAGTATATCATTTTAATAGGTAGAGCTATATTTTCAAAATTTTTTTGAAAAATCACCTATTAAGCATTTGTTCAGATACAGAATACAAACCACAGGATGTAATTTTCCTCTTTTCAGAATCTGTAGGCAACTGGTTAAAAATTTTGCTGCTTAATAAATACAAAACAGACCGCTTGTGCATGAGATATGCTTAAAACGAATTAATTTTAGTATGAGTAAATGAGTAACTGTGTTTCTGAGCAAAATCTGTTTTGGTCAGAATAATTCCGCTGCTCTGTGCTTGCCAATGTCGCCGCCACACACTTGGGTTCCCTGGAAGGAGGCCATCAATTTCAGCAGTGTAGAATGAAAAGCTGGAGCAAGAAGTGTAAATAAGCATACTGTGCTTTTGAAGAGGTGATCCAAAAAGCCTGGGAAATGGAAAATAGTTGTTGTTATGTACTCGTTGTAGATAAAGCAATATATGTTACAGTGTCCTAGAGAGTTAACCCATGTGTGAAACCAGGAAGGGAAGCTACTTTAAGATAAAGGGTCCTTTTCTAAGGTCTGTGAAGTTCTACCCCTGTATTTTTGTATGTTCCTGTGTTTATCCACGCAAGTAATGAGCAGGAATGACTTTTGAGTGATGTGGCACCACCCTTGTGCAACTACAGAATCAGGTCCTCTGGATTTGATCCTGGAAATTGACATAAAGTAAGGGAGGTTGTACACTGGAAAAGCAATAATAGGTGCAACAAAGTTCTCCTGAGCTATAAGATTTCACTTTTGTTGGCTAAATCTGCTAATTTCAATAGGGCAAGTCTATTGTGGAAGGTGAATAATATAAATATAATATAATAATATAATATAATATAATAAAATAATATAATACAATATAATGGACATTGGTAATTAAACTGCATGTTAATTTGGATGACAGCATCATGCAAGGGAACTGAAAGAAAATAATGTGAAATAACAGCAAGTATTTTGCTTATGCACTTTAAGCCAGATATTTACATTGGCTTGTCCCTTATCATATTCATTATTGTATTTATTTTGCATCGATTATTCATAATGATTGACTATGAATGTATTCCTGTTTAGATTTTATAAATGGTTAATCGCCTACAATCCTCTCTCATCCATTTTTTTTTCCTTTTGGAGCACAATAATAATACTCATTATGAAATAAGAAACGGGTCTAGGACTTTAGAACGCATCAAGAAAATAAAATGTCTTTCAATGAAACTATACAAAAAATGTATCTCATTTCAATTACTTTGGAAAGTGGTCTTTGCACTTCTACCAGAAATAAATTTTTGGTATTTCAGAACAAAATAATAATCTCAACAGTTTTGGTGTGAGAGTGATTAAGTTCATTTTTGTACTTGTGGTATTTTTAATATCTTGAATTGAATCACAGAAATGATAACTAGAGAATATTATAATTAAATAAACCCTAATAAAGCTAAGATGGAAATGACAGGGATGAAGAGCTCAGATATAAAAAGTAAACATTTATACCTCTGTTTCCGACCAACTGAGAAAAGTTCCTCTTTGATGTTGGATTAGTGCTCTGTTTTTCAGACATCAAATATTTTAAACCAGAATCACCAATATACTAACCATCATTTTGGGGATGGAAGAAGTTATGATATTAAAAAAAACCCAAAAAACAAACAAACAAACAAACAAACATAAAACCACAAACAAACCAAACAAACCAATGGGAAAGTGGATCAGATAAACAGATTATTTCAGATTCCTCACAAAAGAGCCTTTTGTAGTGCCATTGATAAGAAGCTATTTAACTGAGTTCATTAAACAACACATAACTTAGAACACTTCAAGAATCTTCAGTACTCAAGAATCTCTTCTAAAATAATAGATTTACAATCAGTTTATGACCTTGCCCGCTTTCACGTCCTCTGTTTGTCTTGCTTGTGTTCTGTTAAACAAGAAAAGTGTTGTGACCCATAATTGTAGGCAGATTCACAGCAGGTTTTGAGGAGCTTTTTTTGCCATGGTGTCCGAGCTGTCTCCATCTGCTGCTGTCTTGTGTGCTCCCCACAGGGGGACCTGGCTAATTTTTCAGTCAATTAGCAGAAGGGTTGCTTTTGTTCTCCAAGTGCACCCCCCTGGGCTCCTCTTACACCCTGGACACACTGTTCAGATGTTGAGAGTTTTCAAAAAGCATATCATGTTATTTTTTTCTACTGACCTTTGTGACATTGTTGAGCAAATGCTGTCTCTTGTAATCATAGACACTTATATTAAACTGTGTCAGCTAACTTTGGAATGGTCTTAATACTAGTATTAATATATATGTAGTAATGGCTTTTCTTGAATGATCTCTGAAATCTTCTTTCAAAGCCTAGTCATAGCTTTCAATTCAGAAAGGACCAGTTGACATCCTAATATCTGCATCATGATCATTATTTACTGTATAGTTTACTCTTTTAATTAAAAAAAAAAAAAAGTTCCTTAGCAATTGCTTCTGCTACCTTCTAGCAGGGAACATTTAAATGTTGAAGAGAAACTTCAGGCTATGAACACAACTCCAGTTTCAGTGAAAAGTACTTACATATCACATGAAAAAAGAACTTGAAAGAGTACGTTTAATTTGGCACATGTATGTTTATACCTTTGCATAACTAGCAGAGTGGTAATGCAAACATATATATAGTGGTTGAATAATAACCTGATATTCAGGCTTCTTGTGTATTCTTTGTGTTGCTTTCTATGAATTTTAATCAGGATTTGGCTAATATGCACTCCTTGCAAGACAGAAAATGCTGTTATTTCAGTATAACAAAATATTACTGGATTTCTGGAAAAAAGCCAGTGTTTTCTTCTGAAAGAATATAGTTGAGCTAACAGAAAGCAATATGCTTTAAGCCCCCAATTTATGCACTTTCCGTTTGGAATGCTATCTTGCCGAGGTGCCCCTGAGCCTAATCGGCTTCAAGAAATTTCAAACACCAGTTTACATATGATATTCTCCATGTGCTATAGCTACCATTGTATACTGTGTGAGAATATAGAATCCTTCTCTTTAATTTCACTGCCATATCTTTTATTTGTGATTTCTACCTTGGATGCAAATGCAGATCAGCGAGGGTATTTTTTCTTCTCCTTAGCTCCACGATCACGCTGCTGCTTTTTACAGCAGGATATCAAGTGAGTTCGTTTTTCTGTAACCTTTCATCTGCCCAGCCTCTTGGCTATATCTTTCTATAGTTAATAAATATACTTTTTCTCAGTGTTAAGCAATAAAATATTCACTGGGTCTGAGCTGGGGTTAACAGATTTCTGAAAATTTTATTGCGTGACAGCCTGTCCTGAATAATCCCCTCAGCTGTCTCATGTTCTGGGGCAGAAATGATCTTATGTGTCACTCTAATAGTCTAGAATTACACTTGTATCACTGTCACCAGCATATGGGGCTGTGTATACCCCTAGGCCCAGCTCCCTCTCTTTCACGGCATTTAAGATGATAACATTTGGCAAAGCCAGTTTTGACAGAGAGTGAACTCTCCTTTCCGCGCCGGTGACAAAGGCAGCCACTGGAGGCCTGACACCGAGCAGCCAGTCATCATGCTCTTTGCTGGGTAATGATCGTGGGCTTCCCTGCTCTTAATAACCACCTCGCTGCAAGGGGAGGCTGCCGTGCAGGTCTGCACTTAATTATACAGTCTCCCTCTTAAGTGCTTTACTCATGCGAGGCCTTCAGCTGCTCAGGCCTTACCGTAGCTTTTCTTCTTTTCCACGCTGCCAAAATGTGCTGATTGCCGGGCAGGCCAAGCGGGGGAGGAGGGACAATGGGAAAATAACGGGCAGGGAAACAAATGGCATGGGTAAGCAAAAAAGTAAAGCAAAAACGATTTTGGAACTGCACTTTTTGTTATGGTGGAAAGTCTATGAATGTATTGCACTGCTGAAGGCAATATACATCCTGAGAGGAGAAAAAAAGAGAAAGATCCAGAATAAAGGAATAGAACAGTAAAGGGGTAAAAAAAAAGTTATCCTCTAAAAGTGAGGCTAGACCCTTAAAGGTCATTTTGAAATACAAACAAAATAAAACGTGGAAACTCAGGAACTTGGAGCTTGTGTGAACCTTTTATGTAGGATTGCTAAACCAACCAGTAGAAATTTATGAAATGCAGAAGGCTCTGCCAGCAGCTGTTCCTGGGAGTCAAGGGAGGACATAAGACATTATTTACTGTGGCCACTATGCAAACTGTACTCATATTTTCCTCCCACACCCCCAATTTTAGTTTAGAGTTTGAATTTGGAGGATATTCTCTTCTCACAGTTTATTTGCACCATTCCAGCTATGTGCTTGTAAAGGAAGCCCTGACTCATTTCCCCATTTCCCCTTCTCCATTATGCATCTTGTCTGAAACTGTAATAATTCCCAGTAGATATCTTCACTGGCATATGGTTTAGTCTGCTCTTAAGTAGTATATGTTTCAGGATGACTATTAAAAACAAGAATAAATAAACCTTTTTTCTTCCCCTCTGCTCCCCCAGTTATATTAACACAATGTTATCTACAAATATTTTCAGTACTTTTATACATAGATTACTTTGTCCACACCATGGAAATGCTCCATATTGTGCTGATATCCAGATGCTGATTTTAGAAACATCTGGGGAGACTCTTCAGTTTTCTTGAACTCCTGTTTCAGAAAAGATGTTTTGAACTGTCTTTCATTACCAATTTGCAGTGAAATGCACTCCATAATATGGAGAAATGAGCAATGGTCTGGACCACAGCAGTTTCACAGAGATCTGGAGAACTGATTCATCTCAAAAAGTGAAGAATTAAAAAAAATATTGTCCCAGAAAATTAATTGTGAGAGTGTTTAATAATAATCTGAACTGTTTGAAATTTGATTTCAACCAAATTCCAGATCTTTTGTGTTTCAGTCAGTTCTCTTTCTACAATGGCAATCTCTTAGGGCTTACCACTGCACACCCTGAAACCCAATGATATGGCTGCATGAAGCGTAATGCTCAATGACCTCCTTTGTAGGACTATAGAGATCTCATTAACATTAATACCATTTGTGGAGAACCTTAGGACAATGGGAAGCAGAGCTTTAAAAAAAATGCATTCATCCACAGATGTGCATTGAAATTTTAAAGACATGTACTGGATTGTTAGGAATATGCACACTGAATTTTAAGCAAATCCCTGAAGTTTCTAGTGCCACTGTTTAAGCACTTCATTCTCTGTTATGTGCAGTGACTTTCATGAACAGTTTAAAGCAGTGATATGAACTATTTGCCTGAAACAACTCTGTACTCATACCATGGATCTCCTGACAGCTCTGTCATGATTCTACCCACTGAGATACAAGCAGTCCCTCTCCACACACACACACAGACACACTAGTTCTCGTTATTGTGATTAATAAACCTCAGATAACTGGTAGGCATGGAGTTAGCATGACTTTGAACTTGGATCTTCACTGCTCTGTCCGGGTGCTTGATCAAGCTCAGTACATCTACTATTAAAAGCCATACAATGACTGTAGATATGACCCTTTGTGATCAATGTAAACATTTCTTCCTTGTCCAATAGACACATGGGTGACTTCAGGTTAAAATCATACATCCCTGACTTGTCATATCTGTTAACTTCTGGCTTTATATGATTATGTGTGTGCACCTGTATTTATTAACGGGCTTATTTCTGTGAATGCTTACATATAGAGATGCACACACCACAAACACATGTGCAGATATATAAGTACTTACAGAATTGTATGCTGGGTTCACTAATTTAACACTGCTGACATGTGTCTTAATTTGGCTGGGCCTGGTAGCATTTTCAAATCATTTAGTAGTTGATGTCAGTAGTTTGTTGGCAATGCTGATATTAGGTGGTGGGCAGAAAGGAAAACAACAGTGAGAAAGAGAAACTTGGTCAGGGTACAAGTTGTGTTAATGAGTTTAAAGAAAATAAGCCCCATCTGACACGTATATAACCATACATGCCCAGAAAAATGGAGCTTTATACTACTGTATGGAGACAGTGGCTGTAACAGGTTCAGGGTAAGTGGCTAGTTGGGATAATTTTTCTTCATGAGGAAGATCTCATGTCTAAGGCAAGATGGTATCATTGCACAATGGATTCCTGTAGACACAGAGAAGACCATTACTCACCCTGTTAAGTGATGATAAAGGAGTAAAGCAAAGCTAAAAAGATGTAGTGGCTTGGTTCTGCCTATATGGCTGGTCCAAGGAGAGTTAACAGTCCTTCACTGTGAGTTTTGGTCTCAGTGTTGTTAGCTTTTCTGTAAAAACAGAAACCCTTGAGGTTTATCTTCAAGATTCAAACCATGGCATTTTCAGCTGGTTACTTAAGGCAGCAAAAAAGTTCTATTTAAAAAAGAACAAGTACAAGAAAGTAGCAGGGAAAAAAACAGAACTGTGAACCATGTAAAAAATTGCATTTTCGCACATTCTGATGTTCATCAGTTAAAATCCGTACGGTATGTCAGAATTCAGTTGCACAAAAAAGGATGCTTGTAAATTATTTCTAAGCTTTATGGAAATTTTGTCTTCTTATCAACTGTTGCATCATCCAAAACCCTCAGAAAAAAATCAACCCAAGCTCCTAAATGCCATGCTTACTGATGAGTCTTTCCAAGCAAACATCCTGTTGGAGAATCTGTTACCACATCAGGAAGAAATGGCCATGCACATGTGACAATCAGATCATCATAAAATGAGTTACCAGGTTGCTTTTAAAAAATTTCTGCATCCAGTTCAGAGTATAAGCACAGCTGAGCATACGGACCACACAGCATGCCATGCTCTGTCTCACACTCATATGCTCAGTGGCCGAGACACTTTTCCTTGCAAAATGTGCTAAATCTACCACTTTGCCAAACAGACTTTTATTTATATTTGCTCTGATAAACCATTTTTCTAAAGGGTTGACCTTGTAATAACAAATTTTAGAGGAGAAAATTTGAACAGTCAAATGGATGAGTTCAATAGGATTTCTCAGAAGATTTTAACAATATAGATGTATGTAAGATTGTTTTACTCAGAAAATCTCATCAAGGCTGGGGAATGCCAGAGTTGTTATTTTACCTGGCAGAGTTAAGAAGTTATAATAACAAAAGATGAAAATAGACCCCTTTCCCCTCTCTTCCCCCAGATAATTTTCTGTTTAAGGTACAAAGAAGGTATTTTAGAAAATTTGAGTTCTATACTTGGCACAATAATTGGCATTCTGAAGAATCTCAGCTACATGGTTTAGCTCCTGTACCTTTTTCAGGAGCAAGCTGAAGAGCGTTTTCTCTTTTTCTCCATCTTTTTAGACTGTGCTTATTTGGATATTGTTGCTTACTAGGTGAATGCATAGTATATGGCAATATTATAGGGCAGTAAAGAGTGGGAGAAGAGTGTGGGGTAGTTACAATTAATCTTATTTTGGTTTTTTATTTTGTCTTGTTATTTGACATGGGAGAAAAAAAAAACTTGTCTGAGGGTAAGCTGGCTGGTTCGGTTGGCCATGTACTCAAAAGTCATAGTCTTCACTGCAGAGTGAGGATGATGCACTTGGATCAGAATAAATTACAGTATCAGAAAAACAATTTTTTTTTTTAAATGAATGAGTGATCAAAAAAAGGCAAGGAAGTAATCTTTAGAGACAAGAAATGAGATTGTACACTCTCTACATGCTAATTTCTGACTGGAATGCAGATAGCAAGGGCACAAAATTGTCATATTGTGAATATTGGATTCTTTGATAGTATCACATACGAAGAATTTGCTTTGGCCTTGTGCAGTTGAGTTAAACTGTATGAAGTGCAAGCTTGTTGTAAATTCTTGTAAATATCATTGTGCCAGCCTTTTTGATCCTCTATATGCTGGAATTAGTTAAGCAAACTTAACAGTTAACCAGTGTAATGTAATTAGTATTCACATTTGTGTATGAGTTAAATCCTTGTCCTTTCATGGATGAACCTCAGAATTCTTTTTTTCCAGTTATTTAATATACTCAAATATCCATTAACTTGTAGCATGGAATTATGGTAACAGAAGTAAGACAAAATGCAAATGGTTACGCAACAGTAAGGGGAAATAGAGTTTTGATTTTCAAAGTTCATTGTGTCTGCTGGTTCAGAATATGTCATAATTTCTCTATACCTGATGAGAATTCTTTAGGCTGGTATGTCATATCTCTACTTGAACCAAAGTAATTATCCAAGCCATAATAGGAATGATACTGGAGGAGAACGACAGTGTTAGGACCACTTCGGACTGGATGAAGTCATAGTCACTTGAGTCAGAATCAAGTGTATGAGGTGTAATGGTGGCCGATGAATGAGTGGCCCTGTAAAAGTGCTCTATTTAAAAGGAGGAGCAAGGCATGTGTAGAACACAAAAATAGAAATGCTTTCTGTGGCAGGAGATTGGACCAAACACTGTGAGAAACAGCTGTTAATATGACTGGAAACTGTTGTTTGGTTTTGTTCATGATCATATGAAGTTTTACCACTACTGTGAGAATGATGAGAGCATTGTTTCATTACACCATGGGTAATAAGGAAAGAGAAAGAACAATAAGCCTGTTTCTGTTCAGGCTTATTCTAATCAGGAAATACAATACAAATACAAAATATGATATCAGACAGAGCATTGAAAAGAAAGAATTCTAGCTTATGGACCAATATTCATCCATAAAGAGCAAAAAGAAAACTACATAAGAATTCTAAGGAAATACTAGAAGCAAAAGTCATTTTGTATTTAAGTTATACTGGGCAGAGTTAGGTTAGAATTTATTTGTGTGTCATCATGTACGCTAAATGGCTTTTAACATCAGGTGTAGAGTAAGATGGCAAAGACTGAAGGAGTTAAGAAAGATGACCATAATATCCATAGTAATGTTTTCTTTTAATTCAAGTATGTTCTATTTGTTGTCACCCGGAAAAAACTTCCAGAAAACATCAGAAAAACATCAGGAGATCAGTATTGCTAAAGGTTGTCACTGAGGCTTGACTCATATTATGGTGTTCCCATAAAATCAGTTTTGAACATCAGTTCTACTGCTTGAAAAAATATAGTTAAGTAAAAATATGGCTCATGATGAAATTCAGTATTAATCTCAATGACTGTTTGTGTGAGCACTTGACATCCATTTTCTACTCAGTAAAGATGCTTAGCAATGTAATCCAATACCTCTTCTTACTATTCTGTTCTCTTGCCAGATCATGTCAATGGCAAATTGAACCTCAATAAGGAAAAAAAAAACCAAAATACACCTTGAAGAAAAGAGAGAAGCCATAAAAAATTATAGATAAGGAACAATTAAATAAGGCCCAAACACTTTAATTTCTTAGTGGAAGAAAATCATCTGAATTTATCCACTGAATGTAGTATGACTTACAGATGCTTTCATGAGTCAGTGGATCTGAGCTAATATATTCTGCTGAAAGATGAGGCCTATGGCTTAGACTGCTCTGTACTAATGCCTCTATTCTGGATGAGAATGAACTTTTGCTTGGCCAGGCTGACAACGGGCAGTTTGAGGCTGGTTCTGTTTTTAGCCATCCATGCAAACATGCCTACAGACAGCTTTCAAGGACTGGACTTCATGTCTGTCATATGATGAGAAAAAGTGTCACAGTTCAAGTCAACCTTTATTGGCAGTGTATTTGATGTTGTACCATTGCGTTTTAAAGGTCCATCAGTATGACAAAAACGTTATCTTTTCTTCAAAGTAAAATAAAATTAATGAGGTACTATACCAGAAAAACAAAACAAATAAACCCTTCACAAAACAAAACCCAAAACACCATTTAAAAAACCCTGAAAATGTTCACTAAGTTAGCATTACTCTCACACATCTGGGAAACTGTCTTTGGCTTCCCACTGTGGCAGGCACTTTTAGCAAGCAGGATAAGCAAAGGCTCAGCATTGGGAGGAGGGATAGGACAGGTTTCTATTACAGCAGAATTCAGGCATTAAAATCTGAATTGGACATCTTTAACCTATGCTCGTCATGATCAAAAAACCGTCTTTCACCTCCTGGCAAAAAACATCACAGTAAGTCCCTTAGTGGGTGTTTGCATAAGGAGACTTCCTCAGGAGAAGTGAAGAGCCATTTACAATATTCTCTGCTCAAGTCTTCAGGACATTGCTGCTGTGTGGCTGAACCTCCAGTACTACATGGGTGATCTTTTATGGGTGATTTTTTCTAGATAAGAGCTTTCCATGACCAGGTGGCTTCTTTTCTTGTTCCTGCCATTTAAGGTTTTGAGAATCATAGCAATGTCTTAATTTCTGCTGCTGCTTCTGTCAATGTCTTTTATCTATTCTGAGGCTGAGAGAGACTTGGGAATGTTGTGCAACAATATGAAACTATTTCAGGCATTCAAAGAACCTTGACTGAATTTTTGGTTTCCCATTTATTCAGAATGCAATGTGAAAGCTAGAGGTCTTGAAAAGTACAAACCCAAGCACCAGTAATTTTCACCTGAACTCATTCAAACTGAAGCCAGCAGGTTTCAAAGAGCTCTAATAATTACTGAGAGACTTAGCAAAGGCTTGTCTGATCCTATATCTGTGACTTAGTACAGCATTCTAACCTGCTTTCACACTCTCCGTAGCTAAATTAAGAGCCCTTAGACAATGATGGATGGCAAGTCTGCCACACTCTGACTTTAAAGAAGTTGAAATAAAGTACCAGCTGGAAAGAAATAATGGAAATGTGGATGGGCTGTTCAGTACACATGAAAATGTAAATAACACATATGAGGAACAGTGGAACTGAAAAGAAAGGCTTTAAGATATGATTCCACATCTTCCAAATAAGGTCTTGAAATTCCAGGTTATAGACCAATAAATATCATCATAAGAAAAAAAAATATTTCTAACATGTAAAGGGAATTAGCATATATCCATAATAGAAACCACAAGAGGTATAATGGATGTGCTCTCTGATACAGATATTTAAAGGCTCACATGGCAAAAATGTGAAGTGGATCATTTGAAGACAATATTTTTAGATTTAATACACAATGGCACAATCTGGTAAGAGCAAGAAAATGCAAACCTCAGGAGGCACTTCTGCTTTTCCCCCTTTCTGTCCTCTGTAAAGGTCATTATGGTACTTCATACAGTCCCACAGAAAACAGCTGAGATAGATGTTAGATTTTATCCAAGTGTTAGTAAGCCAAGTATTTTCCCAGGAAGACTAACTAGCAGATGATATGCTGGACTGCTGTGTCTGCTACCCAGCCTGAATACATCTTGTAATCATCATCTTTCATTTTTGGCTGCACTTTTTTTCATGAGTTTTGTGGTGTTATAGGTACTGCACTCCTATTTCGTGGTTGCCCTGTTGCCAGAAGCCTTCACTCTGGGACTTGCAAATTGAAATCAGTATTCTGCATTAGTATCAGTGAAGTTACTTCAGATTTTCAGGTGCTGTGTGAATATCTAAATGTTGCTACTGATTGTAATAATAGATGCGTTGCAAAATCAAGGATCCTACCCTGCCCTCAGATGTTTGGAGGAGTGTGACTTGAAATGCAGTAACTAATCCTCAACTGCCCTGCAAGTCTGTATGTATCTTCCCAAAGCTTAGTCCTAGACATAATATTTCCTCACAGCTGAAAAGAAGCAATAAACAGAGAGTTAGGAAAATATGGCAATTTTGTGAGTTACTTTAAGTTCTCTATAAATATGATACTGAAAGAAAATTTCACTCTTTAATTAATTTTAGTGGATCCAGACATGTACCATGCAGACTGAATTTATAGAGAAAGCAACAGACAAACTGAAAGACACAGACAGATAACAGAAAAGACTCATAATCACTAGGGTAGATAGTATGCTTAAAACTATGAATTCTTTCAGTTATGGAAATATATGTAAATGGTTCTATAATGTCTTTAAAATTTAAGCTCTGAGATACAAACCATTTGGAGTACCTTTTTTTTTTTACAGCAGCAAACAAACAAGTACTCAAGTCCTGTTAAAAAATGAATTGTCACAGACATCTAACCTTGAACAAGAGCTGATTGATTAGATCTGAATCCAGTTGGATAAATCCACCTTGATTATACAAGCCCAGTTCATTTTTTTTTATTCATAGGCTACATCAGGTTTTAAAGTGTGACTTTTAAGGCCACATCACCACTGGGGAAAACATCTGGCATGTTTCAGAGTTCAGGGAACATTACTGAGAACTATTTTGTGTGTCTTTGTTGAACTAGAACATTATGTTTTCAAAACAGTCAAAATAGAAGCTGAATTCCTTTAAGAAATACAGTGATCTGTCATAGAGACTCAGTAAAATGTGATAAGGGAAGATTTATTTTGCATTCTATATTTAAATAATGTTCTTTTTTGAACATATAAATCTAATGCCAGTTTTCTGCCTTCTGTGGAAGAGGCTGTGATCAGTTTGTCTCCACTTGAGTTCTGGACAGACAGTCTGCATCTGTTGCAAATTTATTTGAATACCTGGATGCATGTATGTCCTGATTAAACACTAACAGACACGGTGTAGCCATGCTACACAGGCACACTAATATGTTTGCTAAGCTGATCAATAGTAAGATTGATCAGTCTTTCGCTCGGCCAAGTTAATCACGGTATCGATCAGCTTAGCAAACACATCGCTTTCCTTGAGCAGCCTTACTGTACGAGGTCTCCTCTCCACTCCCAGCCACTGGACATCAGGAGATTGCAGAAAATGAAATATAACCACATTCTATACAGTAAGTGCTCCTATTCCTTCAAGCTCATCTTCTACAGATAACTATAACATTTTGTGATTAAGGTGTTTCGTTTCCTTACCATGTCTTGCAATTTTGAGCACTGCTGTTAAAAACCTGGGAAATTTCAGAATTTTTTTTTTTCCAAGACATAAAATATGCAGCCCAGGCTCTGGCTATAATAAGGCCCTCTTTCTGGCATTAAGTATTTGAGATTCCCTCATTCTGTATGAGTCCTTTAAAAACATCTCTCATATTAGATGCTCCAGGCTTTCTTAAGGGAAATTACTGCAGTGAAAACTTCAATTCAATCAGAAGATATGGATCTTGGGGTATATTATTAGCACAATGTTTGAATTTCTAACTCTGGAACAATATAACAAGACATTCAATAGTTTCAAATTAACATCAAAGAAAATTTCACAGTTATTTTCCTATATATAGTGGCAAAAAAGACACTCAACTATGAAAACAGGTATATTTTATTTAAGTGAAACCTCTCACACTTATTTTATAAAATAGATTTTCTGCTGCAACTGCAAAAGAGTGTTGAAATGGTTGCTGTTTTCTGGTATCATATATATATATATATATATATATATATATATATATACAAATGGCTACAAATACTCATTTGTTTATGATGTGCTATCAAGGGCAGATGCAANATATAATCATATATATATATATATATATATATATATATATACAAATGGCTACAAATACTCATTTGTTTATGATGTGCTATCAAGGGCAGATGCAATTGGAACAAGAACATCTCAGAGCAGATATTCAGCAAATGGAAACTGGATTTACTCTAATGAAATTTTTCTCATACATTTTTTCTTAGCTAATACCAAAACACCATTCTACACCATTCTTCGGGACATAAGAAATCATAATAGGAAATTGCTGGTGTAAGGTGTAAGTAAACTGGTGTGAAGCTAGCATTACTGGGGGAAGATGCTATGCTACAGACTGTGGTACAGACTATATTGCTAGTTTGAGTGTAGCTAGAGACTGAACCTTATAAACTGTGCATTGCATGAAATTAGGTGATAGGAAACTCATGCCAAAGTTTTCAAACCCTCAGCAGGCTTAATATGAGTCGAGAATGTTTGAAAACACCCAAGAAATGTGACCTCCCCATAATTCATATTGTATATATTGTATTTGCTTCAGTTGTTGTTGTGTGATCTCTGCACAGCCCCTGATGACCTATAAAGTCTTGTTAGCTGCTTGATTTCTGGTTAGTCTAACAGTAATTTCTGTAAGAGTCCATAATTAGAGATTTCAACCTAAGAGAGGTAATTCCTTAAAGAGTTAGTGGACCTATCCGGCTGTAAAATCTTCAGTATCGTGTCAGTTTATGTTTTGCAGAGGTGACATTCATAACCATATAACTGGAAATAGAAACAAAATTTTTCAAATGTGTCACATTTTTAAAATTTGAAAACATTACTGCAATTCAAAGGTCTGAAAGATCTACATCTCCCATAAACACCAGCTCAAATCCTTCCTCCCAGCTTGACACAGTAGACAATTTGGTTTACCTGCCTTTGGCTGGCAAACCAAAAAAAAGACCCCAAAGCCACTAGCAGTTATAAAATACGAGCCTAAATTAAAAAATGTCAAAGCCTGACTTCTGATTTAGTAGATGCTACTAGGCTATTATGACTAAATTTTGCCTATATAAGGGTAATCAGTGAGTCTTTATGATCAGGGAGGTTTTTTAGGGGTAGGTGGATTATCTGATTTTTTCATCAAATAGAGAAAGGTGCAAGACTAAAGCACAATCTTGCATCCAAAGTTTGGAAAACACAGAATTCTCTCACTGTCCTGTTTATGCATCTAAAATCTAACTCACAAGATGAAAAAGGAGCTTCATCCATATTTAAACAACAAAGACACTGATGAACGAACAGCAGCTAAAATGAGTAGTTTCACAGAAAAAAAGGGGTTTTTTTATAACATTAAAGAAAATAAATTGCTAGTCTTTCTTTTTAATATTTTCCTAATATTTTAAACTGGAAGGTTTTAGTGGTTAGCTGCACAGGTTGTTGTATACGGGTTGGGCACAGAACAAGAAATGTCTGCTTTACTCTGACTGACGTGTAGGGGTGACTTTTAAATACACCTTCTGCAAATGCAGTATATTCTTCTTCTTTCTTCCTTTCACTGTGCAGCTGGCTGTGTGGCACCTCTGTCAAAAACATGGAGGGCCCAGGACTACAAAGAAGGTCATTTGTAATGAGGAGAGAAGGTGGAGTCTAATCTGCAGGTCTCATACTGGCATTGCCAATAACTACAGCCTAGAGAAAGAAGGTCACAGTGCTGCAGGGCCCTGACTGTAAATGGTGCTTCTATTGCTTTAAAGACTACATAATTTCATTCCACTTAAGTCAGCAGACTGGGAATATGTGTAATGATCTTCTCTTCACCCTCCAGGGTCTGAGTGAGAATGGTTCCAAGACCAAGTTTTCTGGCTTCCATAAAGATTTCAAACGAAGAGTTTAAATCTGTGTGCAAGAATATTGAAGGTGTTATTAACGCTTGTTTGAGCTTTAGGAATGCCCTTTGACATCCTCCATTACTATTCCAAGCAAGTGGTTTAGGTATTTCAACTTAAATAACTGAAACCAATTCTTGCTTTTACAGGAAGTCTGAAGAGATGATTTTAACACTACCTTGACTAAATTAAGAAAAGTGGTCCATTTAAAGAATACACAATATTACTGACCTTTTTTTTTTTTTTTTGAGTGACAGAAATGTCTTCCCTTCCCTTTTTTCATTTTTGCAAACCTGATGATTTTTCTTTTCCCATTTCTATTTAAGAAAAAAAAATCCTGAACTTACCTTTTAGCATTCTGGGACTTATTCTCCAAAACATCTTTGATAGAAAATTTAAGGATGATGACTTTTTACTTCTCTTTTGTAAAATATCAATACTTTATGATGAATCTAAGATATCCCTGGAGGACAAGAAAAAGGTTACAGAGAGAAAAAGAACTCTGTACATTTCCTGGGCAGAGGCTGAATTTTGATCTACCTTATTTTACCTTTGGAAACCTGTTCATTTAAAAGAGCTGTCTTCCATCTTTGAAATTTGACAATGCATAGGAATCTGTTTTTTAATAAATATGTTTTATTTTCAGGATAAAACCAACAGAAACAGTGTTCCATTATGGAGTCTGAAAGCCTTCTGGATCATTTAACAAGATACAACTTATTTTGGCCAGCAGGTCTTTATTGTTCCTTAAAATACAAATTTCATATCCAGGTCCAAAACCCAGGAGTACCTCGGTGCAGTGGCAAGTGACAGGTTCACAAACTCAAGCAAACTGAAATATAAAATTAACTGAGAATCAAACTGAGAATAAAATCTGAAGCATAATAATGATGTTTGTTCACTGTATATCATGCACCAGTAACTCCCATCTCCAGGGACACAAACAGTAGGATGCATTAACCTAGCAGGGCTGGATTAGAAAGGTCATTGCCCAGTGCAGTAACCTGGATTTGTGCTACTTTCTGATTTGAAAAAGAGTAACTATAGAGGCAATCAAGCCCTCCAATTTAAGCAGGTATTAAATAAATGTACAAAACAACAACTTTCTAAGTCACGCAATTTAGTTAGAAGCCATGAATTTATTCCTTTACAAAAAGTCTGGAGAAGTTCATCATGCTTGCTGTAAGCTTCAGCTTCTCAGACACGATATGGTGAGGTGCCCAAGATGACTGTCCACTTTCTGAGTTAAGCTCTCATGTAAATATGCACCAGGATACCCTGGCTGAGGGAAAGCTGACCACGAGCCAGCAGTGCCCTGACAGCCAGGAGGGCCAAGCCTGTCTGGGGGCACCAGGCACAGCATGGCCAGTGGGGACAGGGAGGGGATTGTCCTGCTCTGCTCTGAGCTGCACCTTGAACATTGTATGCAGTTTTGGATGCCACAGTTTAAAGATATAAAGCTGTTGGAGAGCATCCAAAGGAGAGCAACAGGTGGTGGTGAAGGACCTTGAGGGGAAGCTGAATAAGGGCCCGAGATCACTTAGTCAGTTCAGCCTGGAGAAGAGGGGATTGAGGGAAGACCTCACTGTGGTCTTCAGTATCCTCATGAGGGGAAGGGGCAGGAACCAAACTTCACTCTCATGACTAGTGACAGAAGCCAAGGGAATGACATGAAGCTGTGTCAGGAGAGGTTTAGGCTGGATATTAGAAAAAGGTTCTTCACCCGGAGAGTGGTTGTGTATGGGAACAGGCTCCCCAGGGAGTGGTCACAGCAGCAGCCTGACAGAGTTCAAGAAGTAAATGGGGAATATTCTCAGGCACATGGTGTGACTCTTGGGGTGTTCTGTGCAGGGCCATGAATTGGACTTGGCGATCCTAATGGCTTCCTTCCAACTCAGCGTATTCTGTAATTCTGAAAAAAAAAAGTCTCTGATAGTAGTGGCTCTTAATTGCTCCTGAAACATAAAGATGAAAATTAAAATCTGTGTCTCAACTAATGAAACCTGAACAATCCAGCAAATAGCATGCCTATTTAATGGGTTTATACATAATCTCTGGGTTCTATGTGTCATGCAGCAGCACAGTTAATAGCATAGACTGATTAAAAAAGGTTACAACTTGCTTAAATTCCATAGTCCTCCCTTTAAAATGGGGAAACAATGTGGAAAATGTAGGAAGAAAATGATTACCCCCTTAAAAAATTCTCTCCCTGGGCTAAAAAGTGCTTTGGGTTTTGATTTGGGGCTCCTAGAGAAACGTCACAAGCTTCTGCTAATTTTAGGGAATTCAAGTTACCTAAAATAAGTAGCTGTACAGTTGCTCCTGTTCAGTTAGATATTTCCCCATGTATTTTGCTTGCACACCAGCTGATACCCTCAACTCCTGCAAAAAACAGTAGTATAAGAAAGACTATTTCTTTAATTCAGTTTAGTTGTCTTACATAGTTAATTAGTGGCTCTCCTATTCATTAACACCATAGTTATCTCAAATGCATATTTATAAGAACTTAATATCACAAATCACCATATTTCATCTGTTGGTGAATATCAGCTTCAAATAATTTAATTTAAGTAGAAATAGGGTAACAGAAAGAATAAAATGCATTGCATAGTGAATTTTATTTTCAAAAAGAGAATGTTGTAAGTAGAAAGCAGTTTAATCAATGAACAAATTAGTTTAAATTAAACCCAAAATATATTGAAAAACCCCAACATAGAGTTAATTGTTACAGTCCCCAAAAATATTCCAGACAATATGAGGAAGCAATTTAGGGAATGTTTGCCAAGATTTGTTCAAATACTAGTAAGCAATAAATTTAAGAAAATTACATGGTCATGGAGTTCCTGAATTTGTATATTATGCCAAATACTCAACTATTTTTCATAAATATGACTGAGAAAAATTAAGCATCATTTCCATAATAGTAATGAAAGTTCAAGAATCTTGCTAAAACATGAAAACAATGATTTAATGAACACAATTTTATTCTACATCAATGTACAAAAAATAATTAATTGAACAAAACATATGCATAAGATTTCTTAAATTAACATGGAAAATTTGTTGTATTTCATAAAAGTATAAAATTTAAAAGCTGATGAGTTCAGGAAATAATTATGTGCACAGTAAAAGATGAACAGAGTTTGTAACGTTTGTATTTGTTCTAAAGACAAAAATGTAATGTGTTTTTCACAAATCTTTGCTATCTGTTTGCAAACATTTATAATTTTTAGTGTTTGATTTATTACTACATTGAGGAAATCCATTAAAATCTTTAAATATCTTTATGCTTTCTTGTGCTTGACATGAGCAATAGTTTCTTATTAAAGTAAGTTTAAGTATTTCAGCTCCATATAAGTAAGTCTCTGAAGACAAGAGTAGTTGTAAATCACGCTCAATAAACTCAGAATACTTAGAAAGGTTTTTAAAATTGGTTTTAATGAATTAAACTACCAGAAAATTGGAGAAATACTTTGTGTGAATTGTACAAATTAGTTTATGCTTTTTCATTTCTTCTAACTTATGGAGGTATTTATGTTGATAAAAGAGCCATTATTCACTTTAGACCATGAGACCTGACTTAATAGCTTTGCCTGGATTGTCTTCTGAGCAGCTGCAGAAGTGAATCCAAAGCATTACATTTTCAGAAGGTTTGGGAGAATTATTGAGAACGAGGCCATGAATTGTTTTTGTCACATGTAATACAATATGCTCTAAATGACCAGAAATAAACTTTTCAAGAAGTTATCATATAGATGGTACACTACAGTAACAAATTGGTGTGGTATGAAACTTAGTTTGATAAGGAACTATGGACAAGACATTGTAAATACATTTATCACGAACTGCCACAAATGATAAAGTAAATAATTTGCTAGTCTTTTGCTGATTGTTAACACTGTTAAACTGTTTTCATGTAGATCAGAAAGGCACTCTCCCAGTTAAATATTTTTTTTTTTACTTTTAGATAAAAATGTAATATTCCCATGCTTCCCAGGTTAATTACATTGCATGAATTAGTCAAATATATTGTCTAATACTAGGAGTATCCAGAAAAAAGAAATTCAGACCTCTTGAACGAGGGCAATCAGTATGTAGTTTGCACTCTTTCAGTTTACTCTGCTCATCTGGTGGTCTTAGTTTAACAAGGTGTTCATATACCATTTACGGCAAATTTCTTCTTGAACATTCATTAATATGCAGTTGTTTGGGGGTTTGATTGTTTGTTTGTTTGTTTTAAAATTGCTTTCCTTCCTCATAGAAAAACCTGGATCTTGAAGTACTTCAGGTTCATCCCCCAGCCTTTCCCTTCAGTCTCTGTCTTGTCAGTCTAGGCAATTTGTGGAAGTATTAGTGGCTAACTGGAGAAATCTGTAGAGATTTCTTCCCAGTTTGCTCTGTCACAATTCACTATGCAAAAATTGACAGGAACAGTCATGCAGGAGGTGTGAGTAACCTTTGTGGTCCTCTGCAAAGTTTTCCGTAGATTATCCTCTTCGCTTACTGCATTTTTCAATAAAGCAACAACTAAAGGGACAGTTGAGGGATTCAGGAAGTTCTGCCCCCTCTGAGATTCACACATGTAGCTCCCAGTCAGCCAATCATGTTCACCTTACCATTGTTTCTTCCATGAAAAGTATTTCCACAGTGCTGAGGGATTTTTTCTCAGAGCGTGATATAGTCTGAGCCCTCCAGCAGGAAGAAAGTTACATCTGGCTGAAGAACATTTTACCTTCTCCATGTTAAAGCCCTGGTCAGGTAAGAGAAAAAGGCCACGTAAATCTGACTCCTTTAGTTCTTGTCCGTGAGGAAGACCTCTTTGTTCATCCTCTTATTTCCTTTTAGATGAATACAGCTGTAAATAAGAATTCAAAAATCTGAAACTAGTGTATTTACACTGGCATACGGCTACTGTTATTCTAAAAGGACTTTGTTCAAGTTTCACACAGACATATTAAAAGCTGTTATGCTAAATTTGTTTTAATCAAGTTCTTCTATTGCAGGTGCATTTGTTAGTCTATAAATACCTTCTAACAAGAAAATACAAGACGTCAATGGCCTTGCATGTTCCAGTAGAAAGTGGTGAGTATGATGAGGAGGATTCACAGAAGATACTTGCAGTTTGTAGAAACAGGATAAGTTCTTTCCACATGGGTCATAAGAAAATAATCACGTTCTCATAACATCAAGCTTAAAACCCAACAGAGACTATTAAATTGTCTAATTTGACTTGTCATAAATCACAACCCTTTAAACCTCTTTTCAGTTACACCTATAATGAAAAAACAAACAATCATGCTTAAGAAGATCATATCTACAAGAAAGACCTGAAGATATATGTTGGGTGGATCATTCCCTACATATGTCAGAGCAAGCCAGGAGGACAGCTGGACCTTGAAGAGCAGGCAGCCAGCTGTGAGGGAGAGGGAAACCAGGAACACCACCAATGGCTGCCTCTGACTGGGATTTTGTTTCATTGTTCTCACCAAAGCCATTCCAGTTCCATTATATAACTTGATGGTTAGTTAACCTCAGTGTTAAACCTTTGTGCCAAAGTTCTCATTTAAATTATTTCTGAATTCAACTCACTTCCAGTCTCTTTTTCTTTTTCTTTTTCTTTTTCTTTTTCTTTTTCTTTTTCTTTTTCTTTTTCTTTTTCTTTTTCTTTTTCTTTTTCTTTTTCTTTTTCTTTTTCTTTTTCTTTTTCTTTTTCTTTTTCTTTTTCTTTTTCTTTTTCTTTTTCTTTTTCTTTTTTCTTTTTTCTTTTTTCTTTTTTCTTTTTTCTTTTTTCTTTTCTTTTTTCTTTTTTTTTTCTTTTCTTTTCAGTGTAAGGGTCTTCCAGACCTGTGAAGTTTTCCTGGTATTCCAAAATTAATTACAAATTATTGTAATTGGACTATGAGTGCAATAGGATAGATTTTAAAAATACCCAAAGATATACCTGTGTGCTCATGTCATTTAGGTTGGATTATTTAAAATATTTATTCCTGCTAGACATATTTCTTCATTTGCTTATGGATTAGGAAGTAGAGAATAAAATATTTTTTAACATTTGTCTGTTTTCTGAATCATTACTGACTCCACTTCAAGGAAATGTGGACAATTCATAAACTAGGGCTCCTGCTAGGAGTAGTGTAGTTCTTGTACCATAATTACTCAGTTACAGCAGGTAGGTAAAAAACGCAAATTTGGGGTAGTCCTGCAAAGAAGTTATCTAAAAGCACAGATGAATTACTTGAATCAATAGTCAGAAGTATCCTGCTATCCAAGTGTAACATGCAAAGGGGAGCTTTCCTTGACCCTTGGTGTTTGATTTGTCTGTCAGTGCTCCAGGAAAGCTGAGACTCTTGTCACTGCTCATCTGTCAGTGTCTCGTTATGGGGATCCTTCACCGAGCAGTCCCCTGGATCCAAGGGTTGTTTGACTCAATTGTCTGGGGACACACACTCACAGCATAATGGAGACCCCTCAGTGGGTCTTCCCACTTTATTTGGATATGTTACCCACTGCTGGCAGCTGATATTGCCTACGAAGGACTCACACTAACAGTTTATGGACTAACACTCTTTTTTAATACAGAAGTGTGACAAGTTGAGGTTCGAGGATTGCTGGTGATGGTATCTGGCTGCAAAAATGTATTAAAGCAATGCCCAGACAAGCCCCACTACCCAAGAAAAGTATTCAGTGTGCATAGAGTGGTTCTTACTGAGTAGGCAGTAACCTGTTTTTTCTAATAAGTTCTACTATTCTTCTAATAACAGAAAAAATAGTATTTTTAATGGAGGAGAAAAGAGGTTCAGCTTATTGACTGATCCCAGCAGTTACAGTGGAATCTTCCCTAACTTTTCCCCATTATCTACTTTCTTTTTTACTATTTCTTTATGTTTGGGTGGAGCTTGTGGGACTCTAGTCATACCTACCTTTGTTACTGATTGGTGTAAAATCCCCACGCTTTGCTTGTAAAGATAGAGTCAATAAAATACAGAGCATATGCTCGGTGAGGGGTGGTTGTAGCATGGAGGTGGATAACTTTGGGATGGAAGTGCGTTAATATTACAATAAAGTTTGTGATTCCATCCAGGCTGTAACACCTTTATTTTACCTTATAATTCCTCTACCACTACCACTTCTACTGGGATATGAATACAACACCTCAGTTTTCTCTGATTTTACTCCTAGCCTCCACACTGAGTTTAGAATAATGCAAAATATCATAACCATACCAAGAAGGCATAATGACAGCTCAGCTGCTTGGAAAAATAATACCTACATACAGCTTTGTCTCATCTCACCACTTTGAGTGTCATTTTTCCTGCTTACTGGAGTGACAAGGTCACAACCAACCAATAAATAAGATTTCTTCAGAATCCAGTACATAATTTAAAAAAGGAAATAATGCACTTTTTTGATAATTGCATTTACCAATCAATAGTTATACAACTTTTTTTTTTTTTTCCTTTTTGTGGTCAAAAATAATGTGTTAAGACAATTTTGTGTAGTGACTTCTCATTGTGTGATTATGTTGAACCAGGTAATTCACAAATCTGTGGGAGGTTGTAGGCCTTAGGATTGTCTCAGTGTTTAAAGTTATTAATAGTAAACATCTTGCTGAATGCATCAGTTCACATTCTTCATCTGAGCTATTCACCACATAGGATGATGACAAAAAGAAAACGGAGTGAAAGCTATTAGTTCAGTAAGAGGAACCAAGTATGTGCTTATCCTTAAAAAGAGGAATAGCAGTAGCAAATGTGTTATGAGAGCTGATAAAAGCAATTGGTGAGCAGAGCCGATCACATGTGAGAAATTTGCACTGATGTCGGGATAGTCAGAGAAGTAAGGGGACAAAGGTAATCTTTCTGCCCTCAACAAAGAAAAGACAGCATAACAAAATGTTATTACAGTCATAACATCTTCCAGATTCTGCCTAAGAACAAAGTCCTTGTCCAGATGATGAAGGATCACATGAAGTTAAAGGGCGGATTCAGAGAGAAGAAAGGCGCGTATGACCTAATCACAACCATGTGTAGCATCACTGATAAAAGGAGGACAGTGCAATGCTACATTGATCATGAGTTCAGCTTCTCAGTAATTATGACACCATCTGATGTGACCAGCTCTAGATTTCCAGATGTAAGAACTCTAACACATCTCATTGGACTCTTCACAAGTTTCTGTCAGCAGCCAGAGAGAAGAGTGTGAGCAACAACACGCTGCAGCAACTGGTTTCCTCTTAGCCAGAGGGTGAGACAAGGATTCAGCATGTAGGCAATTGTTCCAGGAAAAGGGTGGGAAATATTTGGAAGGACAGAAATGCCTGAGCCTGGTACTGTCTGACACCTCTGAAACAACTTCAGATGTACCACTGAAATGACAGACTTTTCTTCTACTACTTCAACAATATAATGAAATTGAAGGAAGTAAAAAATACGCTAGTGGGGAATGTGGCTTACCTTCAAGTCATAGAAGTGCAGTGAAATTAAATGGGCATGTTTGTTGGCTCGTCAGTGTAGGAGGCAGGCAAAAATCCCTGTTAATGATCCAGTTGTGCTCAGAGTTAATGACTGTAATTATTAAGGATCAGAAACATTTTGCCAATTAAGAATATTTCATTTTGTTGTGGACCCCATCATAAAAATGTGGAAGATTTTGGCATCTTTGATTGCTTGTACCTTTGACTTCTGAAAACCTAAGGGTTTGAGCTTTTTTTCCCAATCTATGTTAATAACGGGAAGTTAACTGCTGCTGACGGGACAGCTGCAACATTTGGAATATGAAACTGCTGTAGGGACTTCAAATGTAGTTTACAAAAGTTCTGTCGTAGTGTCATGGAGAATAAATTGCTTTGTCTTATTTTGTTCTCTTATTCATTTTTTAATTTAATAGAACATTTCATTCTAGTGGTTAAGGACCAAGAATAAAGAGGGATAATTAATGCATTTAGCATGAGATTCCATTCCACAAAGACTTTTGGCAGGATCTCTTTCTTCCCCTGGTTCTCTGTCCCTCTTGGTGAGAATTCAATTTGATGTAAAATATCTTCAGTGGGCTCTTCTTACAGAACCATATGCTCCAGAGTGCTGTCCATTCTCTGGAGCAGGGCTGGGTGGATTTTTCTGTGGATATCAGCATGTGTTTCTCCACTGCTTTACACAGCACACCCTGCTCTTGGAAGGGCTGGCTCTTGCAGGCGTTGGCAAACAGTAAAAAACTTCCTTCCTTTAGGCAAACCATGACGCTTCTCTCACAAGTTGGTAGGGGCTGTAGAGGAAAGAACATTACCCATCTACATCCTGAAATTCAGGACAGAGTTGTGAGTTCAAATTTGCTCTCTTCTGTTTCTCTTGTCCTTCACATACAAGTCTGAGGAGATGGTGCTACCACCTTGTGACTGTGGAACTTTGCCAATGGTTCAGAGATTTTTCTGGGAATACAGAATATATGAAATAATTGACTTAGCTTTCCTACCTGTGGTGGGAAATTTTGCTGCTCACACGTTTGTATTCTTGAAATATGGGAGCAGAAAAGCTGGGGGAGTGGGGTATAATTGAAAGTGCCTGAGGCCTTGGTTGAAAAAAATTACAGTATCAATCACAGAATGCAGTAGGATTTTTTGTTTGTTTGCTTGTTTTTAATTTTTCTTTGATTGTTGTTATTAACTGTACTGCATATCGTACTGGCTTTGATGATTTAAAATTTCAGTGTAAAAATGAGATTATCTATTATGAAATGTATGTAAAATCAGGAACTGTTTAATGAAGTATTTCAATGCATTCTGAATCAAAATGATTTGTGGGTATGAATTAAATATGAATAAAATATGAAGTTTGAAAACTTCATTAAACAACTTTTTCTTTATTTCTGTTCCCAAATCAAGATAATTTTCCTCTGGTTACTTTTGAGGACTCATGGGGTAACAGGAATGTCACTGGTGAAATTTGAAAATTCACAGGAGTTATATTAAAATACTACATTATTTAATTGAACAATAAAAAATACACAGTATTGTGGAGGCTATTTTCTATCTGAGGGTCTATAATTTCCCAAGAAAAAGACATGGTATATTTTCCTGCTCTAGTGGCACAATTAACTACCATGAATACTATGAGGCAGACAAGGAATATTTTAAATTATATTCACCCTTTTCAGATATGATCTCTCATACTAGTAAATCCTATTGATCCAGGCTCATAGAATGATAGGATGGTTTGGGGTGGAAAGGAGCTCTAAAGGTCATCTAGTCTAACCCCCCTGTAGTGAGAAGGGACATCTTCCATGAGGTCATATTGATCAGAGCCCTGTCCAGCTTGACCTTGAATGTTTCCAGGGATGGAATATCTACCAGCACTTTGGCCAAACTGTTCCAGTGTTTCTCTATTTTAATGTTAAAAAGTTTCTTTCTTAAATCTAGTCTAATTATACCCTCTTTTATTTTAAAAACATCCTCCCTTGTCCTACAGCAAAAGGCCTGGCTAAAAAGTTTCTCCTTATTTTTCTTATAAGCCCTCTTTAAATATTCAAAGGACACAATCTCATCTCTCCAGAGCCTTCTTTTCTCCAGGTTGAGCAATCCCAATTCTTTGAGCCTGTGTTCATGAGGGAGTTGTTTCAGTCCTCTGATCCTCTTTGTGATGCTCTGCTGGACCTGCTCCAACAGCTCCAGGTCCTTCTTATGTTGGTCTCCCTAGACCTGGATGCAGAACTCCAGGTGGGATCTCACCAGGGTGGACTACGAGGAGTGAATCACCTCTCTTGACAAGCTGGCCACACACCCACAACCAGGGTGCAGCTGTTTCTCTGGGCTGAGAGTGCACGTTGCCAGCTCCTGGGCAGCCTCTCACCCACAGGCACCCCAGGTCCTTCTTGGCAGGGCTGCTCTTCATCTTTCATGATTCTGGCTGTTAACCCAACTCAGGTGTAGACCTTGTTGAACTTCATGAGGTTCCCATGACCCCCTAACATTTGAGGGTTATTCTTATGCTTTATTCTCTTATTCTTTACCCTAAATTAGCCATGAACCTTTGTTTGGAAAACAGTTGCCTCTAAAGAAGACTCTTACCTAAGATAAAACTTGTACATTGCCATTCACAATGGATAAAATCAGATTCTTATTTCTCATAGTTTAACTAAACTAAAATTACATTATTTTTCCTTTCTCTTGTGCATTTAGAATTCTCTAGGTTTTGAATGTCAGTAGGTGGGTGAACAAAAAAGTTTTCTCAAATATTTGCCTAATTTGTAAAAACTTTGTTAAACTGATGACCTGGTATTTTTCTTCAGCATCTTGTTTTCCTGTGCTATTTAGATGAGATGAGGAATTTAAATAGCCATAATGACAATAGATATATTCGGTTTTTGTTTTTTTTTTTCTCTGCACCATTAGATCCTCCAGACAACATCCATTTTTATTCTTTAAGCCTAAACCAAAAATGTTACTTTAAGTCACATCTCTCCAATCCCCCAAACTCTTTAAAAGTCCAAATTTCATTAAGCTTTAGCTTCATTTCTAAATCAAAAAAGTTTCATAGTGCAGAATAGGACTTAATTTAAAAACTGAGCAAAATTGTTCTTTAGCTCAATAGAAAAATATAGACACTCACTTCTATATGTTTTATTACTTGGTCCAATTCTGTATATTGTTAAAAAATAAGGGCATTTTCTCTTTTCAAGAGACTGTGGATGAAATCTACCTTCCCTTACTTGGGCAACCAAAAATTAGTTGCCTGTGTCTCAGTTAGTTATTGAGTCTCTTTTGATAGGAAATAGAGTGATATAAGTAATTCTAAAGTGAGGGTTTTTAAAGAAAATTTAGATGAACTGACCTCTTATACAAAACTAAAAAAAAAAAAAAAGAATTTAAGTTAAGTTTAAAAATTGAGGTTTTTTTCTCTTTTCAGTTTTATTTTATTCTTGGCATGCATTTCCTGTTTATAGCTCAGCTGTCAGTATTTTCCCACTGGACATCTTACTTCGGAATGAAGACTGCACTTATCTGCTCAGATATAAATTTCAGAAAGTTTTATTTCAAGATATTATCCCAAATAAGAATTATGTTTCCAATTGTGTCTCTGCCTTCAGACTCTGTCTAGTTAAATTGGGCTCTAAAAATCATAAAACCCACTTCACTGAAAGTAGAAACAGATTGGTTTGCTTAGATGTGTCTGGGGTTGGTTGGATGAATGATACACCCCATGTCATACATTTGATTTAAACCTGCTCCTTTTTGACTAGCAAATAAAAATGAGACTAACTATGACAAACATGTAAGTGCTCCTGAGCATGAAACTTTCTTAGGTCAGACTTAGCAGTAGCACGAGGAGGAAACCAAACCAAGAAATTACAAGTGCATACTCCCCACTAATAATATAGCTGTCAGTTCTCAACACCTAATTAGTGGTGTGAGATCCGATAATTTTTTCCAACAATACTTTCTCTAGTCCCTGCAAGGTAAATAAATATCACTTTATAAGAGCATGTTATTGTCAAAAGCTTAAGCTGTTCATGTACTTCAAAAGATATTTTTTGTCTACTTGCCTCAAAATACTGACAGCAGCAACTTTCCAGGACTAACAAAGCACAGTATTAGGCTCAGCTGTTTCATCAGAAATACATAAAGATTGTTGTTGGGAAAAAGTAGCTTGCTCCAGGTTTACATGAGTTTTTGAAGCAGTCACCTCTTCCATAATGCTGTGAAAAACCTGCTTGAGACACGCGGCAAAACAGAATGACCAGAACACAAGTGAAGGGGAAAATGGCCATTCTTATTTGTTGCTTTCAAGAAATCTTGAGTCTCAGGAACAGAAGGGTATTGACCTACTCTTGTTTTATACTTGCTTTGATTAAGGAATGCGATCCTTTCATCTTTTGAACAAATCTTACCATATTTTTCATATGACATGTTTAATACTAAACATAAGTCCTTACTTTTACCAGCCAGTTTGATCTCCTTTCCCATGAGTAATGTGAAGTTAGAAAAGTAATAAAGGAATATGTGTGAACACAGGTTGAAGTTCGTGTTGATATCAGTGTTTAAAAATAATTCATAAAATTTATATTTTGAGGCCTGATAATATTTCTTATTCTCCATACTGAACCTGCAAATATAGTTTAATACTCAAGTAAAATTATTACCATTATAATTCAAATTCCATTGTTAAAGTGTGTATCATTCTGATCATTGTTTTTGTGTCAACAAATCCATGTTTATTACAGTGAAAGATTCAAAAATAAGAGCAACTATTCAATAGTATTTCTAACTTGGATTAGATTAACCATAAATTCTCTCGTTATTATTTCGAACTTGTGTTTATTTTAATATTTTGAAACTTAAAGTTTATTTCAGATTTTCAATATGATGAGTGCCAAGGACTTTAAAAGCAAACTACATTAGCCACACATACAGCTCATCAGATTAAAAATTAAACATTTTACACTGCTGAAACTGTCAACACAGATGCAGCTCCTTTGAATTTTGCAGTAATTCCTCTTGATGTCATCAGTGTTGTAAGAAGGTGAGTTTCTTACAAACAAAAACTAAATCATAACAAAACAGAATTACCTGTTTATAAGCTCATATATATTTGTCTCTAGGTAGAATGACATTGCAAAGCATTACACATAATGTTAATAAAAATGACAGTTTTATATGTAACAAAAGTAGCAAACTTTAGCAATACCAAGTATAGTTAGCTTACAGAGAGTTTAGATGGCAACTTTTTTGTTCCTTTATTGTTTTGCTCCTTCTCAATGACAATTTAACTCATTGAGCCTCTGAATAATTTCTTCACAATTCAGGAAATAATAACAACTTAAATATGCAGTTCCAGGAGGAGCAAGTGTAGACAGCATTTTTCTCAAAGTAGAAATATTTTATACAGTGTCAGGTTCTCCATGTGAAAATATTTTTTTAAAAATTTTACAGTTATACTTCTCAATTATTCTGATTTTTCCCCATATCTTTCTTTGAAACAAGGTTTACAGTTGCATCTCAGCAGCTTGTCGAATTTCTGGACTATCAAAGGCTTTTCATCTTAACTGCATGGACATCAGCCCCACTGACCTTTGAAGGGCTAAACATCATGGAAAAGAGAAGCCCTTCACATAAGTATCCTTAATTCTTTCTCTTATCTGTTGCTTCCATAGAGAATTGCTCTGACTACCAAATCTCTTTCCCTGATTCAAAAGGGTAAGAAAGTGGGACACACTTAGGAAATACAGGAATTATTCGAAGAAAGGAGGGAAAGGTTAAAAAAGCATGGTAAATAAAAACAGGAATAAGGGAGAGAAAATTATAAAATGAAACTAAGATTCAAGAAAGTAAAAAAGAACATCAGGGAAAGGGTGGAACTGGTATTGACAGAAGAATAAAAACAAAATCTTACACTATGAAATGCAAGCTCTTATTCAAGTCTTGGAGATGATATGACTGTGACAAACAGCCATACATGAAACACACCAAACATGAAAAATATTTGCAAAACTAAAAAGTAGATTTCATCCTCAGAAAAATTGTAATGAAAATGTAGAATTCAATAGAATTCATTAATATTATAGTAAAATTACTTTTATAATTTTGATGTCTTTTTTGTTGGCACAAAAGAATAAAATAAAACGATTTTATCCACAAAGGCATTACTACTTGGCAGCACACTACTTCAATTCTATAGCAACCCTCTGGTTTATGTTACAAAGTAGTTCTGAATTCTGAAGACATTGACATATCTGTAAGAAGTGGATTCTAAAACAGAGGGGTTTTGTTGAATTAAATATGAAAAAGAATAATGCAATCAGTACAGAACTCCTTGTCTTATTTATTTTATATGGAGTTCAATACAAATGTCAACTAATATGTGTTTCACTTATCAGCATGATCAAGTTTTCAACTTCTGTTGTGTTGCAGAATATTTTAGTGACACCATATGACTGTGACTTGTACTATCAAATCCAAATGCACTAGGGATCAGGATAACTGTGCTGAGGGACTACATACTTGATTCCTGCTTGTCATCTTAGTGTCTTCTTGGGAAGAGTAGTACCTAACAGGGGGTCTACTCCTGCTGGTTTCACATTGGTCAGAATGCAGAATTGTAATTTCATCATCTTGTGGTAAGGGACTAAACAAAATGATTGCAAGCAAATATACTCTCATTCAAATGTTCAGTACTGTGTTGCCTTCTTGTTTCCAGTTCAGTAGCTGTTGCTTGACTCCCAGCCTTCCACTGGTCATACAGTACCTTGTGGAACCACAAAAAATCTAATTGGATAATTTTCCATCATACTTCAGAGATCACAGAATCATTTAGGTTGTAAAACACCTCCATGTTCATTGAGTCCAACATTTGACCAGACACGGCCATATCAGCTAAACCTGAGCAGTAAATCCAACCATGTCTTGAACACCTCCAGGGAGAGTTTTGTTTGTCTGTTTTATCCAAGTATGTAATAAGATCAATGACAACTGGAAAAACAACTACACAGTTATTTCCATCAGCAGCCTGATAACTTAATTATTGTAATAAAAGTCTTCTGTTATCCTTATTTTTCTTGTCTTTTATAATTAGTAGTTGCTGTCTAGTATAGTACCAAACACTAGGATGAGGGATAACATTTTACCTTATTGTTTTCTAGCCAATCACAACAAGACTGCAACAGGATGATTAGAAATTTAGAAGACCATTCCGAAACTCATCATAGAATAGACTAGCAGTCAAGACAAGTACAATTTCCAATTCATCCAGAGGTATTCCCCTCTGCAGAAGGAAGGATAATTTTTCTCATCAGAGAATTCCCATGTTTCTCTTTGGGATGCATTGAAAAACTGAGTTTTGTGTTCACTAGGGACTGCATGCATACTGTTAGGCCAGAAGTAGTATATATAGGAAAGGGAGGGTGTGTTGTAAAGAGTTGTGTCTTGTAAAGAGTTATGTCATGCAGAGGGAGTTAAAAGAAAAAAAAGTTGAAGAATGCAAACGTTCTGTGGTTAGTTTCTTGCCCACAGTAACAATGGGAGATTAATCCAAATACCATCAATGTTTAAGTCAAACAAACAATCACCAATGATGATAATATTTCTTTCTTTTTTTTTCTGAAATCAGTGAGAACCACACAATTGTTGTAATCTTCCTCATTCAGAGGCCATCAAAGAAGGAGGCTAAACTGCTAATGGCCACTTCCAAGGCAAAATGAAATTTAGAGAAGGAGATTTCAATGCAAATTCAAAATCACAATCACTGGTTCACAAATCAACAACTTGATAAGCCATGACACAGCAGTGGCAGTGAGATTATCATGACATTTATCTTCAAATCTATATTCTGCTTTTAGAGGGACAGAGCTAGTAGCTAAGACTGAAAAAAGAGAGAATGTCCAATATTTTTATAGAATAAGTCTCACAAATAAGGGTGGAATTACATATAATATATAATTAGTGGTTACATATAAAAGGATCTGGAAGAAAAAACCAAAACATAGAAGCAATGAGACAAGAAGCAACACTTTCAAAAAAGGGTATTTATTTTTTCTCTGGATTGATACACTAAATGTTAATTTCAGAGCAAAAAAGGATGGAAAGAGATCATTATTCTTCTTCATATCTCTGCTCTCTTGTGCTACCTATATACACATGCACAAGTACACTCGTGCTACCTGTGCACCAATGTACTTCAGTGCTGAGACAGATGAGGTGCTGTCGTTACTGCTTTTCATGCTGCTAGTTATAGTTAGTGCTATTTTGTTTTCAATTTCCATTGTAATACTGTAATTTTCTTCTATTTACACTGAAGGCCTTTGGGACAAAAGCTGTTCTGTTGCTAGAATATGCATGTAGTTTACGTATACAATAAATTTTGTTAGAATATGTACGGAGTTTATACATTCAGCTTATCCACATCACATATCCTTCCTGCAACTATTTCCTTTACATCAACTTATAACTTCTCTTAAACTGGATCCCTCTTCTATGCATAAGGATTCAAAAACTTTCAACTATGCAACTAAGGGGCACAGAAAAAATGGGAGAGGAGAGAGAAAAAAGCATCTTGCATACACTAACTTGAAACTGGTAAATTTCAAATATACACAATAGTATATTACTCCATATGCAAGGAACTATCAGTTTATGATAGCTATGAAATCTGAAAACATTTTGTGATCTTACTCTTTGTATAAAGGCCTGTCTGGCATCTTCAGGAGGACGATTGAGCTTTTTCACCAAACAGAAGAAGGATTCACTTCTGTTTCTGCTTTATATGTAAAAGAAAAAAACCTCCAACCTGGTGATACAGACTTCTAATGAAACAACCTGCTTTGTACAAAAATGACATTGGAAAATTATTTGTTACACTGAAAACTTCTAGAGCTGCTTCATGCAGCCATTGAAAAGAGTAACTAGTGCAGCTCAACATTTAGGAAGCTCCAGAGATCTAAATGCACTGCAACCCAAATCAGTGATGAAAAAGTTGAGTACAGAGCAAAAACTGAGTAAGGAGCTACAGATCTCACCTGATGCTCTGTTTATTGCACAGTGACATTGAACTGAAGGCTGCAAACAGAAGAATCAGCCTCTGAATGTGAAGCAGAGCTCCAAGGTCAGCTCACCTACACATTGGATCATCAAACCAGAATACCCTCCTCTTCTCTCATGTCCAATGAGTCTGGAAAGCCAATTAAGGATTAAGAGGTGTTTTGTTCAGAATAAATTGTGACCTTTGGGTACATAACAGGCATAAACCCCCTGCTGTTGCATCACTGGGAGGTGGCCTGTTCTCAGATAAGCAGCTGAATCTGTGTATTGATGGAAAGCTGCCTGCCCTTACAGGGCAATATAGATTCTCCCCCTTAGCTAGAATCAAATTTGATGATTTTGTTATTGTTAGTTCCTGGAACAAGATTTCTCAACATGACAGAGAGGTGGACTCTATAGAATCAAGAGTCAATTTATAAATCTGCTAAGACAAACTTCTTCAGCCATTGAACCCAAAATGAAGCCTATAGTGGGGTAGTCCCCCTCCCAGAAGATAGAGCAGGAAGTAGTACTTTGACTTTGCTCCAAACATCTTCTGTTCAACACTGATGGAGAAAATATACTGTGCTATATGGATTTAGGGTCTCAAAAGGACATTGACAGTCTTATCTCTTTAATAACTTTGTTATCTTACTCTACAGTAGCATAGCATAAATGATTCTCTTTTAAAAATCGAACTTATCTTAAAGTGCATACATGTGTTTTGGGAAAAGCATAAACTTGGAGACAGCAAGAACTGCTTCTGCACATCATGTGGCATATTTCATGGGTTTTGAGATTGGGTGATTCAGTAATTGACCTGGAAGGATTTGGGGGCAGTAAAAGAGAAATGAGAGAATGGTGAGGTAAAAGGACAGAAGAGGAATATGCAAAGAGAACTTCTGAGGCACAAAAAAAAAGGAGTGTTGGAGAAGAAAAAGAAGGTAGACTGGGAAAGGAGCTTGACTAGGAAGAAAAAGTTAGGAAGAACCTAACAGTATGTGGAATATCTATTTAAATGAAAGAAGTTATGAGCTAGAGAGCAAGAAAACCACATGTATAATGAGGTGGAGACATAGTTAAAGATACAAGAAATGAAGTGTAGGAGCAAAGAAATTTGAAGGCAAGTTAAATAGGTGGTCTGAAGGAGTAAAACTTAGTTGAGTAGAGAAAAGGAGGAGAACAAAGAAAGCAGATTTTCTTAAGGGAATTTGGGTAAGAAGTTCCACTTGCTGTGAGATTTAGATGATTTTTTTTTTTCAATGTTTGGTTTGAGAAGCAGAATATCAGTGTGAAATAGAATCCAAAGGAAATTTCTTGTGTTGAGTGTTTATCAGTTGTGAAGATGAAAGGCAATACTCTGAGAATCAGTAATAGAATAATGAATACATTTTTAAAACGATAAGACAACTTCAGGTTCAGAAATCTGCTGAGAAAGAGTCTTGTCTAGTAACCCTTCTGCTATACAGATATACTGGGGATTTTCCTTTGTTTTGTTTTTGTTTCTTGCAGATTTTTTTTAATGTATAAAAAATTCCTTCTTTCAATGCTTTACAATTTTTTTCTTTTTTTTTTTTTCTTTCTTGTGATTGCACTCAGGATGACTGATTAAGATAAGCTGCATATGATCCAAGACATCCATTTCTCCTATTGGTGTGTCTGAAACGTACTTGATTGCACTTTCCTTCATCTTGTCATCCTTCCAGCATGCACATGCCCATCCCTAGGACTTTGGAATATGACTACATACATTGCCCCAAATATCTGAGAGATTTAGGAGCTTTTATGCTGCTGGAATACAGGAGACCACCTACCCACAGTACAAGTGATAGCTTTTGAAATAAACAAGAAGATCCCCACTAGAGGTTAATTCTCTGGCCTTTCTAAAGTTTTCAACCTCTGTTTTCTAAATCATGGTTATATGAATGTCAGGGAAGGGTGAAAGTACATAACTCCCAAAGACACTTAAGTCAAAATAAATCCAAGACTATTGTACAACAGAGCAAATTTTTCTTTTTCTTGTTTATAAGTTCTCAAGGCACTGTCTTTGAGTGCTCAGATGCACTTCAGGCTGAGTAGATAGACAGATGCTCAGGCACTCAAGTCTTTTATGATTTAAAGAAAATGAGGGAATGGGCAGTCTTCAAATCTTCCTAAGAACAATAGTTAGCCAGGATGATTAGTAATAACAAATCATGGTCTAGTCAGACAGATTCTATTGAGATCTTTTTTAAAGGCCATAATAATAATTAAACTAATACATAAATTTCTGGTCCCTGTTAGCTGGTTTTAGATCTGTTCCTGTCTATTGACTATATAATTTATTAATGGATAAATAATCTGATCAATAATGATGAGAACTCTCTTCTTCCCGCTTGAGTTTCTTTCCACTGTGTTTCCTCATGGCTCCTTAAGACAGCGAGGCTCTTGTGTTTGTGGTGCTCAGTGACCAGTTTACAACTAAAAGTAGGGATATGCACTCCCAGAACTGGTGGCAAAGCTCACCAGTAATGGGATCATGTTGGGAAATTGGATCAGTGAGTGTTTTCATGCCAGGGATATAAAAACCCACAAGTCTCTGATGGTGCATAATTTAGAATTCAGTGAGGATCGTTAGAGGGGTAGAGTGATGAGTATTCCACATCAGTCTAGTCCATGGATTTAATGCAATTTTTCTTCTGAAAAGGAATCAACATTTGTGTCAAAATATCACTACTTCCTCAGTACTTGATTCAAATAATTCTCTATGTGGTATATTCTAAATTCTATAGATTCATATTTTTGGACTCTTTTTATCTACAAAACCTGTGGTCTGTCAATGAGTCCTTTTGCATAAGACATTGCTCAAATGTAGTATACTGCTATCTGGTATTTTTCCTATACTGTTACTTAGTTATGAAAATTAGGTCCCCTAATTATATTGCAGAGTATTTTGTCAGCTAAAAAAAAAGAAAGTTTTCCAGGATTTTCTGAATTTGTTTTGTCCACAAGTCCAGTTTATGGAGATTCAGACCTTATGCAGATTCAGACTTCTGGGATTGTTTTCCTTTTTTTTTCTTACCCTACAAAGTAGGATGGTAAAATTATTGTCTTACAAAAAGACTTCTCTTGCTTTATTCACCAAGATTAGGTGTTCTTAATTGTTTATGGTGTCGAACATTGCACAAAATACCAAATAATGCTGATACAAATGCATTAGTAGTGATTGATCATGCATAAATGTACCTATCTTTTACAGTACAGTAAAGGAAATTCTAATTATTGATGTTTATGTAAAGCTTAAAATAGATCTAATACCTTGTCTACATTCTTGATAGTTTTCTTTTTTGTTAGTCTTGCTCTCAGGCCTACTGAAAAATTATAACTTCCCCTGATTACATATTGGGGGAAGTTATAATTTACATATGTAAATTTATCAGGAAAGTGATTAAGAAACCAGACTTCTATAGCAGACCATAAAAGTTGCCTCTAATATTTTTAACCTTCATTGTTTAATACCAACAGTTCCTTTATCACTCGTCATCCAAATCACCGAGAGTTACAAATGTTGAGGCTAAGGAGTCTCAAGGGTTACAGAAACATAAACATTCATTTACCATGTCTTCCCTGGGGAGAATGGTCTGTCTATAAGCCTAGTAAAGTAATAGGGAAAGAGATGCTCTGCTCTGAGAATTTCAGTTTGCCAGTGAATATTTTCCAATATTTACTTGAGCTACAGAACCAAAAAAATATTCCTATGAAAACTGGAGGTGACAATAAAAAATACTTCTTGTAATATGATTTAAAAGTGCTAGTCAGATTATTTACTTAGCTCTTAAAAGTCATTGAAGCTTATTCTCTCTCTGTAATGTATTGTAGCATCCAAGAAATCTTGAACATCATTGCTTATCTTTCTTGAATTAATGTAACCTAAAATGTTTAATTAATCAGGAGATTTATTAGAAATAGTGTAACTGAAAATTAAGTTTTGAAAACAAAAGGAGAAAACAGGAGTAGGAGGAATTAAGAAAATTAAAATTAATCTTGTTCTGTAGATGAGTTGATTTTTATCCTGTTATTTACTTTTCTATGATCCTTGCCAGTGACCTTGATTTTATTTGTGCAGAAGAAACATGTTACTAGATATATGACTTGTTTTATATGACAATGTTAAAATTAAAAAAAAAAAAAAAATCACTTTTATCACTTTCCACTTTAAGATCCCAAAGCACTTAATGAATATGTATAAATTAATCTTCATTCCCACTCCTGTGAAAATAAGCACACTATAGATTACTATTTACAGATGGGAAAACTAAGCCATAGCAGGCTGAAGACAGTTGGCCACCACCACAAAAACGTGGAAGCCTGAGACAGTAAGAGGCACCTGGGGCCTGGTCCTTCATGGTTTTGGGTTCTGTATGTAATTGGTGACACCTTTGCTGGGTGTGCATAAGGAACTGCTGGTTTGGAAAGTTAGCTCCATGGAAATGTTTAATTAATTTCAGTTTAGTCTAAGCAGTTATACCAAAACACACAATGTTTTGTGGTGATGAGATTCCAGTTACTGGTGCATTATCTACCAAAAACCAGTTCCTCCCTGCTTCGACCCCCTCTCATCAGATGCCACAGGGCTGTGTTCACTCTTTAAAAGGCTTTTGCCTTATAAAAGTGGGATATTATTTTCAAGAAGTACAACTGTGTAGCTCTGTTTGAATTTTGGCATTGATTTTTTCACTCATTTAAATTTCTTCTCCATCCGAAATTTTTCAGTGAACAGAGAAGTAAAGAAACCCCCAGTGCAGCAGTTTTTAAATTTTAAAAAATGTTCAAGCAATATTAAAGCTTTTTAGTGTTTTTTCCTTTGTTTAGAAATAAGAGATTTAAAAATGGTCATTAGGACACAATAAAGCAGTTTAACTCAATTTAGCAGCAAAGTCAGTGTTTTTCCAAGCTATCAAGTTAGTGCCTTATTAAAATCCCAGTGGCACTGAAGTATCTGAGGTGGGGGAAAAAAAGGTTAAACTGCATATCAACTACTGAAGGGAGCTGAAAGGATGTAGAGCCCAATTAAACCTTCAGCACTGCTCTCTCTCATAAACACTTGCTACTTTATTCCCTCTGGAACACATTTTGAGGCAGCTAAAGTGGGAACCCAGCAAGAACCTTTTCATGAGATTTCTGTTATTGAGCCTCAGGTCCAGCCCAGTCCTTCTGGGTGAAAGGCTTCATACTCCCTCTCTATTAATCATCATCTGGCCTTCTAACACCTGGGACTGACTCCAACTCCCACTGTTGCTATATTGACAATATTCCCTGTTGATTTCCTCATTTTCTCAGCCAAGGCTAGAATGACCTCTTTAAAATTCTTTATAAACGTCCGTAATTGCCGCATCAAACTTCAATTCATTATTTTCCCAGGCCTCATGTATTTTGATGATATGAAAGTTGAACACATTTACATGCAAATTGAAGTTTTATATTAATAAGGGCCAGTAAAAAGAGATTGCATGGTAATACTCCATTATGACTTTTAAATACATTTGCCCATGTCTCGACTTGGCATTAGCATGGTCAGACCATGAGGAAATCATGTTGGTCTGATTGCAATTTTGTTTTCCAATTGAAAGTACAATTTCATCAGGTTTCCCTGTCATTTCTAATAATGACTTAAGTTTGCTTGCTAAATTGAAGAATTTCTCCAGGCCTCTAGATGAGCTGGGAAACAGGTGAGGAGACAGCTGCTTCTATACGAAGTGCTTCATTATGAACTACCACTATATTCAACCCCATAAGGCTTGTTTGACGATAGAAACAAAATTACTGAAGGTCTAGTGCAGCTGTGATTGATTATCATAAGCATATTAACTTTTAACATAAAACTTTGGAAGCCCAATGGTTCATCTATGAACAAGTCTTTAAGACACTGATCAAAGGGTCCTTAACCTTTTAGACTGCTATTTTGTTGTTTGGCCTCAGATTTTATATGCCGTTATATTCCAGCAGGAAAAGAAATAAACCAACAGTCTGAAGAAAAGGGATCGTGTATATTAATGCAAAAATTCAAGAAATCACTTACCTACACACATCCTATTAGGAATCCTGGAGATGATGTAATCACAATATCAAATCAAATCCACGACCCTATGAAATAACATTCATGTTACTGATTATAAAAATCTGGTTGCATTTCTCATTGGCCAATCACAAAACTAAAAAACCTTGTGCATCAATGGCAAGTTACAGGAGAATTAAAAACTATAATGTCTCTATAGTTCTAATATCATAGATATTTCTAAATACTATTAAATATACCTTTTGGGGATGGTTCTGTAAAGAACAACAAGTCTACCAAGGAGTAACAGCAAAGAAGATGTGCTTATATAAAAATGTAACTGATACTATATGTTAGAAAGTCAAGTCAAAATGCAGTGAGTTTATTCATGTAGAGGCTTTTTGCACTCCAAGACCCTTCAGGGTCAGGGGGATTACCAGTGAAACACATCAATAAAATTGTGCAGACTCTTGCTTTCCACTATAGTCTTCTAAAACAGCAATAGGTGACAGGCCTTGAATATTCACATTCGTCGTTGCAAAAATTTTGGAAATAGCTGATGTAGTAGAGTTGGACTGTACATTTGCTACTTGAAAATTAAGCTGTGATAGTAGGCCCATTTGCTTAGGCAGGTTTCACCCATTTCTGCAAAGCCCCAAAGACTTCTGTCAACTCAGAGAAGGATTCAGACTCTTAGATGAATCTTTATGTGAATATTGGAGTTGGAATTGATAGTTCACTACTATTTAAATCTTCTCAGAAGTGTGTCTTGCTCAGGCCAAGCAGTTGGATGATGAAGTTCAATTTTATTAAAACACTTCTTCATTGTTCTCTTTTATATCAGATAAGTTTTCAACAGCAGCTTGAATAGAGAGAGGTCAATGAGTGTATGATAATACCATAACATTTCTTATCAGTGGTTATAACAGATGTTGAGGCTGGGAATTGTTTAACTTATCAAACCACGGTCTCAGTTGTCCCTATTTGTTATCAAAATATAGTATTATGAATTTATTTGGTAGTTCTGCCTTCCAAACAAAAGCAACAACAATCAAATTGCTTGTCCTAATAAAAACTCCAGTCATTAGGATTATCATATGGCTGAGGTAATGATCAGCTCTTTTAGTCCAGTGCACAACAGATCAGTGCATATTTCACAAGTACCAATCCCTTTATTAGTATCTGAAGCGTAATAGTCAAGATCAGATTGTTTGCAGCTTGAGTATAAGAGCCAAGAAAAGAACAAATCCAAACTCCTCTACAATTTCAGAAGAACCCTTTGCTCTGCTCAAGTCAGACTGAAAATACAGGATGAGAAATATTTACATTCAGTGGTGCTAATTTCTTCTTTCATAGCCATGCATCTTCTTTGTCTGCCTGAGAGCAGTTGAGGAATAGATTTCTTGCCTCTGGAAAATCAGTTTTTCAGGTCTTTGAGCTGTTTTGCTTGTCTTGTTGGTCTCTATTATGGTAACTTGAAAGAACAGAACTGATAATGAGGGTATAAGTGGAAGAGTTTTTCTTTGGGAAAGTATGGAGAACATAACAATGTTTGATTTCTAGCAGAAATGGTCCTGTTGCTTGAATAGAAAATAATTTATCTTGAAATACCTGAATAAATCAGTGAGTGTAAATATATATATTTTATATATATATATATATGAGTTTCAAAAAAGGCTAAAAAGTTCTGGATATCATAGTGTTATGGAATCATAAATTTTTTTTACTTGGAAATTATCTCTTAGGCCATCTAATCCAACTGATAAATATTCTGGCTGAAGAAATTAAGCTTGTAGATAAACGTTACCTTGAAAAAGAAAGAACACCAATAAATGAAGTGGTATTTGTCTACTGATGACCATGGTAGATTTCAGAAAACCAGAATGGTTTTACAGTTAAGATATATAATAGAAGAAGATTATAGAACTGCAAAAAAGTTAATGAAGATGATAAGTAAAACTCATTATTTCTCTCATCTGTTCTCTTTCCTCACCTACCACATAAGACCATGAACAGGAAATCCACAAAGTACAAGTAGTCTGTGTAAGAACCCATTCTGAAGGAGAATGGAACCAGACCAGGTAAGTGTTTCAAAGCCTAAAGAGAGGAAGATGTATCTTATCTGTGCAAATGCAGACAGTTATTAAAAGCATAAGACTATCCAGACATCATGAGTGAAGACATAGTTAATATGATACAGAAAACTTTATTTCCTTTTTCTTGAAACTGTAGGGAGTAAAGGAAAAAGGACCTGCTCAAACCTTTTTTTCAAAGCTATGTTACTTCTCAAGGGAGTTGGCACAAGGTAATTCCAAAATTTTTACCTTGGACATATATTTAATTTGTGAGTTTCTTCACGGAGATACAAAGAATCGATACAAAAAGTCAATAGCATCTTAAATCCAAACAAGCATAGAAAGAACAGTTACAAATATAAGAAATTTAAAGGAAATAGCAAAAAATACAAAAATGTGTATTAGAAATTGGAGCCAAAGGAAGAATACACAGCCCCATATCAAAATGGTAATGAACTTCATTGTTGTTGTTAGTAGATATTGCTGTTCTAGACTAAAGGTGACTTTTTTTCTCACTTCATCCAATGCCAGTAATACTCTCTCCCATACAGAATCATATAATTTAATCATATGTTCTAATATACTTATTGTAACACTCAGACTCCTCAGGAGATCCCTTCCAGAGGTCTAATTCCTTACAAATTCAGTCCTAACCCAGAATCTGGAATAACACCATCAGGGAGGAGCCCAGATTCTCTGTCAGATTTCCAAAGTATGTCAAATGATTTAAGCACTGATATTATGCTCAGACTCTGAAGACTGTGGTAGAAGTATACTGTGTGCAGTAGCTGCGCTCTGGTATTCCAGAAGTGTAAATTAAAAAGAGGTTAAGGGTTTATGTATGTGTTGTTACTCTACAGCTATGCATAGCTTAGCAGCTTGTGTGTAATTGACACGAGTTGTTCCAAGTGAGATGTGAATTACTTGGGAAGGATTAAGACGAGACTGCTGAATCAAGGAAGACACAGGAATAATGTATTTTCCTAGAGATGGCAGGAGGAACTGTTGCTCTTCAGGCAGAGAAACAGAGATTGTTTTATGGGGCTCTCTTCAGCTATATTAAAATAACGGTAAAGTAGAAAGAAGTTATTCCTGATGTTCATCTGTCATAAGAGAAGTAAGGTATTAAACGGAAATTAAAAAAAAATGAAAGTTGGAGATTGGAAGGGAAAATGAGGTAGTGAGAGGTAAATGTTGGAAGAGATTGCTTGGAGGAGCTGCAGAACTTTCACTTCTGGACCTGTTAAAGTACAGATTAGACAACATTTGTCAGAAAAGATTTACCTAAAATAGTTTTATCCCATGAGATCTATTGTATGGTTCCACAAATGCTATCCAGCCCCTTTTGCTGAAGGGAGTCCATAAATGTTTAGGCTAAAATAATGAAGTACACAGGTATTTCTATTCTCTAACTTTGGTTAAAACTGTTTGTAGCACCTCAAAGATTTCTTATTATTGTTTGCATTATTTACTGTGGCTTGTTTTTAATTTAGTATGTGTTACCCCAAAATTATACAATAATCTTTCTTTTTAATGTGAACTAGGAACTATGAAATATAACTTGACAAACAGGCATTAGTGGAATACTTGGAAAAGTATTGGGAAAGGAAAAGAACATTACCTAAATATCTGAGGGACTATATTATTGTGATATCTGATGATTTTGTTTGCAGTCTAAAGTAGATTTTTTTGGGTTGTGTTTGTTTGTTTGTTTGTTTGTTTTGGAAGGGGGAAATTGAGAGTAGTGGAGTTCAAGGGTTATGAAGAAAAGTAGCAGCACCTGTATGCAGTAAGGTAGAAGAATAATGAGAAAGTTCTGGGTGGCCACTGTTGACCATTACCCTCTGTCTCAGTCCTCCAGAATGTTAACTTCAATTTCTGTACATTTATGTATTAAAAGGTTCTGTGTGTGGGAGATGTCGGTGTGTTTCTGGGGCTGGGTTTTTTTGAGGGGGATTATAGAGCAATAAGAATATTTGTTCCTTTGTGGAAAAAGGGAAATTAATTTTTTTTTCATTCTCTATTATCACTGGGCAGGCCTTCTAGGGAAAGATGAGACTTGGACACAGGTGTGGGTTTAACCAGAGATCAGGGCAGGAAGACCCAGCCTTAGTTTATTTTCCATATATATACCTATAGCAGGGTGAGCATGGATTGGAGAGTGGTATCCCCACCTCGCTACCACATAGGTCAAGGAGACTGTCATTCAACTTCCCCTTCTCATGGAGAAGGAATTCATAACAAGAGCAGTATTTACAAAACATGGTCCACTGTTTACATTCACAATCATGAGAAGCTGCTACACTTCTCCTCTAATATGAAACGCTCAGCAGCTAAGAAAAACCTCATGGTAACACTCTATCATATTCCTTTGAACTGAATAGAAATAGTTGGTGAGGGCCATGATAGCCCATCAGGCCTTCATCTTATAAGAGCTGTGGTGAGTCTGACTCTACAGCAACATCCCATCTTTTCATTCTCTGTTAATACTCAGTTTTCTAGCCTGACTGGACTCGATATACATCTATCTGGAGTGTGGAGTAGTTCTGATGTAGAATTTCTCCTAACACACTGACGGAATTCTTACTTATACTATTGTAACCAGCTTTTCTCTGCCTCTTGTGATGTACAGAAAGATCAAACCTGTATCTGCTCTTTGCTGTTTTTTTTCCTAGACTTTTTGTGTTTTGTTTTGTTGTTGTTTTTTTTTAATTCACATGAACCTTTATTCTCTTCAGAAAGTTAGTGTGAGGAGAAGCTTGTAGATACCATATTCACCTATTAAACAAGACAGAAATGTGCTTACCTACTTTATGACAAATGCAGTATTTTAAAGCATTTTTCAAAGGCCATGACTGTGATTATCAGCTGTAAAGGCTTTTATTGAATACCATCCCCATTCAACCAGTTATCATTTTCATATGAAAATAGTAAACAATGACTATTGCATGCATAACTCATCAGTACTGTAAGGCAGGGGGCTGAAATGTGTTGGCCTTCCAATGGTATTTCGATTAAAACATGGCTGCATTGCAGTAATGTCGCATCTCATTTGCACTCTGGACTTGCTGGCAGACAGGGATCATTATGGAGGGAACAGTGAGAAAAATACATTACACACTAGTCATAACCATAAAGGAAACTAAAGAGAAAGATACATACCAATGCATGTGCAGCTTCTATAATCGAAGAATAGGATTGCACTGAGAATTATACAAAGCTCAGTTTAGAGGAGAGTTAACACTGCACTAAACTGTCAAGCCTGAGTCAAATGATATTACTTCTGACACCTGTGGCTATAATACATTGCTTTTGGATTCACTTTCTCTACCTTTTTTTCAGTTGTTGCAGTAAAAGAAATTCCCTGGTGCTTTGATTGTTGAAATTATTCTGTTTTATAGAACTTCCCCTCTGTCTTCCTCTCTGTCCTCTGCTCTGTACTAGCTTTATGGGTATGAGTAAAGATTAAGCAGACTTCTGTGTTTTTTAAAGTCAGTCATTGGTCTGAATATACAGTCAAAATCAAATGGAGGACTAAAGACAAACATTTTTAGTTAAGGACATTCACACATAGAAAAACTAAGTTCAGCAGACATCTCATTTTTATGGGCTTATGTCCCAGAATCACATAATCAATTCAGTTGGATAAAACCTCTGAGCTCATCAAGTCCAACCTATGGCCAAACACAGCCTTGTCAACCAGACCACAGCACTTAGTGCCAAGTCCAGTCTGTCCTTAAGTACCTCCATCGACAATGACTCCACCAACCACCTGGGCAGCCCATTCCCATGTCTAATCACCCTTGTGAAGAAATTTTTTAAAGTCCAACCTGAACCTCCCCTGGTACAGCTTAAGATTATTTTCATCCTGTCACTGTTTGCCTAGGAGAAGAGCCTGACCCCCATCTGGCTACTCCCTCCTTTCAAGAGGAGTTGTAGGGAGCAATAAGGTCTCTCCAAGCCTCCTTTTCTCCAGGTTAAATATCCCCAGCCCCCTCAGCTGTGTCTCACAGGATTTGTGCTCCAGATCCTTCACCAGTTTCATTGCCCTTCTATTGACCTTTTTAAGCACCTCCTGAATTGATGGGCGCAGAACTGGACACAGTACTTGAGATGTGGCCTCACCACTGCCAAGCATAGCAGAAGAATCACCTCTCTAGCCCTGCCAGCCACAATAGTCCTGATAAAGGCCAGATTCCTTGGACACACTCCTGGTTCATGTTCAGCCACTGTTGATCAGAAACCACCAGGTCCTTTCCCCCTTGGCCACTTTGCAGGCACTGCCCCCCCAACCTGAGGGAAAAAAACAAGGAGTTTTTATGGCCAAAGTGTAGGACCTGGTTGAACCTCATGCTATTGGCATCTGCCTATCTATCCATCCTGTCCAAGTCCCTCTGCAGGGCCTTTCTAACCTCCAGCAAATTGACACTCTGACCCAACTTAGTGTCATCTACAAATATGCTAATGGTGAACCCAATCCCTCATCCAGATCATCAGCAAAGGTGTTAAGCAGGACTGCATCCAACACTGATCCCTGGGGGACACCACCACTGACTGGATGACAACTGGATGCAGCACCATTCCCCACCATTCTCTGGGCCTAACCCAGCCAGTTCCTAACCCTGCAAAGGTCCCACCTGTCCAAGCTGTGCCCTGCCAGCTTTTCCAGGAGAGTGGGAGAAGATGGGAGATGATGTTGAAGGCTTTGCTGAAGTCAAGGTAGACACATGCACAGCCTGTCCCTCATCCACCAGGTGGGTCACCTGCTTATAAAGGGAGATCAAGTCAGTCAAGAGCTGTCTTTGCTAACCTGTGCTGGCTGGATCTCATCCCTTGGTTGTCCTGTATGCCTCATGTGCTCAAACTCAAGGTGATCTGTTCCACAACTTTGCTGGGTGCCAAGGTCATCTTAAAAGTAGTGCATTCTAAGTCTCTCTGATTCTGATTTTGCCAGTGGTTACTGGTAGACACTAAATTCCAGAAGAAATTTACTCCTCTTATGGTTTGCAATAATCTGTAGGGTTTTGTCATACTCATTCTTATTCTTTAGCATGAGCAGTTATTTTTCCTTCTTTCTTTATTACAAGCATTTATTTGCTCTTTATAAAAAGTCACTGTGCCATCTTATTTTTGGTAGACCTAATAAACTGAACTCCAGTTTACTGGACAATGGATCAAGAAGCCTGGCTCTTCAAGATACCTCTGCATAGTGCTCTTGTTTTCAAATGTGTACATAGAACAGAGTTAGAAGACTAATCCCAAAGTGTAAATAATTGAGTTTATAAGCAGTTTTATTTTCATCTTGATTATGTTTTGTCCTAGTTTGATAAAATTAACAAAATACATTCAGTGTCAATTTTGAGTTTCGCTGTTTGTTTTGGGACACAGATTATTCCCTCAAGTAATATTTGAGCCCTACCATCTTCACAGATGTTTGTTCTGTAAACGATCTGTAGTACATACAATCAGTGGAAAAGTCTTGACAAGTTTGATTACTCAGAATCCATTTAAATGGTGCTTATACTGTTACAAAATATCAGCAATTTTCTGGAATAATGGACCTGTAGGGGCAAGTAGTGAATAAAAGTAAAAGGACAAAGAAAGTATGAACTGAGATAAACACACAGTTATTAGTCACAGCCTAATTCTGCCTTTAACTCTCTTTCTCAAAACTTGTGGAATGGTTGTTTCTCTGTCCTTTACTCAGCTTCCATTTCCACCCTCCCATCTACAATACTTCTTACATCTTTCTGCATGTGTATCCCTTCTGTTACATTTTTCTTGTACCTATCTTGACAGACTTTCAGTTCAGCATACTCCAGACTGTTTCTTTGTGTAACACTACATGGGTAAGGAAAAAATAAATAAATATATATATATTAATTACCAAGAAGGATGGCCAAGCTATAGAGCAGAGCCAAGCCACCAAAGTCTTCTGGACAGCTATTAATGCAGAATTTAAGTGTCTTCAATTGAAACTTCATGAGAAAAACTTATAAAAGCAGCCTTATAGTTAATGTGCATTTTGTCTGGATTGTTTTCATTTCTCATCCCCACTAACTTGGCAACTTTGGCCTAATATTATTCAGTGACTCTTTTCCTCCCATTCCTAGACCAAGGAGGGTATAGTTCCTTACTGGCTAAAGATAAATATCACAACCACACTCTCATCTGTTTTTAAAAGGCTAAGGAGAGATTGCTGCTTAAAAAAAAAAAAAAG
>VXBR01007020.1:771068-836518 GCA_013400215.1 Cisticola juncidis | reverse complement strand
AAAAAAGGTTCAGCTATTTCTTTGGTATCTTTTCCAAGCTTGTTTGGACATCTCATATTATAAGCTGCAGACTATGAAGTTCTCTATTTCTTATTTATTGCAGAGTGCCTCTAGCACTTAAATCAACACTGTGGGTCCTCCTTGTGGATCAGGAAATGTGTTTGTTAGGAGCCCATAATAGAAAAACTTTGCTGGTCCTCTGTATTGGTGCTGCTGGTAAAGGATCAGCTTGCATGGTGCTGTGTTTCAAATGTGTTTAATCCAACTGACCAAAGAAATACCCCACACCATGTGATGTTATGCTCAGCAATAAAAATGAGGTGGGCATTAATCTGGTGCTGTGAGTTGGTGGATTATTGTCTTGGTGGTTTTTGGCTTGTTTTGTTTTTCTTTCATGTATTTAACTTTATCTTGAAAAATTAGTTTCTCTTGCCTTTACTCTTCTGATTCTTTCCCCCAGCTTTCTGTGAGTGTATGAATGAGTGACTGAGTGGGGGTTTAGCTACGGACCAGGATCAAGCCTCTGCATATCCCTGCCTGTGAAGGTGAACCGTCATAAAATATCATTTCATGTCTTCCTGTTTAATATGTGACATAGACCCAGGACATGAAAAGTATGGCCTGGTGTCTAAAGCACAACTTTTAATTAATGAATTACACTTAAGTGAACACCTTGGCAATTCAGAATATAAAAGCATCAGGGAAAATACTCATCCTTCTAAATTGCTATCAGTTCTAGTAGTGCAGGATTTCAGCATGTTCCCCTTCAGTTATGAAGTAATTCACTGGTGTAGAAGCTAATCAAAGAAATATATGGGGTTGTGCATCTATTTTTAATTATATATATGGTCAGATTGGGATAGGCTACCACAATGGCAATAGGCCTTCCAGTAATCAGGAAGAAGAAAAGTAGTTTAGCAAGCCTATTTTATTTCCTGGAACATACACAATATGCTGAAAATTCTGTTTTTATTAGTAGTAGGAGTGTCAAAGTGTTGGTGTTTTCCATTCACAGTCCCAAGTGCTGACACACACAAAAAAAAGATCAGAATCTTAGGTTATCCTATTTAAAACATTAACACATATTTGTTAGGTGATTTCATCTCTTTCCACTCTGCATCCATACCTGACAGGTGAAATATGTTGTTTATTACTACTGACATTCTCCTATATTTCAAGTTCATGGTACAACTCCACAGACTTATAAAGATAATTTAAAAACTCAAACCTCCCAATTTTTTTTCGCCTACGGCACTTTTAAGATGCTGTTTTAATATGGCATGTAATTCTGGTACATTACTGTTATCACAAGTACTATGTCTTTTGATAGTCTTTGGGATATGAAAAGAAAATTGAGCAATAGCTTTAAATGTAAGAGGGACTAATAAATTTGCCCTATTTTGGACATAAATAAGATGCCACTCTTTATCACTGAAACAAGTGGAAGTCTTTTCTAGCTCACCTGTCAACAGTTGTGGGTGTACAAGTCTTACATTGCTCTTTGCTCTGTACAAAATCTGGAGAAGTCTCCTCCACTGTAAGTTTCACCCTTTAAATTGTCTTCCTCTGTGTCTGCAGAGAAGGCCAGGATTTAGCCTCGATATTGTAGAAAAATCTTGTATGGGATTAAGAGAGTGGACGCTGGGTTGTATTAGTCAGTGCAGTGGTGATGGCTGTATTCTCAAGCATTCTGTGTTCTCTAGCCTACTTTGACACCTTTGGGTTGCTGGAAGGGTTTTTTAACATCATACAAATTAATCCAGCCTGGGGCTGGATTAGCTGTAATGGACAGCATATAAAGATTTTCAGGCACACAGCCATCCACACCTTGACAGGCTTGCTGCACTTCCAATAATTTAATAAATCTTTGACGAACTTTAAAAGAAACTGTCAAGATGTTTCATCATTTTTTTCTTCTTATGCCATTTTTAGTAAATTTATTGCACATGAAAAAAATACATCCCTAGGCATAGCCCAGGAGCACTAGGACAAGCTTCCTCACTCTTCTGCCAACATGTTTCTGTCGTGCCCTGGAGGTAGCACCTGGTTTGAGAGGATAGTTCTGTTCTTCATTTCCTTGGCCTCTCAGCTGACAGTATTAAACAGCTAATTAGTGAATAGTGGGTTTTTTAGTTTTTTTTCTTATGCAGAGGATTTTTACTTCTAAATTTTTTTTCTTACAATTATTTATAGTAGTCCTTAGTATCTTACAACTGAAACTGGCTTTTTTCTTACCAGTTCCTCACGTGCACATTCCACTTTATGAGCATAGTATAATGTTTGTCAGTGTAATGCTACCAGCAGAAGGAGGGCAATGTTGTCTGTTTTAGAGAAAAAACCCAAAACATTTGGAGTGTTCAGGAACAAAAAGGGATCTGAGAAATTATGCACATGGGTGAAAAGAGCAACACAGCTGAGTTTACTGTACCATTCGTAACAACATCTCTTTTTACTTCTAAACCGTGACTAGCTCCTGAGCATGTTCTCTTTCCCTGTGCACTTGAGGGCATTTTGCTAACAGAACTAAAAGCTGTTGCTGCTTGTGAAGCATTATTAACTTTGCTGAGTTTGTAACCTTAGAATAAGTCCGTGGTCTGATAATGTTACAGGGAAGAAGTTTTGAGTTTCTTATTCGGCTTTTATTGTCTTTACCCAGAGAAGGGCTGAAAAATGGAATGATGGTAATAAGTTGCAGTATCCTGCTGTTTTAGTTGAAAGTAAAACAGAATTCCTCACTGCTCTTTTCTCTTGGGAAACCTGGAAATTTAACCTCATCAAAGTCAGAGATTTTGGCTATTAATAGTTGGAGGCCATTAAGATTTGTTAATGGACTTTTAATATCTAAATATTCTGCATGTTTTTGTTAATGTGGATTTTTTTTTTTGGCTAAAGTACAGTCCAGACAATAAAACATCATTGTTGAAAAAAGTAAAAAATTATAATTACTATAAAATATTTTATAGAAAGCACTGAAAGTGTAGAGAGGAGTGGGAAGTTATAACACAGTTAATGTATTTATGTATCTTTTGTTGTGTACACATTAAAAAAGAGAGCACATGCTTTTCCCTAATGTTCATATCATGCCTGGAGGCTGGAAAGCAAAAGAAGGGAGATAAATGAAGAGGGAAGGAAGAATGCAAATTGGCTGCAAGGCAAGTTGGTGGTTCATGATCCTTGCTTTGACTTTGATCTAGTCTCATTAATGAGCAATTTTGCAAGGCTGCAAGGCATTCTCTGGTTGCAGGATAAATTCAGCTATAGGTTGCCCATGCAGGTGTGCATGACACAAGAAGCCTCCCAGAATGTATGCATTCTTCCAAAAATGTATTCATCATTTCATTTTAATAACTTAAATGGTTGTGGTTGAACATCACTTCAAGACATGAAGTATCAGATGTTAATGTAAGTAGTTTTGAAATGTACTGCTTAAATCAAAGGAGAGGAGAGAGTCCTGAATCCAATCCACTGTGAAAAGAACAATTTTGCTGAGATGATGTAAACTACTTCCTATTTATGATTACAGTTAATAAGGTTATAAACAGCTGGTATCATCATAATTCCTACAAGAATTTTGATCCCATTTGAGGGTGAGTTGTGTTACATGTACAATACTCATTGCAGTATAGTCTGTAGTCTTCCTCTTACCTGGAAAAAAGTCTTACCAAAATCAGTTGCTCAAGTTGTTTAGTAATTTTTTGACTAAAGTGCTGTACAGACTTTTGCTAAAAAGTAGAAAATATCTCTTAGTCTCTGCCCCTTAACTCTAAACCACATTATCTGCTTCATTACATTAATTTTGAGGAAGCAAGAAAATTGTGAGATGGTCAGGGAAAACTGAGAGAATTTTTCTGGTCTGTAAGTTTGGCACAAGACTGGAAAAGGAATCTGCAAAAACGTACCTGATTCGAGCAGAGGTGTAAGAGGTAGGTATCAGAATTTGCATCTATATATTTGACACAGGAATAGAGGAGTAAGTAAGTGCAGTAATGGAATTTTCTGATGTTTACTTGGGGTTTTTTGTTTATACAAATTAGCATAGTTAAATATTGAATTAATAAAAATACGTATGCCAAAAAAGACTTATTGTCAAAATTTCCTACTCACAATCCAAAACCTAAAAGGAAACAAGGCACAAATCCCACAAAAACAAAGGTTTTCATTGGACTGATCTGTTTTTCTCAGGTGGTCAGTACACTGTAAAAGAAAAGAAATTAAAAACAAAAAGATGTTATCATCTAAAATTTTTAAGATGTTTTGTAATGCAAAACTAAAGAAAAGATGTGTGATTGTGAAATACCATCTCTGGTAGCAGTTTTAACCCTGTCCTTTCCGAACTTTCTAGTACATGAACTTAGGAATTATACCGATTTTTTTTGACTATTCAAGTTATTCATACATACATACACAGTACTAGTATGTCTGCTGTCACCCTTTGAAACTTGGCATTTCTAAGCTGTCTTTTGTTTACTTGAGATTTGTACTGCATGCTCTTTATAGCGTGTCTTGTAGCTTTCTCTTAATCATCTGCAGTTAACTGACTAGTTGGACAGGTCAAATTAACATTTTTTTATCACACTGCTTTTTTTAGTTTTACCAGAATTACATAATTTAGGCTGATTAATTATTTTTAATAACATCAATATTAATTATATTTTTCTTTATGTATCAATATAAAACAAGTTAATCTGCATTTGCTACCTAAAATAGGGTTTTCCTGGCAAGTAAATGAGTGAGCAAGCATTATTGAACTCACAATATTGTAGCTAGATAAACTTTTAAAAAAATTTATTCAGTGATACTTTCAAAGTAATCAACACGATAGAAAGAAGCTGAGCAACTGATGTTTGTGCTGGCTATTATAAGTACCTTAATTCTGCAGAAAACCTAGTATCTTAACTATTTAATATATTTAATTTAGAATTCGCCACTACAGGGACACTATTGGGAAAACACAACCAGCTAAGTGACAAACATAAACTGCATTCTTACAAAACTTCAAAACCACAGTGTAAGGCTTTATTTGTGAAGGAACTTCTAAAAGGCAGCTGTTGCCTTTATGAAATTGAGCTATAATGTCATTTGAATAGAGCACATAATAGGTGACTGGGGCTACTGGAACATCAAACTGGAGCCTGCAGTACTAAACCCTGTTTATTTCTCACCAAGTAGGAACTGTTGAAGAAGGCCACTGAAATTGTATACTTTGCACTCCACAATAACTGATGGAGTATGGAAAACCTTTAAACATTAGCTGATCATTTATGACCTAGATAATAACATGCCAGTATTTGGAAACATTTTTAAAGGAGATTTGAAGATTTTCTAAACAAAAAGGTTTGAAATAAAAGGCAAGTGAATTATAAGGCAGTCTCCTCGCAGTCAGGAATGTATACTATAATCTAGAAAGAGCTTGAGCTTTGAAGTGAGCTTGAGCTTCCAGATTCAGGTGGCAGAGGAGGAAAAGCAGTGAGTCCAGTCTTGCTGCTGCTCAGGTGAATAGCAGAACTGGTGTTTACACTCGCTGGGTTTTCGTCCCCCGATCATTCCCTGCTCCTAACGCCACCTGCTAGCAGGTCTGTGAATTGTACCGGGCAGGGACAGCTGGTCCTCCAGAGGACTTACTCCGAGGATAATGTCAGCAGAGAGAGTCACAGAGGCACACACAACTGGATATTTGGGATGAGGAAGATATTATAAGAATCTGTGAATTGATATGGAGCTACCCAAGACAGGTGGTGAGGCCAGTGAGGTGCTGATGCACAGGACATGATGCTCATGTTTTCTAAAATGAGTACCTGAGGGTCTTCGAGAAGAAACAGGAGAAGCATCATACCAGATTTACTCAGCAGCTAAGGGTCTTAGTCTCAAGCTTGAATAGGATACAGTTAACATAGATCCTTCCTTCTTTATTTGTCTCAAATTTATTAATATAAAGTGTATTTTATATGTAACGCACATTAGTTCCCCAAACCTTAGTAAGATGATGATTAACTACTAAACACCACTATTGTAGGATGAGGGTTTAAAAAAAAAAAAAGATTTGTTAATGTCTCTCTTCCAAAGTAGATTAAAATTACTCCTCGGAGATATTTATGTTGTATTTTCAGTATGAAGAATCTCACAGAACCAAATAAGATACACTCTTATGTGCCATAGATGTATTCCTGTTATTAATCTTTATATGGCAGCTGTAGAGTTTAAATACTTCTCTACAAAGGGTATAGATAATGCCTGTGTCAGGAAAGATTGACACACATCATAATAGTTCTTAATAGTATTCATAATTTTTAAATTAGTATTCATAAGCGACTACAAAATTTAAATTATATTAAAATTTACATAATATTGAATTATGAGTTAACTATTCTGACCACTTTAATGACTTGTGTGGGATAGAACTTCATTTTGGTGGGACAATATGAGTCTGGGGGAATAAAGGGCTGGCAGAGTCAGAAAACTACTGGGGATCAGAAAACTGTGACTCTTCCTAATGATGGTGGTAGTCTGGGATGAAAGATCTCACTGTGTAATTTATTTCAGGCCTGGCTTCTTAGATCTCTTTAGATTTCCAATGAAGGTATCTTAATTCAGTTAAATATGAGCAAATATCAAATGAATGGGATGACTGTAATTGGCCACGTCCCAAAAGACGGTTTTTCAGTAAATTACAAGTTAAGAAATATGAGAAATTACCTCATCTATTTAGGAAAAAAAGACTAAGATTCTCATTACATTTTCATTTGATTTTAAATTCCATGAGTGCCCATCCTCCCTCAGATGAAAAGAAGGGTGTGTTTGGATTTTAAGGACTATATTCACAACATAATGAATTCTTCCAGCTTCTTGGCCAGACAAATTTGTGAGAAACATTGATGGTAAAATAAGTTATCAGCTCACTATTTTTCCATTCACAAGTTAGTAAAATTTAAAGTATGTTTATCTGTCTTTTCTGGTTCAGTAGATGTTAAGAAATACCATAATGTTTCCTCCAGATGTCCCTTACAAAATCTGTATTAAACCTAGGTTGTGTTTGACACACTGACATGGAGTGCATTGGATACCTCACAAACAAGAAGATAAGTAGACCAATATGTCAGGGAGGGTTGCAGTTTCATTCTTTTAATGTAATATGATGTGAAGTCCCAAATTTCATTGACTAAAAATAGCTTTTCCACAAGTTTGAGATCAAAAATACTTTTTTTTCCCCATGTGGATGTGGGAAGAAATACCTTTTATTCGATGAACAGAACAAATGGGAAAGCTCACTAAGACTGCTTGAATTCTTAAGTGCAGCTTCATTTTCTTTTGAAATGTATCTACCTGCTGCAATATATTCTGTTTACAGAAGAACAGCATCTCACCCTTAGCATGTGCTTGCATCTCCCAAGGATTGCACTTGAACATTTCTATTAAACACTTCAGTCAGTTACTTTAAATGCTATCAGATTTGAACAACAATGTGAATATTTGCTTTCAGTAGTGGATAGAAACTACTTTTTAGAGATTTTTTTTTTTGCTGATTTATAACAGAGTATATGACTCTTGCAGTTGTTTTGTGTGTACATGTGTACGTGCATATTTGAGTATACTTGCATCCTGAAGGTTTGTTTAGGTTCCTCTAGTCCTTAGTGAAAAAAATTTGGAAATATTAATTGATCAGTACCTAAAAAAATGCAGATATACTGAATAGAACAAACACACACTACATTGTATTTATAAGACTACTTTTTTTTTCCCACTGACATATGAAATACGTACAGAATACCCCCCTGTTTGCAACCTTCATTACTATACCTTTGTTGTGATAAAAATATTATTACGTTGATTATAAACCAAAGCACAATAGCACACAAATAGAAATTTATTCTAATTAAGGCTTAGACTTGTAATTTACTCTCAGGTTTCTGTCTGTCAATTTTCTTGGTTTGAACAAAATGCAATTATTTCAAGTAGGGTAAAAAGGTATACATACTCACAATAATACCAGTTTTACAAAACTGAAGATTGAAGGTCAGGTCGTATTTTCCCCATTTTCTGCTCCCAGGGGAAAAGAAGAGGAAGCATGACTCTTCCTCATCAGTCACAAACAGAGGCAACACCCTCTCCCCAAAGCTTGATATTTACCTTCAAATATTAGGTATTGCTGACAAAGTATTGCTATAGACTTTTACTTTACAAGGTTCACTTTATTAAATATGATGTTTCTTACTGATTTCCAATACTTTCTTGTGTTGATACAGTGCTTTAAAAATTATTTGGAAAGTGAAAAGTACTTAACTTCTTAACTAATTTCAACAGAATTAAATTTATAGACTTGACTGATAATTAATTTCTAACAAAACATACTTTGAAAAATTCTCTAACACTGTAAAAATGTTCTTTTAATCTCAAGTACCAATATTACAAATGTTTTTGTTTCTTTCAATTAGTATTTTTTTTGTTTATTTTAACATATATTACTGATTTCACTTTGGATTTCAGTTCACAGTTTTCCAAATGAGTGTCAAGTAGCTTTTTAAAATTATTTGTTTGTTTGTTTATCTTTTCTTGCTCACTGATTAGGTTGAGATTTATTTCTAAATAAAAAGGAATGTTTTCTGGAAATTTTCATGGGAAAAAAAAAGGTGCAGGCTTTCACATGTGCTATTTTTGAATGTATTGCACAGATGGTTTTGAACATGTCCTTACATTCATCATATGAGCTGATTTAGGGTTAGTGCTGAATAGGCATCTTTTGGTGTTTCAGCTAAATATAATTGAACCTGTACCAAAGACAAAGTGCTGCATGCAGGGTTTGCATACAGTACAGCAGTTTATACAATCTGGCTTTATAAAGATTGATCTGATAAGAATAAAGGAAAATATGACTCAACTTTCATTCCATCTCAGACAGAGAGAAACGTGGAAAGTTTAATGCCGAACTGTGAAAAGATTCAGTAAGTCACCACAAATCACTTCTACTAAGCCAAAACTGGGTAATTTACACAGCACTTTGTGATCTTCAAACAATTTGCAGTGTGCAATTATTCATGCCACAACATGGGGCCACAGCGTCCAAGCTGCCTGTTTGTTCTACGGCTGAGGCAGAGGTGTTTGAAAACGGCAAGAGCCTACCAAAGGCCCAGAGATCATGGCTAATGTGACACCCCCAGGCCTAATCTTCTTAGAGCACTGGGATAAAATAAGTATCCATTACAAAATCAGCCTTCATCCTGCCCCCTCCTGTGCTCTGCCACTCTGATAGCCAACACGAAGACAATTGCATGATTCTGGGTTTAATCAGGTATTAGGAGCTAATGCAGTATGAGAAGAGGCTAATCTCCATATTTACTCCATCTGTACTTACGGACCTGACTCGCCTGCCCCTGATAGATCAAAAGGAATTGGCAAAAACCAGATTAGAGATGAAGAAAGGAGAGAAAGGTCCAAGAAGTGTAAGAGGCAAAATTCTCTGCTTTCCTCAGTTGTGTATATGTGTGTTAAAGCCATGTGGTCTAATCCCATGGAAACACTTTCCATTGTATTTCTTTTTCTTCTTGTCCCTACCCCCACCCTCAGTATCCACCTTTGGATATGGAAATTGCCATTGCAGTTAAAATTATTGATAAGCGTACCACAATGTTTCTAAGGATCAGCTTTTACACTGTTAAACATATATATATATATATGGGTTTTTAATATGAATTTTGTTTCAGTTTATTATGGCATTTATTTATGACTGACACATGTGTAGAACCCTCTTCTGGGTCCATTTTGAAATCTGATGAAAATCTCATAGCTAGGCAGAACTCATTAATTCCAGGTCTTTGTAAGTGCTCTTTGTAAGTACTACATAGACAATGTACCCTTCTGTGACCTTAAGTTAAAATGAGTGTGAGAAAAGAAAAGAGAGAAAAAAGTCTCTGTAAAATTAGCTGTTTTCCTTCAGAAGTAACTGGTTATCTTCTTTCTGTATCTTATCATCTACAATATCTTGGCATTCCCTTCTGAGGCTTTTGCTCCAAGCAGATACTTATGATTCCAGAAATGTGGACAGATGGGTAAGGAAAAGAGAGCAAAGGAAATTCACACACTCACCACTGTTGGCAGTCACCTGCTGTTTGTAAACAGTGACATGTGGCCACCAATAATGACCTTCAAGCTAGGAAATGCTTGTACTAAACTAAGTCAAAGGCTGTGGTCACCTTGGGTTGGTGATGAACAAGTTTTATGAAGGTGGGATGCATTCCTTAGCAAGGGTGGAAGAAGCCTGTACTCAAAAGAGTGCTCAGGAAAGCTGAGGATGTTTCAAAGGGTGCACTGTCGTCCTTTTTTGTAAAGCTGACAGACTCACTATTTTTTTGACTCCTTACAAACCCCAAGTGGTGCCAGAAGAGAGCTGTGTTGCTGCCGATTTTTGGCAATAGAGCTCACCTCATTAGAGTGGATTAAGTCATGATGCTGAGAAGGATAAAAGGTGAAAAGCAAAAACAGTGGATAGTGAACACAGAAAGCTCAGAGTGTCATTTGTATGCTGACGCTATTATTGACTAGAGCCCATGTGGTTCACACTTTTCAATTACCGTCTGCTAGAAAGGTGGCCCGTAATTGCAAAGGCTGATGCCAGTGCACCAAATGTCAAGGGAGCCTCCCTAACCCTCATCACCTTTTCTTGATGCTTGACTTGAGGATGTTCAAAGGCAAAAAGCCACAGCCTGCAGATCTCCCTGAGGAAGAAAAAGATGCCATTTAAAAAAAAAAAAAAAAAGAAGATAAAGCCCCAACAACTCAACCTCCCTCATTTAAAACCCTAGAGTTAAATTCATTATCCTGTGACCTTGTCCTTTACCCTCTGTTTAGCTAGGACATTCACCGGCATTAGTGAGAATTATACCGTGAAGATCCAGGGCAGGATTGCATTTTTTACTTTTGTGGTGCTGGGGTCGCCCAGGAGCTGAACAGCACCAAACTGACAGTGATTGCCAGAGATGCTCTTTCACAGGATTTTTAAAAGGTGGAAAATGGCCAAACTTAGTTTCCCTCTAATCTCCAACAGATATTCTCACTAACAGCACAGTGTCACTTTTAACTGAGATGCATTACTTGAGCTGGTACTGTGCCATCCCTGCAGGTCCTAGAATAGCCTGTGCACTTTCGCCCCCATTTATTTAAAAGCTCAAGTGCACTTTTCTGAACATCTTTATTTCATTATACATTATTTTTTTCACAACTAAGTTAGTTATTGAATGAAAACAGTGAACTGTAGCTAAAATATTTAACTCAAACATCCTCAGCAAACTCAGAGCAAATCCAAAAATTCAGATTGTTATTTCTATCAGGAAACATCTAGCAAATTTTATAGTGATGAGTTTTGTTACATTTTGGTCACATTATTTTTTATTTGAAACATTATTTTAATAATTACATTTCTTATCAGTTCTAAATGCTGGAAAATTATATACTTCATCGTGTGTTAGAAATTTATGTAACACAAATAAGATCAACTTTTACTGAAAAAGGATTTTTCTCTGTTTATAAAAACACTTTTCCTGTGCTTCTGTTTCAAATTCTTCAAAATATAATTCTAATGTATTTCTTTTTTGTGTTGAGACTTTTTATCCTAGACAATTTTTTTCCTTTTTTTGAAAGTTTCTTCAATAATTGGACCAAATCACTGAATCAGAAGAGAATTTAAGAGTTTAACATGTGTGTATTAGCATCCGGCTTTTACAAAAGTGGGATACTTTGCCTTTGCAATGAAAGAAAACATGAGAATGTCACATTGGTGATTATTAGGTAGATTTAGTTCCCAGTCATTAATCCAAAGTTATCTTCCAATCTTTTTTTCCTTGAAATCATCAGTAAAATTCTGCTGGAAGAATACTTTTGTTGACTTAGTGTCATACTGAGATATCTTAGATCTTGATTTCAAATCCTAGAGACATCAAATCAGTTTTCTCTTCTAGTGACAGAGAAAAAAAATGATTAAGATCCTTCCTGATGAAGTTTTAAATAGCTTAAATAACACAGTTTTGTGAATTGAAATTAAATTACATTGAAATTTTCATTGAGTTTTGTGACCAACTGGAATTTTAATATACTATTTTCTATAAATTAATTATAGTGTATGATATTTTTTAAGAGCGTAATCCTACCACTGTCAGAGAAGATAGCAGATAGAATTTTGCTATCCAACTTTTTGTGACCTATGTTGCTGCCCCCATTGTCATGAATTACTTTATTTTGGAGCTTAAAAACAAATTTAATTTTGTTCTCATGAAGAGGTTTTACTTAAGAGGTTTTACATGGTATTAGTGTTGCTTTTTAGTTTGCAATATCAACTGCAACTTGTATGTAAATTAACAAATATTTTAATCACCATAAAGGTTTAAATCTGTTAATGCAGCCCTGAATACTTTCATTTTGAAGTAAGCTTGCTTGAAAATACTTTGTTTTATTTCTTCTTAATTTAATTTTTCCCTCAAAAAGGGAAAATATTTTTAGACATAAAACTCCACTCAAGCACTTTCTGCAAATCAGATTACATTGTCCAAAATTTTTGCTAATTTAATTTTTTCCTCTTCTCATTTCTCAGAAATTAACTATTCAATATTTTGGGGAAATCAGAAAATCTTGGAGTCAAACTACTTGCCTGACTTTCTCGGATTTTGACCCCTACTCTCACGTCAATTCATGTCAAAGTTAACGTTGACTTTTTCCTCTCTTAGTAAAAGTTTTTTTTCTCTTAGTAAAAGTCTTTTCCTCTCTTAGTAAAAGTAAAAGATTGAGATCCCTCAATCTCCTCTTCTTGCTCCTTTACAGTAACCTCACTGCAAATGGGCTAGAAATATGAAACATTTTTACTTGTCTTATTTATGAGCAAACTGTGAGCCAATGCCTATTAAAATGCATCATGGTAATATAGATTTGGAATACAGCTACTTTGAATTAAGCAGTGATCACGCTGTGATCGGATGGTAGGTTGTATTTTTTGAGTCAACTTTCAGAGAAAAAATGTTCTGGGCAAAACAATGGCAAAAAAACATGAAAAATTTTGTGTTCTCCCTTGAATATTTGGTGGACAATACTAAAAAATACATGCAAGTTAAATGCACACTGTGAAGTAGAACCCAGATGTAAGGTGGAAGGGAGCCGTGTCCTACTCCATTCTTATGTGATTCAGAGCAGCAGATGCAGCAACTCCATGTGCTAAGAAGTCTCCATAAGAAACAGTTGAGGGGAAATTCTTAAAACTTAGGCAAATATTCAAAATTGGGAAAGTATTCAAAACTGTGAGTCTTGTCACTAAAATTTTACTGTCTTCCCCAGGAAAGCAAATAATCTGGATACCAGCTCAGAATCTGGGTGCTCAGCTAATGGTAATAACTTTTCAAAATTTATATTTTGTTTTCAGTCTGCACATTGAAATCCCATAATCATTGTCTCATTTCCATCTTTAAGTCTATCTCACCTCAGATAAATTAATCTCTACTTTAATACTGGACATTTTTCTTGATAAGGAAACCAATGGAAAAATTGCTAGGAAACAGCAAGTGCCAAACGGCTTTGATTTATTAATGAATTTATTTATATATTTTCCAAAAAGAATATTGTTAAAATTTCTCTCAGAGTAATTTTTGTGATTAAGTCTTGGTCTGTGACAAATAAAATGAATTTTGTTCTGAAGGTAGGCTTGATTGGACATGCATATTATATTTATCCTTAAATGGTGATTATGGTCCCTAGGATAAAATGTTCATTTTCTTATATACAGATTAAAAAAATACTTCTAATCTAGGCTGGGAGACTGTCACTGCTCTGAGTATTAAAACCAGTGAATGACTGTGAAGACACATAAGACCAAGAGTGACAGTTTAGCTAACTTAAAAGAATTCATCAAAGTAAGTCCAGCTGCTCTTTTTAAAACAAAATTTGCTAGACTTACTTAAAGCACTATGTTTTTTTTTTAACTTTACACAATCAACTAGCCTAATGGCTTGCTCTTTAATTCTGTAAATTCTAGATTTTAAGTGCCATGAAATTTGATACTAAATCTAAGTTTATTTACCAAATGATTTTAACTATTGGAGATGCAGTGTGCACTTAGGGGCTAGTGAATGCCAAGAGACAAATATGAATTCAGAATTTCTAAGTCTGGAGTGTTCACAAGTTCCAGGGAGTTTTGTCCCTCTATAGTCTGGAAAAATACCTATGCTATTATGGTTCAAAGTTGTAACTTCTGATCTTTATAACCTTGTGAACAAGCAGTGATGACAAAATTTTGCAGGAAAATTCCAGTGAACAGGAAAGGACTAGATTTCCTTGGAAATTGAAAATATTTTCACTTAATTGTCCTGAAAGTGGAAGTGAAGTGAAATATTCCCTGTGTTTAAATTTAAAATTATATTCTAAATTTTTCATTCAATCCAATAGTATGGTTCAAAGAGTCTTTACATTTTTTTATTTTATTTAGAGTTTTTAATGTGGAAATTATTAGAAGTGAAAACCAACCAAATTTCACCTTCCTTTTTCCCAAGTCCCTGCTTATCACTTATTAAAACTTCTTTAGCTTGGAGATAGATACACTGATACTGTGTGGGTATGGAAAGGACATTTTCAAAGGCAAACCATCGACAGTAAGAAAAAAAGCTTTACTGTTCCCTTTATTTGGCCCTAATATTTTCCCTTTTAGTTACTAGCAGCAGTGTCATATTAAATGACTTCCCCCTTTAAACTGTTAAGTGGTGCTAGTTCAGTTTTAGCGGTAAGTCGCCAGCAGACTCGGGGGACAAGTGCTATCTCCTATGGCCCTGAAAATTGATATTGAACATGGAAGGAAAAATCTCACAAGCTGATAGCAATTAGCTAAAAAGGATTTGCGACTCCATGATTCATCACACTAGGGGATCAAAGTCATTTACAGAGAGTGTTTCTACAGTCCCTGCCTGCTGCTCTAAAGATATACCTCTGTTTATCTCTCACACTGCGGTGTGACATTTCCTTTTTCAAGAGCCCATTTTCTTAGAAACGTGGCACTGGGCTGCTGCAGCACAGGCAGTCTTTGATTCTCCACTGACTGCCTAAATGACACGATGGCTCTAATGGCACAGCTTTAGCAGGAGCTTGCAAAGGGAATTGGACTTATTATTTACATAAGTGGACTAACAGGTCAGGTCTGGTACTTGCTTGTAAAAACGAGGACAAGGTCTCTTTTCGTGGCAAGTGGTGTAAGGCAAGTCTCTTGGAGCTCTGTGGAGCTTTTATGATTTTTTTGTACACCAGGAACACAAACTTTCAAAATTAAGCCTCATTTTCTGTATATGTTTTTAGAACGATCTTACAACAAAATCCCGCATCATTTTATCAGAGGACTGAAAGAGATCTACCTCAATACCAAAGACTTTTTTGGGGATTTTACTTCTCTGTCCTTCCAAAATTCACTCTAACACTTTGAAAACAGTCTCATTGGTCAAAATGTAATTTTACTTTTATAATAAAATTATATGAAAGAAAAAGAAAGAAAAAAACAACAAATAACCATTACATTTTGCCACTTCCAGGACCAATATTTCCTTTCTAACTCGGTAGTAGGAATTAGATTTTTTTTCTCAGAGCCAAAACCTGAAAAAATGGAGGTCTTATAATTGCTACAGATTTTTTTCACAAAGGTTGGAAACACTGAGATCCTTAGTGGAAGGCAAAATGGCGTTTATTCAGTGATAATATTGTTATAGCCTTTCTCAGGTTTGTTTTGGTCAGAGTTTTACAAAGGGGTGACAATTTCAGTAGCCTGATCCTAACTGCTGGTTTTCTCACTCCTTTGACAGCGAGCAATAAATACGTATGAAAAGTTCACAGTGATGTGGCAGTATTTACTCTTGAGTGGTATCTTCTAATTAATACCTATTACTTTGTTGTGAATCCACCACCAGAAACAACAAATCTTCTGAGATTCAGTGGGGGAAGGGATAACATCAGGCTTGTCTGTGACAAAATTTGGGAGGACACACCAAGGTTGCTGGGATGCTCTTCTAGAGAGAGACCTCAGCCTGTTGCACTGAGACTTGGAAGGACTCCAGAGGTAGTGGGAGTCAGCAGAGAAACACCAGTGAAAAAAATTAAACGTCTGTCCCTTTCAGCAGGCAACAACAATTTTGCAGAGGACGGCAACCTGGGTGGTGTAGTTCACATGCCCTGAAGGATGGGATGCCAGCCAGGGGGACCTGGTCAAGCTCATGAAATGGGCAATTGGGAATCTCATGTGGCTCAACAAGACCAAGTGCAAGATGCTGCACCTGGGCTGGAGCAACTCCTGGTATGAACACAAGCTGGGGGATGAACAGATTCAGCTCAGCCCTGCCTAGAAGGACTTGGGGGTGCTGGTGAGTGAGAGGCTGGACCTGAGCCCGCAGTGGGTACTCCCAGCCCAAAAAGCCAATTGTGTCCTGGGTTGCATCAAAGTCATTTTGACCAGCAGGGCAAGAGAGGTGATTCTGCCCCTCTGTTCTGCTCTCCTGAGATGCCCCCTGCAGTGCTGCATCCAGCTCTGGGATTCTTAGCACAGAAAGGACATGGACTTTTAGAGCAAGTCCAGACAGGGGGCCACAAAAACATCTCTCCTATGAAAACAGGCTGATAGGGCTGGGGTTGTTCAGCCTGGGAACAAAAAAGAAAAAGTGGAAAAGAAGAAAAATTGTGGCCTTTCAGAGCTTAAAGATGGCATACAAGAAAGATGAGGACACAGCTTTTGGGAGGTCCTGTTGCACTCAGACGATTTTAAACTGAAAAAAGGTAGATTGGACATAGACCATGAATTCTATGCAATGAAGGGGGTGAAACACTGGAAAAGACTATCCAAGGAAGTGGTAGATGCCTATCCCTGGTAACATTTGAGGTCAGGTTTTATGGACAAGGGTCTGAACAACCTGATCTAGGAAAAGATACAGGGGGAGTTGTACTAGATGACCTTTAAAGGTCCCTTCCAACCTAAACCATTCTATGGTTCTATGACAATATAACCTAGAAAATACAGCAGACCTAGAAAGTCCTTTCTTGTGTTTTTGAACCATTTTTGTTTCATTTAGTTTTCTGTAGCTGTGGAAACACTCTAAGAAGTGTGTGGGATTTATACACAAGGATGTAAATTTATTTACTGATCTTTCTAATAATGCAGTGGCTTAAACTAGGCCTATCCTAATAATTGCCATAACATTTTGATATTTTGGAATTAATTCTTACTAATTCTTCACATACTTTCATATGACAAGAACAAGTATACCCCGGTTTTGTTTCATTTACTTTGTTTCATACTTTGTTTCACTTATTTGCTTCTGACCCACCCCTCCCCCACTACCTTCCCAGAAAAGAGCTTTATAACTTCACCCAAATATCTGCAGAAAAAATACATAGTGCCTACACCTGAACGATCATGAATATGTAGCTGATAGGACAAAGACTGCAAGCAGAACTTCATTTTAGAGATGGAGATATTTTGGGTGTTGGTGCCAGTATTTGCTACTGTGATGGATTTTTTTTTTTTTTTTAATATAGCTCTGGTAACTTCATGCTTTGACTTTTTTTTTTTTTTTTTTTTTTTTTTTTTTTTTTTTTTTTTTTTTTTTTTTTTTTCCCAAGTAACACATGGAAAGTGGTTTATTAAAGCATTTTGTGTGTTAAAACCAATCCGCCTCAGGATCTCTTCTTACAGGAAGAAAATGTTCTTTTGGATTCACCACTGTAGCTTGCAGGTATCTTACAAACAATTACATGAAAACCTCAAAGTTTTTGGCATGTACCTTGACACCCAGTAGATTTGGAAAATAAACAATCAGGGCACTGGTTTCTGTGCTCAAGAAAGTCATAAGGAGATCAAACCCCAAACTCAGATTTCTTGTATTACAGAGCCAGAAATGGATCCCTCATCAGCTGAGGAAATGTAGTCCCACAAGAAGTGGCCGTGTCCAGTGTCAGTCTGTTATCACAGATGCTAAAACCAGCAGCATATTCCTGCAAGATGTTGATGCTGCTCCTCTTTAGAGCAGCAGCAGAGTGCTCCTGACAGTGTTCCCCCAGAGTCACCCTGCCCTGCCACTGCCAGATGGTGCTCACATCAAGTGCACAGCCAGCACTAACCTGCTCCTCCCCAGCCTGTGCGAATCCCTTGAAATGAGAGGCAGAGATTCTCCTCTGGGTCCTGTGCAGAGGAAAGCAACATAATTTCTCTTCTTGGTGGCTCACTCATTTGTTTCCAAGTAATTCTTGTGGCTGCAGTCGTTGTGGAAAGAGAGTGAGAACTGTTACTTAAAACCTGTTCATCCTGACAAGCTAAATAGGAGGGGGAAGTGACTTTTGAGGATATTCATGGAGCACCATTCTTGTAAACCAAATGAGCATGGCCTGAGTGGATCTGGAGGACTAACAAGATGCTGACTCACTAAAAAATTCAAGGTCTGAAGTAGTTAAAATCACACATTAACTTCTGTGCTTCTGATGCATTGGAAAGGGCATAATTATACAAGTAGTTGAGAAAATAGGGTATGGGTTGCAGTGAATTAATGTTCAAGAGAAAACTAAGGATTCAGAATTATTTTTTCAAATTTTGACAGAGTTTGAACCATAAGAAAAGAAATCTCAAGAAAGCTCAAAATACTCAGCTAATGCATTTCTGTTAAGAAAATAGTTACTAGTTTCATTCTTGCAGAAAGAAGAATTGGTTGCCATATTTTTAGGATAATATTTTGCCATGTAGAGGCAGCTTTAGAAAAAGGTATTTAATTTTTTTTTTAACAATTTGGTGTTTGTGAGATTATCATTGTACCAGGACTTGGTAGACTTTAATATGTTTTATCTAAATTCATTAAAATATTTACTATTAGAATAAGCTAATGATAAATTAAAATAGTTGATTCTGATTGATTAACAGTCTTGAATGTACTCTAATTAAAAAAATCCAAACCCCAAAACCAGACCAGAAAGGGTTCTGTGTCAGTACTACAGCCTGGGAGAAAATAAATTAATTGTCTTGAGCATATGAGCTCCTAGAATCACAGAATATTTATTTTTCATCTACCTCTACGAGGCCGAAACATTAAAACAGGTGGTTGTGAAGCATCAAGATACACCTTTTTACCTCAACTAAAAATCTGGTCTATTAGTAGTGTATATGAATGACTATATGAATTACTCAATGATGTGACCTATATGAACAGTTCCTGTCCTGTCCAAAATGATTTCTATTCAGTCTCAAAATAAATTGCATTTCTGCATGTAACCAAAGTTCATGGCATGTTTATAAACATGTCATCTTTGGGCTCCAGTCTTTTCAAAGGAACATTTAAGAGACCAAAGATTTCCTCACATAAATATGCAGAAAAGCAAATAATAAAGAGACCAAATACTGTTAATGTGTTTGTCATTACTTACCCACATATGCCTGAAGCATCTCTTTTTGCTTAGACTGCACATATGCAAAATGAAAGAATATATATTTCCCACTCTTTATTTCTGGGCTTTTTGCATGTTAGAAATTATTTAACTCTGAGACCAATTTATAAATTTGTTTGTAAATTACTTCTAGTTGCTTCCTCAATTAAAATTGATTTTTATCTGTAAAATGCATTCCTCCAATTATCTGCTCTTTTTTCCTCTCCCTCCAGCATAAGGAGGTCCTATTTCCTTTAACATTTTGTCATTATTTCCCATCCTTGTACTAACATTTTTTCCTTCTCCTGCTGTATCAACTGTGGCAATATGACTGCTTATGGGACTGCTACATAAATCAGGAAATAGCCAGTTTTGTCACTTCAGGAAATTTAACATCAAATTACACCAAATCTGTTTTTCTTTCATGCACACACATGCATGAGTCTACTGAGGTAACAAGGAGATGGAAATCCTATGAAGTTATTTTTTATTCTTGCCTTCCTATTTCATCTCAAAGTATGGCAAAATGTCTTTTTTTGCATTAGATCTATTTTTCCAAGATTGTGCTTTGATACAATGTCAATGAAAGAAAATTAATAAAATTAGTCATGCCAAAATATAAACCTCAATTGAGAAAGAAAGTTTATAGATGAAACTTGTGTCTTGTACTATCTTTTGCTGATTTTAAGATGAATTCTCTTAATATTTTATTCAGAAATTTTTCAATAATAAAAATCAAGCCCAAAATGTTATACATTCAAATACAAGTGAAAGAAATCTCTGAACTATTTTTGAAAGAAAACTGGGTTGTGTGTTTGCTGTGTGGCAGATGTCATTTGTTTGTATAAAAAGCTTTCCTGTCTTTCCCGATGGTTGATGTTCCTATGTCCAGGTACAGCATACTATTTGAACACATTTTTAAACACACAGTCAGTATAAGTCACTTCAGAGTGTGTTATTAGAGCTATTTCTTGCCTCTGGCTGATGTCCCAGAAGAATATGATAAATCATCTGCTTATGCTACAGAAAGGGAAAAAAAAAAAAATCAATGTTCAAAACTTCTGTGGTCAGCTTTACTCAGGACAACTAAACTCTACAGTGACAAAATACTGATGATGTCATCAATAAAGTAAATTAATGCTGTGAACAACTAAGAATTGTGAACTGCCTTGCAGCATGTTGTAGAATATAAAGAAAAGTGTTTGAGAACTAAAGTTGTAAACTCTAGATATTTTTGGACTCTTAGAGCACAGTGAGATTCATCATTAAAAGCCAGTGTCAGAGAATACAATTAACTTTTTTATATTCGGAACACATATGTAGGCAGCAACAGGACCAAGCCTTGGGATTCTGACTGTTCTGCAACCCACTGGTAAAGAGAACTGGACCCCAACCACTACAAAAGCAATAGTTAGATATAATTATGTGTATGTTTTATTAGTTTGAATTCATGGAACTGAATCTAGAACTGGATTTCATCATACAAATAACTACTGAAAGATATTTAATTAGCCAGCTTCAAAATCACATATTCTATATGAGGTCTTTGCAAGAAAACAGGTTCACATACTACTCATTAGAGTGACCCATTTCACTTATAGCTCCCCTGGCAACAGGCAGGGAATGATGACCCAGACTGGTTCCTTTTAAATATCCCCCCTGCCTTAATACTGCTACCAGAAATCTCCTAAATGGTCCCAGTCTTACCTGCTGCTCACAGAAAATGGGGCTTATAGGCTGACATGTCTACAAATCTCCTGCAGTCTGAGTTTGTCTCAGGGTTGGCTGGGAAGTGTGCTAGTTCTAAACGAACCCCAGCTCTAACAAGGACCAGGACAGCTGCAGCCAGCAAGTATTACTCCTTGAATTGCACTTAACCAGCTGCAAAACTGAAGTGTCAGTAATTAATCAGCTCAATTTCATGTCATTAATAATGCTCACAGATCCAATGCAGAGCAAAAAGAACTGTTTAAAAAAAAATCCAAAGTGTAGCAACATTACTTGGGGAGATAAAGACAAGGCATTCACTCCAAGGTGAGATTGTTTGTTTAAAGCAAGATGAACAATCACTATCTGACACACATCTAGGGACAACTGTATCCTGCAAGGGAGAGCAACTCAGTAATATTTCCTTATCACTGGATTTTGTAATCACGTTAGAACTCAACATGGGAATCAAAATAAAATATCCCCTGTAAATTAATAATATTCAATAGAACAATTAATCACATGCACATTTATTTCATGTAGTAACTGAGAAGCTGTAGGTTATTTACCCTACAGAAAAAGCCAGACAAAATTAAGCCTAGAAAACAGCTGATATACTAAGTATGAGGCATGAGGAAAGTTGCTTCTCAAAGCAAATTTTAGCCTGCCAGGAACATGTGTCTTTGATTCAGGTGAAGGGCTGAAAGTACACCAGGAAATGACAAAGGTGAAATCAAAATCTGCCCTGGGTGAAGTGAAAACACAGACAGAGGTTAGAGGAGGGAGAATATGAGTCTTGTAATCTGCTGTTTAGTTTTAAATGAAAGATTTTTTTTTTTTTTTTGTTCAGGGTACGGAGTGCATCAGCAGAAGAGGATCACTGTTACATCCTATCCTAGCATTAATCTGACGGATATTGGGAATTTGAGTAGCAGGAGGAGAGTGTGCTGCTCTGGAAAAATTCTGACAGCACACCAAAGGAGGGAAGTAAAATGTCTGAAATCAGGAAGCTGGGGATGGTCTTGATAAAGCCATGCTAAAGTGCTAGTTGTTAGCTTGTGAGCTTTTCAGGTAAATTAGAATGATGTTCTTGATGTTAAAAATATCATAGTTCTGAACTAATTTAATTTATGGGAAAGGAAGAGAAAGATTCAATTCTTTCAAGATTTATTAAACACAGAGGGAAAAGAAAACCTTGTTTTGAACTTAGTTGATAGACTATCCCAGTTCAATACAGGATTTGAGATGATATAGACATATATAAATAAATTAATAAACGCAGTCTCTAGAATTTTATTATTATTACTACCTAAATGTCAAGTATATCCCCATAATGGCCTTCACATTTTGAATGCTGGAACATCACCTTTCACCAACTTTCAGAGATGTCTTTGAATTTGTTTTTTTCCTTCCATGTTTGTAACCCCTGAGTTTCTCATAGATTATCTTGACTATCTTTTGAAAGGAGCAAGAGTTCAGAAAGGGAACTATGATGGAAAGATAAAGTACAATTTTTCAGAGACAAATCTGAATAGGATTCCTGAACAGGAATCAAAAGGACTGAAAAAGATTATTGTATTTAGTATTTTTAACAGTATATAGGTAAATATGTGTATGTGTAATATCAGTATTAAGGGCTATGTGTGTCTAAATTCTGGGTATGAAAAAGACATCATATTTCTCAAGACAAGAGAAGGGTTGATGTCTGGAAGAGTGGAAAAATTCAGGTTTGGTTTCCATACTGAAGAGGTTTTTAGCAAATTCTTTTAGGAGTTTTAAAACTGTGTTTTTATCTTCATTTCTTTCAGTACTTTAGATATCAAAATAGGCCTTTCTGCTCTGCAGTAAATAGGGTCACTTCTTACAAAGGGGATTCAGTAATTTTCCAAGCTAATTTTCTCAGTTTTTAATACAAATTACATGATTTTCTCCGTCACACAGTTGCTTAAGGTTTATTTGGACTCCAGAGTGGATAATGTCCTGTCCTACTGAATAATTCTAATTTGGTTTGTTCTTTTATGGCACGCTGTGAGAGTGTTTGAACTTTGTTCTGGAAAGGTATTTTCCCTTAAGAAAGCCTCATGCAAGTTAACAATGAAGTCTATACTTCCATGTTGACATTACAGAACTAATTTATTTCTGTGTTTGTGTACTTCTATGGACTCAGAAAGCTTCACATGGCAAAGGTTTTTTGTTCGCAAGATAGTTAAGACACATCTTGCCTTTGGTTTACATGAAGACTTAGTAGGTAAGTTTTCACTGTTAAATACCTGTTTTTCTTGGGGTACCCTACAATCAAGCATAGGGTTTCTGTTTGTATTGTCAATATTACAAAAAATAGTCATTGTGTTGAATCTGGCAGAGATCTGGAGTTTTTGCACCAATACACAAACATTGCAGACAGAATTCCTGTGCTGGAAAAAAAAAAAGCTGTTTGAGCTCCATTGAATGAACTGCTCCTAACCCCTCAGAGGAGGATGTGAGCTCTTCTCTGCTCCTCCAAATTAGGTTCAACCCCTAGGTATTCCAAAGACTCACTCTTTAGACCTGAGAGCAACAAAAGAGACACAAGGCTCCAAGGTGCAGGTGTTAGAGCTGTTCAAGTTGCATTGATCACAGTATCAGGGAAACACTGGAAGCTTCATCTGCATGCTGAGGCTAAGAATATCTCATTTGTCTTCATCTGGCTCAAAAAGTTCTAATACAGGAGGCTTAGAAGCTGCAGAGCAATGAAGATGGAAATTCTTCTTTTTTTTGGAAATTCCATCTTCTTCTTGTCTTTTTCCCACGACATTGAGGATATCTGGGAGTGAGACTCTTACTCCTGGACACTTGGCTACCTGCTACTGCATGAATTTCCCATTATGTGAAAGTGTGACTGACCCAAAAAGACTTAGGGAAAAAGTCATGGAAGTCAGTCATGTGCATACTGAATGTCAGAGAAGCCTAGTAATAGAGGAAAGGGAGCTGTTTCTGGGATGGGAGTCCACTGTGTTTTACAGGGAGAGTTTTTACCTGCTCTGTTAATTTTTCTCAGCAGTCTTGACTCTCCACCACCTGCATCAAACCTTTTTAAAGCACCTCTCCTGCAAACAAACACACCTAGTATTACTCCTGCTAAAACAGATATTTTCAATAGTGTTAATGGCAAACCAGATGAGCGGGGTTATATGAAAAATAGTTAATTGAATTAGTTAATGTGATGTCTTACCTCTTACCTTGAGGTGGTAAGACCTCAAGATTACAGTAGTGGATGGTATTGCTTGAAACTGTCAAGAGAAACAGAGACTAACAGCCCATTTTTTTGCGAATGATGTATGAGATCAAATCATTATACCTTTGAGAAATAGTAATAATGTTGATAAGAGATTTTATCTTTTTGCAAGGAATGTGTAAAAATTAGTGTGGGGACTGGGCTACCAGGAATGGGTGCTGCCCCTTTCCTGTCTTGTTGAATGTCACTCCACAGCTTCCAGAGCCAGCAACAAATCCAAAGTAACTTTTTATGGAGTAATGGTAGTACTGCATACCTGGACTGGTGCTGAGTATTTGTCTTGCCCAGTCTGCTTTGTCTTTCTTGAAGTGGTGAGATTTGGTTAATGTTTGAGTAACATGGGAGAAGGAAGAAGAAATTACTTTGGTGTTAATGTCCTCCAAAACAAATTGGAAGCAGAAAAATGTCCCGAATTCCCATAATTTTAATTTCATAGATCCATAGTTGAGGTACTTAAGACTACCAGAACATGCCCTGGCAAAACCTTTGTATTTTTCTACTATAAACTAAGCATAAATTCAGTTGTAGATGACAGATTACTTCATATACCATGCAAGCAAGCCTAGACAATAGCTTTAGCCATGACTGATTGCCTTGCTGTAACCCACTTTATGTTAAATGTATTCTTGCTGTTCAATTCCACAACTGTAATTTTGTTCTTCTGCACCGCTCAGCCCTCTGTGGACTAACCAGGTTCCTTCAGTAATGATTTCTTTTCTATTGTATTGTTTTCTGCATAATCAAGTTGGTAGGTAGGGGTTTAGGTGACACAGCCATCTGTCAAGTTCATTTGCTCTGAAAATGCAAGAAATAATGGCCTCTACAACTTGGGGCTATCTGTTATAAAAGAAGAATATCAGCTTTTACCCTGCACCATCTTCTCATCTTTTCAAATTATCATTTTTTTTACTTTCTATATAAAATACATAAGGTTCTCTTGACATGACTGATTGGTGAAAAAGAAAGCTATCACATGTCCACCTTGTATTGCAATTTATGCAAGCAATCCAATTAAGGAGAAGCAGCTAACATCCAGACTAATGTGCCTGTCGTAAAACTAAAGGGAATGCTGCAGACTGCTCTGCTCAAGTGTTATCACTGCTGGTTCTCTGACATGCTAACTGCTTTCTCCTTGAAGTTTGCATAATGTGTGAATGTTAGGGAGTTTGCATGCCACAAAGGAAAGGGAAAACAATTATTAATTTTCCCTCCTCTAAAATAAAATGCTCATAATAATTCTTATAAGGAGCCTTTATCAAATTGTATCTTTTCGCTGAAATGGCATACACTTGGTAGGAAAGATATAAAAACCTGCCTGTGCATTCTTAACCTTTTTCAGACACAGTGGAAGCCAGCTGGAATAATCCAGGAATTATTCCAGTTTTCTGTGTAAAAGCATGGAGGGGGTAGGGTTCTTTGTACAGCAGAACAACTTTTATCCAATATCATGACAGTAGAGCTGGGAATATCCTTGTTGCTCTGGGTCAGAGGCACCCTTACATTCGACCCATTTGTGATTGCCCCTCCTAAAATGCAGAATGACAATTGCTCATACTGAGCATAGACCTCAAATGGTGTGGTTGGAAACAAAACCGTTTCCAGATGCCATTATACGGTGCTAGTGAAACATGAAATTTTTATGGAAACATAATTATTAAGAGGAATGTCACACTTTTATCACACTTTTACCAAACCAATTCCCCCATCACCTGCCTCTTAGGGCCACTGACGTGTGATAAGACTCTCTGCTGGATGAGAGATTCCCTGACAAGGGAACAATTGCTGTTGTTCACAGCAAGTCAAATAATGAACCTGAACAGCAGGTGTAAAAAGTGATAAACCCATTAATGAAATTAGTTAGCATCAGTAGCCACCTACTAAATATTTCCAAAATATCAAACCAGTCCTAAATTCTAAAGAGAACACAAAAATATTGCAAGGAAGCTATTCTGCTCTGTATTTCTGCCCCCTGGTGCAGAATTTGATGCCCATAGTGTCAGTGCTGTGTAACACATTTAGTGTAGAATTGAAAAATTTTCTTCAAGTTAGTTGTCCATGGCATTCTATAAATTGTGCTCTGTCATTGTCACAGAAGTTGGGCATGAAAAGGCACGCTCATCTTATAAAGGATTAATTGTTCTATCCAGGCTTACCTCTAATTAAAATTTCGTGCTCTGCTTCATCCCAGAATAATGCTTTCTGGACCATATATGTATATGTTTCATACATGTTTGTTTTTGGGGATGTATTTGAAGCATTTTACAACTGGACGAGTGCTGAACCCTACACATGGTGTAGTGCACTTATAATCAGTTGCAAAGGTGATTTTGGAAGTAGGGTGTAATGTGGTTAATGGAATTAACCTGCTGAAGTCTGGGCTAGATACATATTGCTCTTTGGAATGTTCAGGAAAATTCCATTTCCACCTGGGACCAGCCACGGTGGCTCAGACCTTTTTTTCTAAGAAAAAAACACGATGCCTTGTTTTTCTGGAAATCCTTACCACTGGCTAAGCAAAAAGGTGGGTACCTGATTTAGTGGCAGGCTTTGTTACTGTCATCTGGATTTTGAAGTATAATCTCACAGAATACGAAGTAGTCTCAAGTCAGTTCACAGGTGGAAGTGAATGTCCACTATTTCAGTGTTAAATGAATAAACCTGGGAAGAGAAAAGCATCAACACCACATGTGTAAAATATCAAATCTCCCATGAGTTCTTTTTGTCTGTCACTTACTTGTAAACCTTTTAAAGGTGTCTGCTTATACTATTTATATAGTAGACCATATCACATTATTCCTATTGATTAAAATTTCTAGTTGAAGATAACTTCTCAAACTTTAAGATTTAGGCTTCAAATATTTGGAGAAAAGCAACATGTGACATAACTCTGCTGAAATTAAAATTATAATTATGTGGAAAGTGTTATTCTCATCTTTATTCAGTGCACCATGAAACACACACACACACATGCAAAGAGACATACAGCTTCCATGTAGTAGGGAGCTGTGAAATTCAAACTAGCTAAGAACAAGTGTACCTCCTGTCAGAATTTATTTGATCTTGTTTATTAAAAGAAAAAAAAAAGAGAATAAAAATAGAGAAAATAGACCTGGACTTAAAGAGATGTGAACTAGATCTGGGCTGAAACTGGCACAGAAAAATAGAACCAAGTGTTGAAATACTGCAAGGAACCTTCCAGTGCCTGCAGAACAAATGCCATTTTCATAGAGAGTGTGCTAGGCTGCTCTCACGAAAGTGACTGGCTTTAAAGCTTCCAGTGGGGATATTTTAGTAGCATGAGCAGCTTGTTGAAAGAACAATAAGAAAATGCCTAAGTGTAATTCTGGATTAGTTATCTGGGAGTTGTGTGTTTGGGAATAGTTGGTAGCGTTCTATACGACAGAAAATATGATGCCCAAGAATCAGCAAGCATCTGAGGACGAGTATTCACACCATCCTCACCTTGCCTTCAGGTGCTTGGGTAGATTTATGGCAGGGTCAGGTGAAAGAAGTGGAAATAGGACCAGCAGATTCAAGTGGTGTTGTGAAACAAAAGGGATACAGAGGTGCACATCTGGATACAGACTGTCCAAAACCACCGAGGCCTCTCTACTCCTTGGGAAGACAATCCTGTCCTTGGCCTCAGTGACCACAAAGCTCAGCCTGGCTGTTCAGATTATCTGCTCTTTCACAGGCAAAATTGCATGCCTAATTTCAGACTACTTCTTTTCAGAGTGTTAAGTGGTCTTAGCTGAAAACCACAGATTTGGGCTCTGGCTTTTTACCTCACATAATTCGGAAGCCTTTGCTCCCTGTTTTATACAGAATTCAGTTTAGGTATGTATGTTAGACTAAAGAACCACACTCAAAAAAACAGCATTCAGAATGAGTTAAAATGGTTTATTATGCTATTAATACCTCATCTGGATTTCAGTGCACCATCATTTTCTCAGTATTAAGATAAATTATTGAGACAGAATTTATTAGATGATAGCCAAAGTTTTTACTGTGATAGTACCACAACTGAGAAAATGAAATCCACAAAATATAAGACATTTAAAAGGTATGGGGTTTCTGAGAAAGTGCTGAGAGTCTTCCTGAAAAAAACAGATCTTTTTCATCACCTCTTATTTGTGCTGTGCAGTCACTTATTCCTTCTGATACTACAGGTTGCATAAAGTATTTATCTGCAAAACCCACTTCTAATCAACACAATTATTAATGTTCGATGTTGCATATATCCCTAGTACATAGAACAGATCCATGAATTCAAGTTTTGATTATTAGGATTATAATTTTAAAGAAGATTGAACCTAGAAAGAATTAAAAAATTTATCATAACTACATTCTCTAGCCAGCAGCTGGTACCAGATTTAAGGTACCAAAAGTTTCTAAGATATTTTTTCTTTTTAGATAGAATACATTCCTTTTCCTCATCTTGTAGTAAATTCATCTTCAAATATTTAGTGCAAATATGACACCTAAACTGTATATTAATGTTTTCTTGGAACCTCAAAAAGCAACTATAAACATTGTAGTAATTCATCCCATTTATACCAGTATCAGTTCTATCCTTACAATTGTTTCATTACATTATCTGTTAGAAGACACAAATCTAATCTTTGTTAATAACATACATTCAGTGGTGTAATTACCATATGCCACTTTGATGTCCCATTAGAATTTCTGAAGTGAAAGGAGGTAACCCAAGGTAGACTGTGTTGAGCAAGTCTGACCACATAAAATATATATTTTGAAATAATTAAATTCAGTTAAACGCCGATCCAATCCTGTAAACAAAGACAAATGTTGCTGCTCACATCTGTTCTTAGAGGGGTGCTTAAGGCCAGTGGGACAAGAAAAACATAGCTGGGTGAGAACTAGACCTTATATTACAGAGAAAAATAAGGTGGGTTTTTTTTTTCCTGTCATGAAATGGAAATATATTGTTAAATATTTTCTCTTAAAATGATTGAAATGCATTGCCTTGGACTTATTTTTTTAATAATATGATATGACATAAAGGCGATGAAATAGAAATAATTTTAAAATGGCAAATTTCACTTTCAAAATAACATATTTCAAAGTCTGTTTTAATTTTTTTGAAGCAGTATGTCATGAAGAAAAATATTTCCATGAAACACAATCTTTTGATGAATTTGTAAATAGAACTTACAGAGTTTGCTTTTCAGAGTTTTAAATTTTCATTAAAATCTCAAAAGGGAAAAGTTTGTAATTTTCACACATTAATACAGGAAAGATTTTTCTAACTTTATACTGTGGAAAAGAATAATTGTGACCAGTTTTATTTGAAACTTAGTACCTTCTGACCCTCTGCACAGGGTTCTGCCCCTGGGGTAAAAGTAATTTCTAGTAATGGTAAGCTGTGCTTTGCATCTGTGACCCACCCTCACAGAAGAATTGTCTCAGTGGGTTTTAGAATGATGTTCTGAACAGCACATATGTGGGCAAATTTTAACGTTTCAAGAGTGATGTTCAGAGAATGGTTTGGATTGGAAGGCTTGTTAAAGATCATCCAATTGCAACCCCACTGCCATGGGAAGAGATACCTTCCATGAAACCAGGTTGCTCAAAGGCCCATCCACACAGGCCCTGAACAATTCCAGGGATGGGGCAACCACAACTTCTCTAAGCAACCTGTTCCACTGCTTGCTTGAGAGGGAAGATGTAACTGGTCACTGGGAAGGCGATGGATTGCTTCTGTGCAGGACAGCAGCTCCTGGCTCTGCTGACTTCAAAGTTTGGTGAGGACCAGGAAATGGGATCTGCTGCCATTCTCAGGAATCCGTGGGCTCCTGCCCAGTTGTGTTCATGAGAATATCTGTGTGAGCTTTCTGGATCTGGTTGTGCATATAACACCTCAGGTTTGGTCTCATGGTACATCAGTTTGGAAGAGTTGAATCTGAGATTTTCCAAGTTAAGTACTCTATTCTTAGATATATGATTAGAAATATTAGATTTGTAAAATGGACAACCTCTCAGATTTATAAAATGGACAACTGTATCTCAAAGAACCAGGCTTGCAGAAACCAGATGAACACATTTTTGCCGTGTCAAGAAATGAGTAATTTTGAAGACGGTAAATGACAATTCTCTGGCAATTGTGCATTCCAAGCCTGGCCACTCCAGGTTAAATCTTAACAGATATTTTAAAAAAGTAGAAATAACTGACTTAATTTTGGGGAACGGTTGCAAAGTTTGCATTGAACTTTTCTATGAAAATTCAGCTAATGCAATTCAACATCATCAAAAAATAAAAGCAATAGATTGTTATGGAGTTTTGACAGCTTCATTGATGGTTCTGTATCTATGTATATGACAGCTTAGATGCTCTAATCAACAGGGCTCAAACATATATGATAGATTTAATATAACTTTCCCCTTTCCTTCTGTCACAATTTTTATGCCTTTTTTTAAATTGCAACAGCTTTATTCTTCTCTTCCATATTTTATTTTCTGAAGCAGTCTTTAATTTTCCTTTCTACAGAAAGGGTTATTGCAAGGAAGTATTTTATAAATTACAGTTTTAAAAATGAAAGGAGAAATAGGGAGAAAAGAAGAAGACAAATTCTATAAACTTCTGCATAAAATTAAATCTCTGACACTCATTAAAGATCCTGGTTCAAACCCCTACCTGTGATAATCTGATATTCTAATCTGATAAGATGCTTATTAATGTCCTGTGTGGTTTATTTGTGAAATACCTGTTTTCTGCTGTTTGATTGTTAAAATATAATGGTTTTTTTTTTTTTGGTGTCACCATTTAAAATTTTCCAGATGAAAACTGGAACAAAATATAACATTTCAGACGGCTTGGAAAACGTCATTTCACCAACCCCATATTAAGAAAAAAAAAGAATTTCCAGTGTTCCTCTACAGATAAAATTCTGTTTTCTTTAAAGGAATGTTTGCCAGCATAGTGAACAGTATGGCAAGCAAGATTTTTTCCCTGACATTCCTTCTGGAAATATATCTTCTGTCATATATCTTCTGTCTCCTTTTGATTTGGACATAGCTTCTTTGTACCGAAGTTTTCCATGCCATGTGTCTGATTTTTTGCCTGATTTCTCTATATTTCAACCAGGTTGGCCAGTTTAGGTTCTTTTTTCACTGTTAAAATTACCAACATCCTTCCTTTCAGATGTTTTAGCAGCTTTGTGTTTTGGAAAATGGCTGGACACCAAATTTGTCTTGAATTAGCTCAATTTAGACAAGATACCATAAATAGCATGTATAAATTGCATTTTTCAGGTTGATGACATCCATTTAATCAAATAATGTTGTCCCTCCCCACAGTTTGGAATGCTGAGCATTATGCATAAAATATCCCCACAGAATAAACCTATAAATTTGCTACTGGTGTCCATGAGGTGACGTGCTGTTGGAAAACAGACTGAGTTGAAGAAACCTGCTCACCTCTTCTGTCAGTGCTAAGGATTTACCATAGTGAACCACGAGAGATGGAAGAAGACCAAGAAGGGGAAGATTGCACACCTGGGAAGAGAAGGAAGATTTGAGTAATGTTGCAAAGGAAACTGTACAGGGAAATAAGAGGCACCATGGAGGAAAGAATGAGACTGAGAGTGGGGGTATGCTGGACCCATGAAAACAGGAATAGAGTAGGCAGACTGAAATTAGAAAAAAAAAAATTAATTGCAAGGCACTTAGTAGAGAATACTGAGATCCCGTTTCTAAGGGGAAGAGAAGATGACTGTTGGGTTAAAGTGACTAATGTGAGCATGCATAAAGATGGTGGTGGTAAAGTTCAGAAAAAAATACATGTAGGTAGTTATAATTAGAAAATCTGAAGAGCAGAAGAAACAGCATACCCAGAAGATAACAAAAAGGCAAAGTAGATAAGGTGTAAACACAGGCAAAATGATTTCATGATAATGAATCCAAAAATTAAAGCTTAGGGAAGAAGAACAGAGAAAGCTACTACTATATAGATTTCTTGAAACCTTGGAAAAACATTCTTGTTCCATCCTATCAGATATCTGAAAACCATGCAAGAGGAAGACTGTTCATAAAGTTTATCCACCTATAAAATTTCAAAGGGTCCCCATTAGTTAATCTATCTGCCCAAGATATTGCAGTCTGTGCTGGGAACTTAAACCTCCATGCTAACAGACCACTTTGTGGCTTTTGTTGCTTTATATCAAGGAAAATACAGAAAATATACATAGAGAGAGGATACATACCTAATTCTAATAATCCCTAGTCTTGGTGTAGTTAACCTGAAAGGGCTCAATAGAAATAGGTGTTGTGGGCCTGTCTGTATGTAGCAACTATAGATAATTAGCAATAAATTTAAAGGGGTTTTTGTGTATTATTTATTATGGAAGGATTCTGACAAAATATGTTATCACAGACCTCTCTTTACATCCTTCATTCCCTGCTGCTCCTGCAACCTACGATCCACACTGTTTTTCCAAGACTAGATTCAAATTAATTAATTTTTGCTAAAAGTTCAGATCTACATAACAGGTAAGCCTCCTAGAAGGAGGAATAATCAACCTGTATGGCTCATATTTGCCTTTTATATCAATTATTTAGTAAGCGAGTAATTTAAATGAAATGTTTTCATGATTCACATAGCTACATGCTTATGACAAATATGAAAATGTATTGTAACAGAGAGCATTTTATGAATGTTGTCATAATAATGACTGCAAGGAAACCTTAATCTAAGCCTAGAAAAGATCTAATAGGTCACATCACATGTTTGTGGGAGAGAAATATTTGCTTTGAACAGATTGACAATTTTTTACTTTTTTATAAAACAGAAGGATAACATAATTCTGATTGTAGGCCTCCTGAGAATATCTATTTTTTGTTCACAGAGAAAAATCAATAACCCTTTTTTGGAAGGATTGAGACATAGAATAACATCTCTGTTTTTGTACAACAGTGTTGTTATACCATGAAAACATGCCAAAAAGTCTTGGGGAGGGAGGCAGAATCTATTAAGAAAAACATTCATTTCTCTTTATTATTGGCATAACTTCTCTAGCAAAAGATGCAAAATTGTCAAATTATTTTATTTTCCTCACAAATTTACTTGAAGTTGGGTCATGCCCAAATAACCTGGTAATCTCCCACCTGTGGAGCATTAATATAGTGTATAGAACAGCAGATTTATGACTTGTTCCAAAGACAAGCATGAAACTATATCTTTTCCTTTTACTGAGAGCGCCTCTGCATGAGATGAACTAATACATTACTGTAGCCTAACATTCTTGTTAGCTATTTTCCCTTCCTGAATTAAAAAATTGAATTATGTACACTCAGTCTAGTTACTGAACCTGTAAAGTTTATTAAAGTTTATCGACCATGTGTATACACTTCAGGATTTAGGTTCAATTGCTTCTCTCAAGCTGGAACATTGAATTAAGATGCAGTGCCTTGCTGTGGCTCTCATGGACTCCAACTGAGCTACAGGTAGCAAAAGTCTCCTTCAATTAGACATAATCATCACTCACAGTCAATAATTGTGCTAAAGGCTGCTTTCAAATCTGTGAGGGATTCGCATTTAATGTACTGATTCAGCTTGTCTGAGCCAAATTCACTGTGTACTGAAACCAAAGCAATTTAGTTCTTGCCTACGGCCCTTTTGGCAGTTCATCTAGTACTGAGCACTGTAAGGACTGTGAGATACAATTTAATCTGAGACATCTGTGCACAGACAGGACCTTTTCCGTAACAGAGAAAGACTAAGTAATGGCTAAGCTGTAGTTTTATGTGAAGAACCAAGTCTTATCTCTCCTCTGAAAAATAAAGCATTTAAGATATAGTAGAAAGCCAAATGAAAAACGAAAGGGAAAAAAAAAAGGAAAAAAGGAATAAAAAAATCCTTGGATTTATGAAATGCACACTGAGTCTACTAACAGCTTTCCTTGCTCCTAACCACATAAAGCACTTGAGCTGTGATCCTTGGATTAACCATTTAAAGATATTATACTTATCGTCAGCTGCAGCTGACTGGAAAGATCTTTATTAAATAAGAAAGAAAGAAGGCTCACTGCTTGTGATTTTTCGTAAAAATATCAAAATTTTCACTATACGTATTTTTTCTTTTTGGTTCATGATATTACTGGGGAAAGAGATGTAATATTTATCTCTTGTATCATCCTGACTCTTGGAGGCTTGATATTTCCAGGAAAGGCTTAAAAGTCCTGTACTATATATACAATATTGCACAGGAAATTTTAATGATAGTGAACCAAATGCTGATAGTGTCTGCTAAGTTTTGCTGACTTATACCAGGTTTTCACCTTGAGCTTGCACTCAGCTGTGGTGTGAACTCTACTTATCATTTTTCTTCGATAATGGAAAAGCTCTAATTTATGATGAAAGAGCCATTCTTGGTATTTCTTCAAAATCAGCATCAAAACACTTTTGTTTATATGAAAGCAAGTCAGGGAGTGGGCTGGAAAGGTGAAGACAGCTCTGTGGTATTCACTAGTCATGGTCTTGTTGAAGGCCCTGCTTTTATGGAGCAGGAATCAACAATTTTCCTTTGTCAATACCTGTTTGGCAAAAACGTGGCTAAGATGGTGAAGTCCTATCCCAGAAAATAGTGAAAGCATACAGTATAAAAGCTTGGCTTGTCAAATCTAATTGTGATAAAGGCTCTGAATTATTAAAGGGCTGCAAATTTATCTGCAAATTCTTTGAGTGAGGTTATGTCCATCAGACCTTCAAATCTGTTGCAGAATATTATTTGAGATTTGCATTTTTGGCCAAGATCTGATGTTTTCCGTGGAATCAGAATTTTCTTTGTTGATTTCCTGCAACAAACAGAGCAGTCCATTGGCTTCTATGCATGTTATTTGGTATATCTAATGAGTTATGAATCATACAGTGTGAGAACTACAGTACCTGGGCACTTAACATAGGTTTCTGAATATCATGAACTGCAAGGATACCATCCTGTAACATTTGGGATTATATCTGCATGCCGACCAACATGATCCATTAAATTTGGGAAAATGTTCATAATAGATGATGCCATATGAAAATAATGGAGGCAGAACAGAATGTCAGCCCAGAATCTCTCTGTTAAAGGTTTCAACTACCAAACTTTGCCATTAAAATTCGTTTTTCCCTTGCCTCCATCTGGCTCTGATTTTTTGCACTGCTGGCAGCTTGGATGCCCAGTTGAAGAGGAGATCATTCTGCCATCCTGCAGTTAGCTTCTGCCTTGAGAAGAAAGTCCTGAAAGACCACAGCATGGGTGGCTGTAGATAGACATTTTACATGTAGGTGTCCTTGTCAGAGGAGTTTTGTGCATGTACCAGGAAGAAAAAAACCCACACTCCACAGCTACATAAAATGGTGTTTATGTTCCTTTGTTGGGTCTGAACTTTAGTGCCTTGTGGTAGGCAGAGACTTTTTTGTTCTTTATGCTAGCTGATGGTCACATAATGGATACCTTATTCACAGCTAGACCTGCTACATATTAAATACATATATTGTTCTTGCTACTTGTTTTGATTACATTACAAATTTCCTACAAGAGAACATGAAAGAATAAAAAAGCTTACTTGTTTCCCTTGATTCAATGAGGGCTGAAAAAGATTATATTTCTCTCTGTGTTTTGATTGTCCTTGTTTATTCATCAGGACAGAAATCAGGGACAAAAGAGAACTTTTTAAACTAAACAATGAATAGTATTAGCTCATGAATAAATTGTCCTAAGAAAATGCAGGTTGGAATTATAAGAAAGACCATCAAGAGGTAATGGTTCTAAGTCAGTCTTTAAAATGGTATAAGAAAACAACCATAGATCCCAGTTTGAACCATCTTAAATGAATATTTGAAAGATGGTATAGATGCACAACACAGAAGTCTCACCTTATACTACAGAAAGACAATTTTTCACTCAGAAGGTCCATTCCAATCCTGTGTTCCCAGAAGCGAATTCCACGAGTGCTGCTTTGCAAAGCTGAAGTTCCAGTAGAAGATTATTTATACTCAGAAAATTAATGCAATATTATCTAGGGGCTTCTGACTTACTAATTTTTGTTGCAGAACTCTTTAGTGTCTCCTTGCAAAGGACAAAGTGATTGGTTGAAAGGTATTGAAAAGATGTTTCAATATCCATTATTAATTTCATTTTTCTTAATATGCATTATACGCATTTTGTTAATGTAGCTGTAATGTGTAAATTTTAGGTGATTCATAGGGCAGTTTGTGACCAGGTGGACAGATTGAGTCCTTGAGGTAAAAGTAGTAACTTTTGATGTTTCAGCCAGCTGGAGATTATAAACAGTACATGCTAATGGAACATTTGTTTAAAAAGAGGTTCTTCATGCACAACAGCTTTCCCCCTTTTTTTTTTTTTTTTTTCAGTATTAACTAGAAATTCTTTATTAAAGTAAAAAAACCCAAATATATCAACTAATTGTGTCAGTAGTATCTGCCCTATCAGACTATCAGACAGGCTTCTAGACATATGAAATTTCCTGTTGCAGTTAGCTTGTATACTCTCACTTTTGATAGCTTCTTATATTTTTTTCATTTCTAGAATCTTCTTATATTTTGAGTCTGTTATTTCATCTGCTCTGATTTTTAACATGTAGGTTTTACATGGCTTGTCTTTGAATTGGATGACAGCAGTAGGTAAGATGCTGTCCACAGTCTTCTCCATGTTTTTGAATGATAAAAAGTTTCACTACAAAAAAGGAAATCTCAGATTCAATTCAGCAGGTTTTTGAGGTCAGTCATTCCATCTTCAGATGTGAAAATTATAAATTATTCCATACGGTTGTAAAAAAGAAAGGATAAAAGAGGGAAAATTCTTGGGGAAAATACTCATTTAACAGTTTATTCAGATAATATAAGTTTGTAGAGTAATATGTTCAATAAATGGTATTATACCCATCATAAACCTAGTCAAATACAGAGAAGAAAAATAATTGAATAATTTATTCAATGAAAGATGACAAAATTCACTGAATAATGTATTCATTGAACAGTAGTTAGCTCTATTTTTTCTTAAAGTATGTAGAGAAATATTTCAATATTTTAAGGTTTGTCTTTTATTCTGCTTTACCCTGAAAATCAAAACAATTCTGAGTTTAAAACTTTAAATGCTAGTCATAAGAAATCTTTCAAAACATCTCCAAGTTTGATTTTTCTTTTTTATATGTTCTCCAGAGTTTCTAACCATGTTTAGTTGCCAAAAATGTCTGTAATCCTTCAGAATCTGTCCTCAGCTTCATGAAATGTTAGATAATAATTTTCTTATTAAAACCATAGTTCTGATATATATTGTTCTTAATAAAACATGAACAAAATATGTCTTCTTACATACTTATTAACACAAATCTTCACATCCTGTTCATGCTAACAGTGCACAAACAATCCTTGTATTCCAAATGCAAAGGAAAATTCAAGTACAAAATTCTGTGTATTCAAAGAAACCCACTGGGTGCTAAATATTAATCTCCCTGTGGTCCCCAGCTCTTCTCATCTCCAGCACGAGAAAATGCAATGTCAGGCAAACACTTAGAGCTTAAGAAAGGAAAGATAGACAGGGCATGCCATGGGTCAATATTGGATGCTATTATCAGACAAGTGGGTCACAAACATTTGCTTGAAGATATTAAAGTAATTCTACATGAGAAGTGACTAGTTCACTGATAATTAGCTGCATTTTTATGATGCATATTATTTCCGTGATGCCACAACATCTGTGCTAACACTATCAAAAAGATGATAAAGATGAAAGTAGCTAACCTTCAGGTTAACTCTAATTGGAATACCCTTAAATTAGGGGAAATGACATCTAACTTTAATGTGCAGCAACACCCTTATCTTTTCAGTCAGCTCCTGCTAATTTGTTTGTGTACTGTAAGTATCGGTCATTTTTTAATTCTCTTGTGTGATGCATGCTTTTGGATGAAATTTAATACCCAAACTTTACATTCTTAATGGAAAAATATATTTTAATTGCTCACTGTTTTATCTATGTCTTATCTTTCTTCATTGGTATCTCCTGTCAGGAGCCCCAGACCTATCTGCAATATGCTTTGTATTTCATGATCCACTATGCATTTTTTTTTCTATTTGCATAGCAGTTAAGGTTACAAATTTTTCTGGACTTCAGTAGCAAAGATAGGCCAAATGAAATGGAGAAACATGAAGTAAGCTGACTGGTTTCTGGGCAAGAAAAAAGATTGATTCTTAAATAAGTTTCATTATCCAGTGATGTAGCAACCAGCAGTGGAGAGAGTGACATATTGAGTTGCCTGCTCACAATTCTCAGGTGAAATCACTGGTGAATCTTATTAGGATTTGTTATGGCATGATCAATTCATAAAATGAAGAAATCCCACTTAGGAGTGGGATTAATCTCAGCTAACTTTCATTGTCCATGGTTAGAAGTCTATTTGGTCTGCTTTGGTCTAAAGTTTCATGATCACAAATTAAAAAACATAGATAAGGATTCTAGATAACTAGGCTAGACTTAATGTTCAGCTCTCTATTCCTTGTTCTAAGCTTATAGGAATTCGACCTAAAGTTCTAACTGCTGAACATCCATTCATTGCACAGAACTCTACTGTACTCCAGAACTGTCACTGCTGGATATCTTTCCTGTTACAAGAGACATCTGAGCAAGGTAAGACAATTCAGTTATTCTTCAGGCCATAGAGTTGGGTTCTCTACTGCACAAAACAAATTTTAACCAAGGATGACAAAAAGATCCAGGTAATTAAGCCTTTCTTTGACTCAGTTTTCAAAAGAAAGAACAGCTGTCCTCAGGGGAGCTGGCAGACAGGGACAGGGAACAGACTAGAACTCCTGCAATGAAGTTCTGGGCTTCTCATTTCAGAGATCTTGAGGTCCTAAAGCATGTCCAGATAAGAGCAATGAGGCTGGTGAGGAGTCTGTAGAGTAAGTCATAGGAGGGGTGTCTGAGTGACCTGGCATTGTTGAGCCTGGAGAAGAGGAGGTCCAGGGAAGGCTTTATCACTCTCTATAACTGCCTAAAAAGGAGGTTGTAGTAAGATGGGATTCGGCTTCTTCTCCCACACAGCTAGCAACAGGACAAGAACAGATGGCCTCTGTACCAGGAGAGGTTCAGGCAGAATCAGAAAGGATTTTTTCACTGAAGGTGTTGTTAGCATTGGAATGGGTTGCCCAGGAAAGAAGTGGAGTCATCATCCCAGGAAGTGTTCAAGAAACGATTGGGTGGGACACTTAGTGCTGTGATTTAGTCGACATGGTGGTGTTCAGTCAAAGCTTACAGCTGATGATCTAGGAGGTCTTTTAAAATCTTAATGATTCTATGATTCTGTGGAATGCATAATAAGGTGCCCTATGCTGTTTCCTGTGATATACAAATTAATTATACATATTTTTTTCTAACGTGACATAGCTTCTCAAAATGTTGAAATTATCCCATGTGTAAGTAAAACCAAATGTTGAAATTTCTCATATTACTCTACAGCACGGTGATTTACATTTATAGTTCGTGCCATTATTAACATGATTCTGGAGAGAATATAAATATTTTCTATATAAATAAAGAAAAATCTCTCCCATTTCCTTTATGAAAGTCACAAAATGATTAGCAAATAACTAGTTTATGTCATCTGGAAGACTCGGCTGGAATGGGAGTCTGTGTTTTTCACGTGAGGTCTGATGGGCAAGTGATGCTGTCTGTTATGAAAAATAGTCATGCCATGGCACAACACACTGATATATCTGAGTTGTCATTTCAATTCTCATTTCCTGAATATGTAAAGTGCAACTGTTAAGTAATTTAATGTTATTCTGTTGTTTTTTTCTCCTGGGACAAAGGAAAGAAATCATTAACTTAGAGTGTTTGTATATGGTTTTCTCTGTAAGAAACATTATTGTTTTGTGAATATTTATGTGAGTACACTCATGTGTATATGTATGTATATGTTTACATAAGATTTGTTCTGAATATATATACATATGTATGTATAAATGTGTATATATATATGTATAATTATTCTGAATTAAAAATACACAGGAAACTGCCCCTTAGAAAATGAAACCAATGTTTTCACATGTTGAGTCACTGAATGCTATTTCTGTAATTACAGGCCTAAATTGCATTTTGTTAAAGAAAAAAAAAAAAAAAAGCAAGCACACAAAACACACACACACATAAAAAAAACCCAACCAGACCCAAACTCCCCAAAACCCACCACCAACAGCAACAAAAAAAACCCCATCAAAACCCAAAAAAACAAAGAAGCAAATACCTAAGTTGAATCTTGCATTGCTGAGCCTAGACTTAGGCAAAACTGGGATTTATATTTTTAATTTTAAATATATCTGGGACTATGTAACAGTTTTTTCTATGGTTTTGGAAATTCTAACAGGGTATCTGACAATCACTTGACAAATTCCATGCTGTTATTCTCAGAAATAAAGACTGGAATAGAGGTCCTGCTGAGAATTATGCATATGCTTGAGCATGTGCTGTAAACTATGACCCTCTGTGTTTAGAGCTCCAGAATGTTTGTCTAATCTGATGCTATTGTTCCCAAAAGGAGTGTATTATAGCACCTCATAGATACAGAAGAGGTAAGATTCAAAAGACACAAAGGATTACAGTCACACCTATACCATAGTTCACTGACTCCTCATATTACATCATATTGGAAGAAAAGGTCATCAGAACCTGGCATGCATTATGATGTTGGCAAACATTGCTGACTTTATTTCACATCTAAAAATGTATTGCAAAAAGAGTCACTTAATGTTAAACAGTGAAAGAAAAACCATTCCTAGTATATATATTCAGTTTATGTAAACTGATAAATACATATTGGAGTCTGGATTTCACTTTCAAAAATAAATATCCCCATATTTTCTATTTAAAAGGCAAAGATTTGTTAGATGTGTCTGTTCAGTTGAGCTTATCAGTGTGTATGGTCATAGAAATGTTCAAAGTTTTCAGGAAGCATAATTGCTCTGCAGTAGAAACAATTTTCTGGCGCATCTTCCTGCAATACAACTTTTGAAATAAAACATATTGGAAACTAAGTATTATGAATAAATGGTATCACATGCCAAATTGTCAATGCTTGTCTTTTATAAATCATGATGTTACTAAATCTGTCATAAGGCAGAGAAAACAAGACCCTACTGTATCACTAGCCCAACAATGAGACAACATAGTTATTAAACATGCCTATTGTTTTGCAAGAATGAGATTCTACAACTTTATCAAGACTTAACCATTAGCTAAGTAAGTACATTTGAAAATAAACTATTGAAATAATTGTGAACCTTTGCTATCCAGCATGACTAGTTCCTGATCTGCATTAGAAACACTTCCTCTTGTTCTGATTAAAATATTTTATTTATAGTAGTTATTCTCACATAAATCTGAAATGATTTATTATAGTGGATAAGAAAACAAGGCACTGACATTTTACAAAGAGGTTTTGACTGACATTGATAAATAAAGATAATAAATGTTGGACTTAATCTACCAAAATACTCACTGTTATTAGATATTTGTCTTGCTTAGTTCTTTTTCTGAAAATCAGATGTTCTAAAGTTATCAAGTTTTGTAAGCAAAACATGGGCCCAATATGCACTTTTTAATGTGAACCATAATGCTGCTCAATAATTCAGACTATTTGCAAAGAGTAAGACTAATGTTCAAAGAATCATTTATACAATGTGCATATCTTTAGGCCAAATCTTGATGGTAGTTCTTGCTTGTGTAGCAACCTGATGTGCCTTGCATCTTCCATGCAGGTATTTGCAAAGGTTCCACTGAAAAGCAATGAATTCAATTGTAAAAGAGAGTATATTACATATTTTAGGTTTCTTATGAATTTTCTTAATCAACAGATAATATGAACATAAATTATGTGTTAATGTAAATCATGCCTACTTTGCTATTAATCTATGTCTAAACTGGTTTCATCATCTTGTCTTTAATAAAATCATGACTGATTAACTTTGCTTATCAAATTTTACCTCAATGTTTGATCATACAATCCCTCTAAAATTTGAATAGTTCCCTAAAACTATTGTTAAGCCTGAAAAAAATTGTGGCTTTCACTGGAGAATTAGTCTATAATCAGTTTCTTTGAAGTCTGAGAAGTTCCTTGTCTTGATAACTGGAGGTTCAGTGAAAAGTAGTGTAGACATTCTCAATCTGTATGAAAAAATGGTTTAAGACAGGCATACTTCTGATTCTGAGCTTTCCTTCCTTTCCCTTAGAGTCTCTTGCAAAGCCACAAGCTAGACTAGCTTGAGGTGACACTGGGAATGCAGATGATATATCGTGCCTGCCTAGGGTACCACTATTTGTATTCCCTAACACAGCTGGGAATGTCTTGCTTGTCAGTCAAGTTCTTAAAACATTCTTTTCTGATTTCTCAGCATCAGCATCTGAGTTAAGCTTGATGATAATAAAATTAAAGATCCAGAAGTAGACTCAGTTTCTTGTGATCAAAGATGTAATCAGCATTAATAGACATGCCTGTTAGAAAAAAAAAAGAAACTCACTATCACATCTGATTAATAAATCAACTATATTGCATCATTGGTTCAGTTGTTCTTTGGCTCTTTTTATCTTCCAGGTAGAACTGGCTTTAGAGAGTCTATAGTTTATCTGTGATAAACTAGCAGGAGACTAAAGAATGGTGACAAAAAAATCTATTACGTTATTTATATGATGTGTAACATTTAGGAGACAAAAAATGTTCTAATTCTTATTCCTATCAGTACTTAGAAAGCATAATATACCAATAATTGTGACAGCAGTGGTATCTCAAAAAGTTAAAATATTGTGTTATTGTTTTTGCCTAGAGTTAACATATCTGGTATTTATGCCACACATTGCAGCTGCTTGAATTTGAATCTCCAAAGTACTCTGGCCTAGAGATTTTGTATATATTTATCACAATATAAATGAGTACTTTATTGGTGTTCTGTAAGAGGATGAAAATTTCACATGCAAACCATTATTAATACTCTTACTTTTCTTTCATATACTAATCCAGATCGCAACAATAAGAATATGATTTTAATATGATCACAATTATAAGATTTTCTTTCAGATATTTCATCTTGTAGATATGGGCTTACTGTGAAATAAGTTGAGAGACTTAATTGACAAATCAAGACATTTCACTTCGTACATCCAATTACTCATATTTAGCATTTGATTAAATCCCTGTGATAGGCTTTACCCAATGCGTTGAATGATATTCAGTTGAATTTTATTATTCTGTCCTGCTTCACAGAATATAGCTTCATACACAGCTATAAATGTAACCATCACATTTACTTTGGCTTCCTAGGATTATTTTAAGATAACCGAAAACATGTTTAGTCCAAAGTTTGGGCAGACTGGGTGATATCAGATAGCTGATATCTGAATTCAGAATTTCAGGAATGAACATGAACATGTTTTAACACACATGAAATATAACAACAACAACAATAATAATAGTAATGATAATAACCAGTAGAAGTTCAAATATCATTTCCTTCAGACCTTCTTTTAATACTTAAATGGCCAGTAAATATGGGATCAGTCATATACATCATAATTCTAGGAGTCCAATAAATAAGTTAGTATCATATACGTCCTACCTTATGATGATCTTGAAAAAACACTAGCAGAAAAATTCATAATTTCTTGTTTTGTGGTACATATCTTAATTTCCATCGTTTCAGTAACACCATACCTTTAGAAGATGATCCCTAGAATTTAGTTACTCTGTGTATCTAGTCTATTTTTTTTATTGAGCTCATAAAAAACCAAACAAAATATTATTAAGTTCAGCTATCATCAATTTAGGAAGGGATATGACTTCATGCTGGGATTCTTTCGATATAATAACAGGCCTTTTATTAAAGGAACATCCTGGAACACTAAATAAACCGCAATGTACAAAAATGCCACAAGGTAAAGAATTCTCTGAAGGTTCCTCTGCAAGCAATTGAGTTGTGGAACTGGCTATCTTTATCCTTGAGACAACATTTATTGCTTTTTGAAACCCTCCAGGAATTGTCACTGGATGTTCACTAGGTATTCCTAACTTGTAAACATGGTCACTGTCCTCTGAAAGATTTTGCTTCCTTGCAAAAACCCAAATAGGTTGAATACACCCAAGCATGATCAAATGTCTAAACAAAAACATAGTTTGTACTAGTCCATGCACAAAGCAATATATACAGGTATCTTAATAACATAGTGGGGGCAAAGGGATCTGGAAACTTGAAGGCAAAAGGGTTCTTGCCTTAAATACAATTAGCTCTGTTAGTATATAAAATACAACCCTTCACTCTTTTTTGCAATATTTTGCAAAAGATTACAAAATTTTTTAAAGTTAGTCTTAACTTGCATAAGACATTACAACAACTCAATTTCAGCATCTATTCTTGGTAAGGAATACAAGATGATTCTATTGCTTTTCTTGTGGGAAGTTTTTTTATAACCATGTGGTATTCATACTTTAATTACTAAAGGAGTGTAAGGCTATTTGTTGAATGAATAAGAATCTTAATAATAGAAGTATAGAATCATAGCATGGTTTGCACTGAAAGAGACCGTTCAGACCATCTAGGGTCCACTTTCCACTAGACCAGGTTACTCAAAACCCCATCCAACCTAGCTTTGAACATTTGCAGGGATAGGACATCCACAACTTCTCTGGGCAACCTGTTTCTGGGCCTTGCCACCCACACAGTAAAGAATTTCTTTCTAATTTCTAATCTGAACCTACTTTCTTTCAGTTTGGAACCATTCACACTTGCCCTGTCACACTTTATATCCTAGCAAAAAGTCTCTCTCCATCTTTCTTGTAGGTTCCCTTCAGGTACTGAAAGGACGCAACTAGGTCACCCCAAAGCCTTGTCCTTTCCAGGCTGAATAACCTTGATTCTCTGAGCCTTTCCTCCTAGGAGAGGTTCCCCATCCTTCTAATCATCTTAGTGGCCTGCTCTGGACTTAGTCCAACAGGTCCATGTCCTTCCTGTGGTGAGAGCCCCAGAACTGGATGCAGTGTTCCAGGTAGGGTCTTACCAAACAGGAGTACAGGGGGAGAATCACCTTCCTCAGCCTGCTGGCCTCACTGCTTTGGATGCAACCCAGATACTGTTGGCTTTATGCAATCTGCACATTGTGCACATTGACAGCTCATGTCCAGCCTCTCATTCACCAGCACCCCCAAATCCCTCTCAGAAGGCCAGCTCTTGATCTTTTCACCCCCCAGTATGGATAGTAAGGGTTACCCTAATCCAGGTGCAGCACCTTGCACTTGGTCTTGTTAAAATATCATGAGACTCTCATGAGCCCACTTCTCAGGCTTGACCAGGTCTCTCTGGATGGCATCCTGTTGACCAGGACATGTCAGCTGCACCACTCAGCTTAGTGTCAGCTGCAAATTTGCTGAAGGTACATTGGATCCCTTTATCTTTGTCATTAATGAAGATGTGAAATAACACCTGTCCCAATATGAAGTACACCACTTGTCACTGATGTCCACTGGGACTCTGAGTGTTGAGCACGCAGCTGTGAAACCACCTCCTCGTCCATCTAACAGTCCATCCACTGAATCCATTTCTCTCCAATTTAGAGAGAAGCAAGTTTTCAGGGACCATGTCAAATGCTTCACAGCACTCCAGATGAATGGCATTTGTGGCCCTTTCCTTGTCCACTGATGTATTCACTCCATCATAGAAGTCTACTAGGTTGATCAGGCAGGACTTGTCCTGGGTGAAGCTGAGCTGGCTGCCTCCAGTTACCTCCCTGTCCTCTGTGTGCCTCAGTATAGCTTCTAAGGATCTGATCTTCCTGGGCAGAGAGACTGACAGCTTGATAGTTCCTAGGGTCCTACTTTCCACCCTTTTCAAATATGGGCCCAATCTTTCCCTTTTTCCAGTCACCAGGGACTTTACCTGATTATGATGACTTTATAAGATACAACTTAGGGATATTGAACCCTCATTCAGAACTGAAGTCATGATTAAACCATTCCATGAAAGGAAAGGATTAAGTTAATCTATGTTTAACCATATCTGCTGTTTTCATGCATAGAACCTTATCAAAATTTTTTTCTTTTTTTATGAGTGTTCTCAACTCATCTAAAAGAAGCAAAATTTCTGGTGAAGGTATTGTCTATAATCAATGCTCCAAGTCCTATCTTGCTTCCAAAGAAATACAAAGATGAAACAAGAATAAAGTAAAAGAGGATTTCTGAATGATAGATCCAGTCTTTTGTGCTGGAGATATTAAACTCAGATAGAAAATTCCAAACATCCTGAATTCCAATTTGAAAAGCCATATATTTTTTAATTTATCCTCCGTTATTGGAAGATTGTTTCAGAACCTGGTTTCTTTTAAAACTATAAATCTAATTTCGCACACACAAAGAAAAGGCTTCATTTATAGTCCAGTTTACTTCAACAGTGTCTTTCAATTTAAGTAAATTTCTTCCATTTTTGTTTTTTCAGTGCTTTTAGGTAACACTCATGCCAGCTAACTCTTTCATTAGCTAAAAAGCTTAGGAAAGTAAGTTTTACTTTTCTCCAAAAGATTTCCAATGACCCTACCAGACTTCTGCAACAGCTGCTGTTTAAGCTCCTGTATGATGGGCAGTACTATTAACCTTTTAGACTTCCAAAAATTGTGGGTTAACTTCTCCAAAGACAGCCTTATCAGCTTTACTGCACTACTTTCCGATACAGTTAGTCAATACTATGTTTCTCGCACTGGTAGTTTAGGATTTTCTGTTTTTCTGACTCACCTACTTGCTATTTAATCAAAGTGCTGGCTCTGTTTCCCAGTGAAAAGAATAGCCTTTTCACTGATTTTGTGAAATTTATATGTTCTCGTGTATATTGATGCTATATGTTTTTCTTTATCTCTATATTTCCCAGATTTAAGTTACTGCACTTGAGTAGCATTCTCTAAGCCCAGAAGAAGAGACACCATTTAATTCCTATTTCTCATTCTATTTATTTTAAAAATTATTCTTATGAGTCACAGCAAGCCTGTCACTAAGAGGAACAGGTACACATCCATCGATGTTTTGAATTGTCAGCTCTATTACTGTTCTGTTGTTTTATTGCTGTTTCCAGAAAATTGTTCTTATGTTGACCCATAGTCTCTGCCTTTTGTGCCTTCCATTGGAGGGACAGGAAGGGGATTAGTGCATGGTCTTTTAAGTTGGAGTACTACATTGGGGAATACCGTTCCTACATCATGACAGAGCACCACTAAAGCACTATCTTTTGCTTGGTTTAATAATTCTTGCTGCACTGCAGTGAAAATTTTCTGGTGACACAGCCAAAGGCTGACCAGCAGTTTCTTTCACATTGACTGTTTTCAGGATGCTTTTCAGGTTCATGCGCAGAGCCTTTGTGATTTTTGATGTATGGGTGGTTTTGGTGCATATTTGTCAGTTCCTTTAAATGAAAAGTTCACTATTTTTGTGGACCTGTCTGTTCTTCAGGTTAGTCCACAACCTCAGTTCTCTCTCTTGCATCCTGCTTCTCATCAGTGGATTGATCTCCTTTCCCTTGTCCCTGTGACTACTGTGTGTACAAACTCTTTTCCACTGGCAGCCCTAGCTAACTCAGGATTTCTGCTTCAGTGCTTGAGAGGAGAGCAGCTCTTTTTCTCTGCTGTTTATCTTTGACCTTCAATCTCTTTTCCCCCTCTTCAGTGAGGCACACTAGTTTTTCTATTCTACATTTGCTTTTCTACTAGGCTCCTTCATAAAATTATAGAAGTGCTGGTTAGAAGGGAGCTCTGGAGATCATCTAGTCCCAGTGAAGGGATGAGTACTGCCAACACTAGATCAGGTCACCAAGTTTCCAGCCGTTTTGTGAACTTTCAAGGATGGAGATTCTGCTACACCTTTGGGTACCATTCTGCTGATTATTCTGTTTTAGCTTTACTCTACTGTCCTAGTGGAGAATATTTGCTCTAATATCCAGTCTGAATATCCCAAACTATGAAGTGGCAATTTCTCCCCATAATATAATTTGTAACTTCTGAAAAGCACCTGGCTCCATTATCCTCAGAACTCTCCTTCATCCAGGTTCTCACACATCTAGGCTGCTCACAGATTCCCACCCTTAGACCCCTGTATTCTGGTTTAAATTTTACTTATTATCTCCTTTTAGGCTGTACCACAGACTTATTAGTACTCCTGATGTCCTTGATACCCTGCCACTGGGCCCTTGTGAGGTTTTTCAACACCCCTTTTGCACTAGGCTGGCCAAGTGTGTGGTGTGGCACACTAAATTGATGTGGCATATACCATTTGTGAAAAGAGTGTATTGTTAACTCTAGTTCTGTTTTATATCCACTGAAACCTCATGGCCTTTCATCTGGGCTGATATTAATTTTGTTGGTTCTAGAACGGTGCCTACTTGGTGCAGGTGCAGAACCTTGCATATCTCCTCACTGAAGTTGAGGAGGTTTCCATTAACCTAAACTTCAAACATCTCAGAATCACTGTGGACTAAAACTCTACGGTTAATTTCCATTCTTGTCTCCAGTTTAGCATCTGCAAATTTGCTTTTATCATACTGTTTTTTTAGTCAACCAACTGAACACAATCAGTCCAGTATTGCTCATTGCTTGCTAGATAAATGTTGAGCCATTGATTATTGTCTTTTGAGACATGAAGTCCAGACAGTTTTTAACTAGTCTCTTTCCAGATTTCTTTTACCTTGGCATTGTGGTCACATGTTCCCCAAAAACATGCTCTTTTAAAGCAAAGATCAGAACCCAAATGAGGTTTCTCATAAGTTCTTATGACAATGATTTGTTGAATAGCACACAGCAAAATAAAATCCCATGTCAGCACTTTGAAGTAGCCCTCTTTACCCGGAAAAAGAAAAGCAAATGGGAAAAAAGAAAATACTATGCTAGTTACCATACAGCCCTTAGTTTCTCTGCCAAGATCACAACCATACAAAAGCAAATGTTTTGCTCTAATACTTTTGTGATGGGAAGCCGCTGAATATTTGCATGTTCCATTGGGTATCAATGTAGCCTGGAAGATGGAAAATAAAAACCTCCCCTCAAAGTATTGCTTCTGCTGAATTCCTACAGTTAGAAAAGCCCAACATGTTCGTAAGTCAAAACCGAATTGCATACCAGACAAGTGAAATAATTCCTAAACATTTGTCTTTTCAATATGGTTTTCTCCCTCCCTCTCTGGCTCAACCACACACTCCAGTGCAGACACTTGCAGATGTCTGAGCCAACCTGCCAGCTGTAACTTGGGAAGGAGTTCTGCATCAGGCTGCTTTCATCTGCCCCACCCTGCCCACAAGGACAGCTGTAGACAAATTAAAATATCTGGCAAACAAGTTTGGATTTCAACGCACTGACTTCTGAAGCTTACATGCATCATGAGGAGAGTTTGTGCCTTCTGCCTAGAGATGCAAGTCCTTACATTTTCATCAGCCAAGCAATCAGAAAGCTCAGAAGACAAAGCACTTATTTTTACAAGCAAGAACTAAAGTAAGGTTTGACAATAATGTTTTAAACTCCATTTTGGAGTGTCTTTTAGCTCATGGCAGCTATCTTGCTGCAGTTTTCAAAGTACAAACCCTACCAGACTGTTCTTTCCAGGGAAAGTTTTTTCTCAGAACTGGCCTTAGAGGTACAACCTATCCCTTCTCAAATATTTATGCATGTATTTACTTAAAACACATTTAAGTTTACATGAAAATGACAATTATAAGATCACAAAGGTTAATTTAAAAACTCTGAACATTGGGTAATTAACTGACTCTAAAATACAACTGCTGTGCTCGTCTGGTACTTCTGTGTTTTGAAATTCCTGTGATGACATGAAGTCTCTGAATCACAATAACACATTACTTAGCACTGTTGTTCACCCTAATTGCTCTGCTATTGGAATTCACAAAAAAAAAAAAATAAAAGCAAGATGTTTCCATACACTCAGAACATATTCATGGTGGTTTAAGAGAGGCTATTTGACATTTAAATCTCATTTAGGTCTTTGATTTAGTTTGGTTTTGCATAAAAGATATCTTGGTTCAATTGCTTTCTGTAGAAGTGTGATGGGAGGCAGATTGTTTCATGAGAGCATTTTCTGAAAGTCTACATTGTGCTGGGAGCAGGGGATTCCCCCATAGTCAGCTTCTTATGGTCTGCACTCAGTGAATTTGCAACATTTTATAATTGTCTGTATTTCAATTTAAATTTGAAAGATGCCTTTCTCCTCTTGCACCTCTACCTTCCACATTATTATTTATATGCTATATATCCATTTGTTTGCACTTATTGCAATAAATCTTTCAGCTTGCCAAACTGATATTGTTATTAATTTTTTTTAATTGCTCGTATACTTTTTATCTTTTGTGTCTGAATTTTTTTGCATGTTATTTGTCAATTCTGAAAATGTATTAGAAAACCTGTTCCAGTATTTATGAGGGAAGCCAGGTAAAAAATCCCTCTTTTTAAATTCAAAATATTATTTTATATGCTGTCATAACCCCCAAACTGATATATAATTTTTAGTGTTTTCCTTGGATTTTTCATATGTTGGATAATACCTTTATGCATAGGGGAAAGACAAACTATAATGTAATTTTAATTTTTTACAGCTTGAAACCACTGAGCACTTCTTTTGCTGGATTTTTTGACGTTTTTAAATGCAAACAATAAGCACTGTAACTGAAGTATTTCTAATACAGAAATACTATATTTATCTGGATTTTATGGTTGGAATAGCTTTTCCTTTTCTGAAATCTTGATCATATGAAGACAGTATGGATCTCCTGTGAGATTGTTGCACTTCATAACAGTGAGATCTCCATGAGAAAATGGAGTAGTTGCCAGTTACCCAAGCCCATAACTTTGAATTTTCTGCTTTATTTCACATGGAAAAAGAGGATACAAAGCTCTACACTTATATAATGTAAAGTTTACATATCTCAAGTCTTGGCAGATAAGCATGAAAGAATTGAAAATTAATCTTGATCCTTTCCCTGCAGCAAAAGTTTAATTGTATTTATTACTGCATCATTCTCTTGCAACAATTAGCCCACACATTTTTTTGCTCTTCAACAAAGGCTCAAATTCTTCAAATACTCCTTAACTGCTACTGGGTGTTTCCTGGGACTGTACACAGAATGTAAACTACATACATAAATTGTTACATGGTTAGATATGAACTAACTTCAGTTGGAAAAATTTGGAAACCTAAAGAAACAGAAAAAAAAAAAATCATCAGTTTTATACACATTTATAAAACCTGAGTCTATTTGATAGTTCCAGAAGTAATTTTATAAGTATTTCCATGGTGATGAACTTCTTAATCTAACTTTTACCTCAGTGGTTTCGTTCTGGTGGCACATCCCTCAGAACAAGGCAGCACCAGAATTGGAGGGAAATGGGACAATGTGTGTAGTAAACACACTGATTGTTTAATTCTGGGATAGTAACATTTTATTCCAGTGTCACTTTGCAGCAGGCAACCTGCAGAATACTTAGGGTGACTGATTTATGTAAGCAGATCTATGGAACAATAAATTCTTTCTAAATATATTTTTAAATGGAAAACATCTGTAATTTCTGTAACTCTAATCTTTGAACTTGTATATAACTTTATCCCATTTAGTTTTTTATCTTTACCATATATTGCAGTTGTGTTTATTTTTAGTGTATTAACAGTCCCTTCAAATTCCTGGTGGAATAGTGAGCATCTACAATTCCTCAGCCCTGCTATTAGTTCCTAACAAAGAATAAAGCATTTAGCATTTGCCCTGGGAAGCACGGTGGAGTTAACACATCCTGATTTATTCGTTTCAGCCATTAGCGGCAAAACAAAATAACGTGGAAATGCTTTTGGTATCCTGTGGTTCCTCAATTTGTCTAGTTTCTGTCTTATGATTTATTTTTCCTAGATTCCATTGTCACCAGTCTCAGCGGCACCCTCCCAAATTCTGCAGTGACACTCTGGAGATAGGGAGGGCAGGCACAGCTTCCTCTTGGAGGCAGGAGGTCAGGCAGAGTGCTAGAAGGGCACCTTGGGGTCACCATAATACAGTAGGAGTACAGGGAGTACAGTTAGGTTAGCATATTGTTCTGGTGCTGAGAGCCTTTTTCAAACTCTGATCCATCTTCATCCTCGTAATTAGGTGATCTGCGCTTTCAAAAGAAGTGTTGCTATGAAACACGTTGGCAAATGAAGGCAAATTTGAGGCCTCCTCATTTAAGTGTTGGGCTCATTGTTCTTGGTGGTGTAATTGGTGATCAAGGAGGCAATAAAACGGCATGGCCATTAAATGGCCCGAGCTGAAATTGAAAGGGGAGCATTTATATGGTGCAGGCTGCTGTGTGGAGGCTGTAACTTTCACCCTTACATGAACCAGAGTTTACGTAAAGGCCTGACGGCATGGCTCTTTTTTTCACCTCCAGGAGGCGGGGAGAAAAGAAGGGAGGAAAAAAAAAATCAAAACTAAATAGAATTAATGAGCCTTCACACATTGTCCTGTTTCTTTTGTAGTGAAAAAGCTGGGCAAAAATTAAGTTGGATAAGAGAGGGTGGCAAAGAAACACCATTAATATCAGGTTGTAAATTCTACAAAACATTAACTTCATTACATGGCAATTACTGTCTGTAATTGGCAGAACGAAAGATTCCACTTTCTCATCAGTTACTAGTTGTATAGGACTCAGCATTTTTTTTTTCTTTCTTGGCAAAGGTCACACCACTGCTATAAAGAATACCTTAATGTGAACTAAAAGTAAAACAGGTTCTTTTGTAAATAAGCAAGGGTGTAACTATTAATTGCTGCTAAACATCTCACTCTGTTATTTTGTAACAAAACACAGCTCACAACTTCGAAAGATAACATTAATGATGTAAACAGGAAAGCTTTTATTATTTCATGACTACTTGGTCCTACTTTGTGAACAGGAGAAAAATGTGAATTAGAAAGGGATAAGACTATAAGAGAAACAATAGTTTTTGAAAGTAAAAGAGAAACAATAGTTGCTTTTTAAAATAACTATCTCAAGAATTTCTTAAAATTAATTTTCAAGGATGTGGATGGCAAGAACTAATATGCTGTATGAAAAAGAATTTCACCTTTTTTTTCAATTTCTGTTATTATTACACCTTTGGATTGACCTTGTTTTTCATTTATCACTTACCTAGTGCATTTATGAAAATATTCCACATATGCTGTGAACAGAACTGTATACTACCTCAGAATTATGTATTTAACTTCAGCTGAAATTAATGTCCGTAAGAAACATGTTCAATGTCTAGCGGATTTTGTTAGTTGGCTGTAGAGGAAGACTTTTAATCTAAATCAGTCTTGAACTTTTCCAGAGGAAGTTTTTATTTCAATAATTACATAACAAAGGAATATTATGAGGAAAGAGATCCATTTTTCACATAGACATGAAAAAATAAAGTTTCTTTTTTCTTTTTTTTTTCTTTTTTCTTTTTTCTTTTTTTTTCTTTTTTCTTTTTCTCATTTTTCTTTTTTTCATTTTTTTCTTTGTCATAAATGAAGTCAAACAAGAGTCAAAATTTCAGAATTCCTGCTAATGAATTTCAACCTTCACCTTAAAACAAATAAACACAGGTTGAGAAACCATGCCCAATTTTATTAAAGAAATATTGAATTATAAAATTTGTTTTTTCTTATTAACAGAAAGCATTGAAATGCCAGAGAGTCAAGACATTTTTATTTCAGTTTGTTGGACAGAAAACATTCCATCCCTCCTGCACTTCACAGTACTATAAGGCACTCTCTGGGTTGTAGAGCTGCCGGGTTCCCACTGCCCTCTGCTCTTCAGACTTTCTCGTTCCACACTGAATGTCATTTCCAACAGGCCAGCATGCCAGACAGGGACCCACCAAGCAGCTTTGCCCCTGAGGGAGAAGAGCTTCTGGAGCCGGAGTGACTGACAAAACTTCTTTGAGATGTACATATTCTATCACTGGTAGATACAGTGCTAATGTGAAAACAAAATCAGTTCAGTTTGCTCAATACACTGAAATGATAAAAAATTCATATTGTATTAATTCATAATAAATTCTTTCATATCAGCAGAATAATATTTCCTGATTAAATATTCAATATTTGTAAACAAAATTTTTACACGGAAAGTCACTTAACAATCACTTTCCAAGTAAGTTCTTATTTTTATTCTTTTTACTTAGTTTTGCTCATTATTTTTAATTTGATAAAAGATTTTTTTGATACGCTTCTTCATATTACTGTTGGAACTTAGTGACTTTGTAGTTGATATTTTCTCTGTGTTTGTCTCCTGGATTCTTTACTTTTCAAAGTGAATACTGCAATCTCCCATGACAAAATAGCCAGAAAGGTTCAAGAGCACATCAGTATGACAGAAAAAGGCCACAACAGGAATGCTTTCACCATGTTTAAACTGGTTCAAGGAAGGAAAAGCATAAGATCTCCCTGAGGCTAATAGTCTGTAGTTTGGAAAAATGTGTAAAAAAGTGCAAATCGCTGTGGGTTTTTTTCTGAGAAATATGGAACCCAGTGGTGAAGTGGAGAGGTGAATGAAAGATATCTGAGGAAACTGTCAAGCGAAAAAAAAGTAAAATTATTCACTGCCAGTGAGCCTTTGGTTGTCATGTATACATAGTCCAGATTCTGGCCTGTGTCAAATCACATTTTGAACTATATTTGATCAACTGAAAAAAAGAATGTATTGATTCAGATCTATTGAGACATCTTGACACTTTCTCAACTTATAAGTGTTAGAGCAAGTTAAACTGTAATTGGATCACAATGTCTCTGTGGCTACTACAGCTGTACAATGCATATGGATTTGTACAAGTAATTTTTACTCATGGGAAACTTGCAAGAGCAATGCATCAGCCTGGTTTTGTCAATGGTAGTATCCACAACATACGAGAGGAATGTGCCCTGACAGCAGGCCATCAGCTAATTTGATTTTACATCTGATATTTGCCAAGTCAAGTACAAGTCCTCATGTCCTGTGCACTACTAGAAAGAAGCCCTTGCTGAGGCAGGGAAGCTGCGCAGCGTGATTCTGGCAGTGCAGTGCAATGCTCTGACTGACCTGAAGATCAGCAGGCTGAAGAGACGGGTCATGCTGCACTCCTCACGGACCAATTAGTACTGCCTAAAAAGGACACGAATGAATATTCTTCCCTAGAGCTGCACTCTTCGGCAAAAATGTAACAGCTCTGCCCAGTGGAGTGACGGCTTTGCCGGGCTCTCCAAGCCTGCCCCATCAGACAGCCCCACACCACAGCACCTGTACCACACAGGCAGCAGCCAGACCCACCCTCCTTGGGAGAGGGTTACTGGAACAAACATGCACAGACAAGACTGGGAATGCTTTCATCAGTATCAAAACAGGAACAAATTGATATACTGCAACTGAGAAATATGTCCTTTCCTAGTCAACTTTGATGGCCGTTTAGATGCAAAAGTTATGTTGAAAAGATTGGGCTAGAACATTGGTTGTAAGTGGGAAATATTTTGTACTGAGGAAAGGAAGTAAGATGAGGACAGAGATAATATCTTTGTAAAGCTTCTATTATTAGAAAACAATATTATTCTTTCTTTCTTTTTTACAGTATTATTTCACCATAAAAATACATTTAATGTGATCTTTTTATCTTAAATATGTTCCATACATAGTATTACTGTTTTCAAGAAGACCTTTAGGCTTCAGTCTTTTAGAAGAAAGCTTTAGTCATTTTTAAAATTAGAATAAAGGAACAGGAAAAAATTTGCACAAATAGTCTATTTTGTTACTGTTAGAAAAGTAGAACTGAAGGCAAATCCACTAGAGATTATCTAAATAACTTCTGTCATAACAGGAGGCAAAAAGTTTTAGGAAGGAGGAAGTTTTAAATTATGTAAAATCTAATTTTTTACAATAAAGTATGGAAGGAATAAAAATTTATTACTGTCTTGGTCTTCTTTCTCGTAGACTTCTCTTCCCAGTTGAATGAACAGGTCCATACAGTAATGTGCCTGCATTTGGTGCAGCTGTTCTGCACAACAAATCCAGCTCCTGTGGAACTGTCAAAGGTACTTGGCATACCTGGAAAATTAGGTGGCTCTTTCATTCCTTGAGCATGACAATGCTGATTCTCATCAGCAATCTTAACTGCTTCAGCAGCCTGCACCCTGTCTATTTACAGGGAAGAAAGAATCTGTTCTCAGCTCTGTTTAGTCTGTGGCTTCTTTTCTTGGAACACTAGCCAGGACCCATACTCTGACAATTCCCACGTGCTGAAGAGTAAAACTCAAGTTACAACCTGAGTGTTGTCCTGTACATTCCATCTCGATACATTTTGAGAGATGGTGATTTTTAATTTGAATTCTGTGGCTGTACAAAATTACAGTTTAAAATAGTACAAGTTTTCATGTGTAAACTGTAAAGGCTTTCTGTCTCTTAAGCATGTGAGAGATGCTTTCTTTTGCAAAGATCTCATACCTATATCTGGCTTTAAACCCTTACTTGTTCAGTAACTTTGCAATGCATTTTTGACATTGTCACCAAAGCTCTGGCAATAATTTTTTTGCTCTGGCAAAAATATATTTGTGGAGTAGGATGGAAATACAAAACTTCAGCCTCAGAAAATGCAGCAGTACCTCACATTGAGAAAAAGTCACACAGTTATAGATGTGATGTCATTAATTTAAGTCTAACCAGTTAATTTAAGGAATACCAGAGATGTGGGACCAGCAGTTTCAGGGGACAGCTCAACTCAAAAGTAATATCTCAGCTACATTTTTTTTAATGTAGGTATCACTAGTGTTTTCTGATGAGGCAAGAACTGAGTGACACTTAAAAGAAATCAGTGATTGAAAAGGTTTGGGTCTCTCTTTAGAGTTCTGGGATGTAATAAGATTCATGCCAGTCCTGCAAGTCGCATTTTTCTTTCTCGAGCTGGATGTGGGATTTATTCCAGGCAGAGGCCCAGGGAGTGATATGGCAATCCATCTTAGTATAATTATGTGAGCACTGCCACTTAAGATCTGATGCCCTCAGGACAGAGCATGCTTCCAACTGCTTTGTAAAATTATCTTAAATACTTCATCAGGGCAGTTCACATACCAGTTCCATAAGCGCTTCTTTCTAAAGCTTCATGGGGATGTAGGTGAGGGAATTAGTCCACACCAAGCTCATTTTTGGCACATTGAAATACTTGTGTTGGTATGATACATCTCAGAGGATATATTACATGATGAGATAGGAGTGCAAAGTATAGAGTTTTGGAAGTGTCATAACTTTGCAGCAGATTAACCATTTCCTACTGTTCACATGGAAACATCTTTCCTTATTGAGTCCTACTCTATCCAGCACAGGCCTCCAATTTCTATCCTTACTGCTTTTCATCCTTAATCCTATTTACATTTTTCCTCTGAAGTCATGTTAACTGTATGTCATGTTTTTACTTAAATAGCTGAATTGATTCTGCCTTTGCATTCATGTTTTGAATTTGAGTGCTGCTGTACCTGGCATGTACTTTTTCCAAAGATTTTTGCTTTTCAGAGGAAAAACACCATGAGCACCAAAGGACTGTAGAGGGAGTGGCTTGTATGTGACCAATTTTGAGCCTTTTTTGTAAATTTCAGCTCAACTGAATGGTCACCAATGGAAAACCTATGGCTACTTGGTGAAACTCACACACACTCTATTGCCATGATTTACACCACTAAATATTCTACATGCTACATTTCTAAGTTTCTAAAAATACATCTTTATATCTTTTTCCTCACTAGAAGTCATTACAATTTTGAATGAAAATATAGTTTTAAGTATGTTTCCAAGAGAATTTATAAAAAAATATCTCTGAAACATAGAATATTTTTCTGCTACATGATATAGTACTTCCTAGCAGGCAAGCTAATGACAAGTCTCCCAGTTTAAGGAGTGATATACCAGACTGATGGTGGTCAGACCCTCTTATAAGCACTGACGTAAGTTTTGTGTTATTACAATCAGAATGCATATTCCACTTGACTATTATCTAAACTGTTGCAATTATACCAACAGTGGCTCAAATTGAAATTTGCTAATTTCTTCACTAGGTGGGAACCTAAAATCCTGTTCACTATTTCATAGCTATTTTCCTCCTAGGCTTGCACAGGGATTATGAAGGCATGGGATAACCTTTGGCTGGAATATGGTACTGGAGAGAGAAAACCATAATCGTCAGAGTCACTGTAATTAATTAACCCGCCAAGAGAACAAGGAACAAGGAAGACAAAGTTCATAAGATCTTTGAAAAAGACCAGGCTGCAGCTCATCCACCAAAGCAAACCTGTATTTAACAGAACATTCATGAGATTTAGCCAAATGCTACCAAAATTACCTGAACAATCGCTCTCTGTCTGATAACCTGCCTGGCCCTTCATGGGTCGGTGTTACAAATTCTCTTCTACTCTACAGTGTCTTCACTGAAGTCTGGTAGGTATGGTATTGAACTTCTTTCATTATAGTCCGTATCACTCAGCTGTTTGCATGCACTCATCTCCTTTGGCTCTTCGCTCAACTACCAAGCTAGTTTGTTATACTTCCCAACTTTGATGACACTTAAGCTGTGTCATTCTCACTGCAAAACCCAATATATACCAAAGAAAATGGTATTATTTAGTAACTTCTAGTAACTTGCCTCCAGGCGTAAGCAACACCTTTGCTGATTCCCTGTTTTGCAACTGCGCAACCATTTTGCAACCTCTTCCAGCAGAAGAGATCCCACAGCTGAGACAGCTTTTTCCCTGCCAGTAAGGCTGAAGTTCAGGACTATGAGAAGGCTGGATGTGCTGAGCTATTGTTTTATGCAAGATACGTAACTGTTGAAAGCTGTTAGATTACTTCATTGACTTGAAAGCAACAAAGCCTCATTGTATATTTCTCAGTCCTTCCCTGTAAGTTTTCCTTTCTGTCTTGACACCAATGCCTCTTCTAAGTCCCTCCAGCCTCTTCCTTATTTCACAGGCCACAGACATCCATAACCCTGCACTCCCTACTCTCTCCTTCTCCAGGGCCTTTGTTCAGAAGTGAAACGTGATGAAAAAAACAATACCAGTGAAGAGTTCCTCTCTTTGCATTTTAAAGCATCATTTCTTCTGACTTTTATTTAAATGATTTTTTTAAAGTAAGAATTTAAGGAAGAGAGAGGATGGGTTTGTTTTGAGTCCTCTGAAATGGTAATAATTCTGAATTTTATGTTCTTTAATAAATTTATGCTTCATTTCCTTAGCTGGCTACAAAAGCAAGGAAAAGATCAGGATTTAAGATACAAACACACTCAAGTACTGTCAAGAATGTCATCATTATCCTGAAATAGGGTTTTACGGTAAATAAAAACACAAAAGAAACAACCTACCCTCATTTCCTCCTCTTTATAAATCAGTTTTCTAAATACTAATGTTACCTTTATTAAAGCTACTATTTTCATACTAATGAAAATTAGTATGAAAACTAATTTTTCATATTAAACTAATATGTACTTCATTACCCTTCTAGAATATAGTACTTCATGGTAGCTGCTTATGATACCCCCTGTAAAAACCTCTGGAAATGCCATGTCTACTAATGACAGCATATACTGATAGAAACTCTGATTCTGATGAGTAAATAAACATGAAAGTGAGGTATTTATCTCAACAATACATTGTGTGGGGAAGCATTTACTTTAATTGTAAATTTATAAGAAACATCATTTATTATTTCTTTCATATGAAATCAAGAAACCCCTCATGATTTGTTTTGTACCACCACTGGATAAACCTCATAATTATGCCCTAGAAGGAGAAAAATAAATCTCTGGCTGTGGCTTAACAAAGAGACATAAAGTAATCAAGTCTACCCAACAAACACTTTTTGAACCATAGGGTCATCTATGTGTCTCCTTTGCCATACAAATCCAAGCTAGTGTAATTCCTTTTCTAGTCTAAGTGGCCTAGATGGTAATGCATGTGATTAAAGTTCTTGTTATTTCAGTGAGGAAAACATACTTAATTTACTATATAAGTCATAAGCCAGAAAGTTGCATGTTCATATTCCCACAGTGTGAGCTCATATTACACAATGTACTTACTGTCAGGAATGAAGACAAGATAATTATGGTTTTAAGGAAGTATAAATCCACTCTTTCTGGAGCACAAATGAGTAATTAAAGAACTTGTAATTGGTTGTTGTATGAAGAGATTTTACAATTATGACATTTACCAGCCAGATCATGTGCCTCTTTCAGAATACAGATGTACTTTTTAGAGAAAAGTTAATTCAGTATCTGGAAACCACCTCAGTGAAACTCTCTGCTTATGCCACTCTACATCTTAACACACCTCTAAAAATTTCCAAAATTTTGTTTAAGCATAAAATGAGTTTTATTTCCCTCCTTATAAGCCATTGCACATGCTAAAGCTGACAACCCCAAAAAGTGAGGTTTGAGGAACATATTTAAAATTACCCAAAAAGGACAAATATTACAATACTTGTTATAGGAATTTTTATTAAATACAGAGCTGAATTATGGTACTTCTATATTAAAAATGAAAGTGATTGAAACCCCTGAATTTAAAAATATTCCTTTTTTTTAATGGACAGAGAGGAAAACTTGGTGTAAGATCTCTCTCCCATGCATGTAGGTAAAAAAAACCCAATCAAATTATTATGTCCAGGCTTTCTGATAACAAAACTCTGCATGTGAAAACAGTAAAAATATCACAACAGATCATCAAATAACATTTTCTACTGAGACACCAAGTCAAGAAGAGGGCAGTAATATTAAGGAATTTCTTTCAATCAATGATATATTTTGACTAAAGCAACAGCAAATATTTGGATATCCTTTGGTATACTTNACTAAAGCAACAGCAAATATTTGGTGGTATATTTGCAAGACTGAAATTTAATCTAATCTTATCAAAAATCATATGAAATAGTTATATTTCCAAATTACTTTTAAAATATCAGCAATTATTATCAAAATTAGTATATCTAGGAGAAGAAAAAAACCCCATAAATATCTGTATAAATCATATATATCTATAGAATTATGCCATTTAAACTTATATAATGGGATGGTCATTTTAGCTTTGTCTGCCTTGCTATTTTTTTGTGTACACCCACTTTCTGCAGAATATAGATTATCATCCTCTATTCCTACTCAGTTTTATTTACCTTTCTCCAAAATCAGAGAAACGTGAGCAAGGAAACAAACAACGCCCTCCAAACAAAACTAACCAGAATTTCTATTCCTGCCACAAAGCAGAGTTTACTCCAGTCAGGAGTAAATTATCAGGTCACACAAATAATCCAAGAGCCTTGTCCATAGAGAAAAACTTACTTCCTAACCTCAGTTCTCTCTGCTGCATTTATTTGCAGTGTGTTTGCAGTGAGGAACTGGTCTTGGCTGCCTTGGCTACAGCACCAGGTTAGTAGAGGAACTGGTGAATACCATAATATATTTTGAAGAAATTTATCCCGTTCAAAGATGAGATTTCTTTCACAGTATCAAAGCAGTATATCTGCCCTGCCACTGCTTAGACAATTGCCCCCTGGTCCTTAAAGGTGCCTAATGAACTATAAAGTCTGCTGGATCTGTTGTGTGCTTAGGATAAAAGGTATGGGATTTGCTGCTATTTCATATTCTTCACTAAAATAAAAATATTAAGATTGAGGTTAGGAAATTTCAAGACGCCACAGTCCAACCCTGTGTAGTCCATTTTTGCTTTAGAATACAATGGAGATGATGCAAAGATTTTGAGTTGTCTAGGAAATGAAAGCCCAGTGAAGTACTCCAGGAGGTGCAATGAGTACTTCAGGCATCCAGATACAATATATATATATAAATTCAATCTACTTGAAGCTTACTGAGAAATAACTTGAAGCTTACTAAACAAACTGTCCTAACAGGTTTGAGGATCCAGTATTGTACACAGATTTTCAAACAGTAAAAGCCGCGAAAAGAAAAGAAGGTATTTTTTCGTTCACCAAATTACCTCAAGGTCAGAGTATAAAGCAAAAAATTAAAGAACACTGTGTTGCTGAGGCATGTGTAAAGAGGAAGGAACACATTGGTAGTAGTAGATATTGCTAATGGAAGAGGGGAATGCAATCTGTGAATGCAATCCTTTGTCCATATTAAGATGCTTTTTTAATATTTATTTGTCCATATTAAGATGCTTTTTTAGTATTACTTACAGAAAAGTGATGAATCTGCAAGTTCATCATTTTGATCCTCAAGCTAGCACACCAAAATCTTCTTATTTGCTGTAAGACAAAATCTCTAGGAGATTAGAAATGACACTCTCACAGCCAGAACATGGCAGTGTTCCTTCAGACAGTCTTTCCCCCTAAGCCTGGGGCCAGGCCAGGCCAGGCATTTTTTTGGCTAGCAAGGTGACCATGACAGTGCAGCACTTAGTGACCACTCTTGGCTGGAATGCCTTACAGCTGGTGGTGGAGTCCTTGAGCCAGGATGTGATGTATTCCCAGCAGGGCAGCTGCACTGGCACTGCTCAGGTGATGAGGTTGGCCAGTGCTGGTGCACATCAGTGGGGTAATCCAGAAAACACACTGTGCAGCCCAGCTCAAATACCACATCAGTGCTGCTGCATTCCCTGCAGACAGTCACTTGTCTGGCAGAGAAACAAGGTTACAGATATAGAGAAGGCTCTCTAAGTGCTTAAGCTCCAGTTTATGTTATGAACAGCAGCACCACGTAATTCAGAACTGTCCCTGACTATGTCAAAATGTCACTAGTTTCCTAGCATATGAGGCCACAGCGCTGGCATTAGAAATAACATGTTTTTCTTTTGGCCTGAGGGGGAATTGAAATGCCTCTCTAAATAGGCCTCACTTCTTGCCACAAACGCTATAGGACACGAGGATTAAAGCTTTTGACTGAAGGCAGCATTCTTTGTGGAATTAAAAAAGAGGAATGGAAAAAAAAAAAGAAGAAAAAGAACAGTGTCGATGTGTAAGAGCAGAGTTGTGTTCTATGTTATCCATTGCAGAATGTATAACGATTGTGCAGGTTCACCAGCGCAGCAAATAGCAATGAAGAAAAGAAATACAAATTATATGAGTCTTTAAAAATATGAATATGAAATGTGTACCTATATCTATAATATGTATACACACACACATGCATATATACATGTGTATTACTTCCATGTAATTGGCTGAAATACAATGTGTATATATGTGTATGCACATATTTTAGCCATCTTCCTGACCTTTTCTCTTACTCATGAGCAAACTTATAAAGTTTATATATTTAACCAAAGATTAATTGTGAAGTATTTATTTTTTTAAGTATCTTTAGAGATTTCTTGATTTTATCCAAAGGCAGAGGCAAATTGAGAATAAAAACTCTTTAAAAATCAAGAGATTTTTTGTTATTATACAGAGGGTACCAAATGTTATTCTTCAGAGAATTAGTAAGCCAATATTCAAATACTTATCCAATCTGTATAAGCCAATAAGCCAATTTAATTTTTTAAAATATTTTATGCTTTTGCACTTGTAAGCACAAAATATTGAGCTACATGATACATTTATGAAAAGGTTAGGAATGTTAGGAATATACCTTCCATACAATGATCTGTTAACTTCCTTAGAGAACCACCCTCCACAATGCTACATGGACAGCCTAGAGATCTGCTTAGAGGTCTCCCTATGTTGGAAGAGTACAAAGGTTGACCATTTACCTATTATGTTCTCTGCCTGTGGAAAGACTAAGCATTTTAAGAAGAAGTAATGTTTCATATCCCTGATTCCCTACTGGTCTTGTTTAAGAAGAAATCTGTGAACATTTTAAGTCGTTCATACCTCAGTACATCAAACAGCAATGCTGTTTCCTAAATACTCATTTTTCCTTTAGAAATACCAGTAAGGATGCCTGATGGGCTCCCTGTGAGCCAGAACTGCTGGGAGTTTTCCCAGGTCCATCAGGAAGCTCATCCCACTGCCTCAGCCAGGAGCAGGGCAGCAGAGGGAGCACTGAAGCAGACCCTGCCCAAGCCTCCAGCCACTTCCCTGGGAAAAAGAGGTACCATGACTGCCTGGCGTTGAAGAGTTTGAAAACCTTTACATGCATTTTGCTGGGGATCTTTTTTTTCCCAGTCATGTTGAAGCCACATCCACAATAATATAATTATAAAATTAATTATCCTTTGTTGAACTTAATTTGATTGATGGTTAAATAACAGCTTAGATTGATTCCAGTAACTTTTGATTTGATGCCATAATTTTTCATTAATGAAAGCACTATCAAACCCTTGTAATTTACATCTACTCATTTGTTGGACAACATGACAACAGGAGTTTTGGAAGCATCAGCTTAATGCCCGTTTCTTATTTAAAGACTGTTTCACCTTTAAAGTGGAAAGAGAAATTCTCCAGCTGAAGAAAAACATTGTCCATTGCCCCCCCGCCCCACCCCGCCCAGCCCCATGACAACAATTCAAATGAGTGCAGTAAGAAAAAAAAGAAAAATGCCATGGAACTTGGACATGAGGGTCAAGATAAACAGTCAAGTATTTGTGAAGTTGATACTCCAAGCAAGGGGCATGAAGAGTGTAATTCATGACCCCTAAATCACCGATTTATCTCTCCCTGAGGCAAGACATTTGGGGAAAGAAAAAAAAAAAAAAAAAAAAAAAAAAAAAAACCCCAAAAAAAAAAAAAATAAAAAAAAAAATAACCAGACAAAAACCACCAAGATCTGAAAGTCATATATCCAAATCTATCAGTTACCTGTATGAATGCCATAATTTCCAAAGTTCTGGGTATTCTCATGTCCCACTGACTTCCTTATCAATATGGACAAGTCAAAAACTTTGAAAAAAGGCAGATAGCATATTCAGGAACCAAAGAATGATTGAAACATATAGACATCTTGCAGACACTCAATATTGAAACTATTTTCTGTAAGCATTTTTCTTCAGATCCTGTCTCTTTTTAATAAAGATGGTAGCACAAAGAGACAGTTGTGGGAGCTTGATAAACTGTATAAATATAAAATAAATATAAATATATATAAATATT
>VXBR01007020.1:703171-771015 GCA_013400215.1 Cisticola juncidis | reverse complement strand
TAAATAAATATAAATATAAAATAAATATAAATAAGTATAAATATAAAACTGTACAAATATAAAGTATTAGGCTACTTACTATTGGGAAAAAAAAAACCAAACAGAAAAAGGGTGGGGTTTGCAATTTGGAAACTGTAATAATAGTCAGTCTCCTATGCCTAATACTACTTAATCACAGACAATAAAAATAGAAATATACAGTTCCTTTTAGAATGCTAACAATATTTCCTGATGTGAACACACTATAAGTCTTGTCAATCACATCCTGATCCATTGCATGCTGTTACATATAGCAACTGGATTAGACAAGTGGGAAAAAGAAAAGACAAAATAAAAAATCTCACTCACTCTATCTTTTTCTTTTTTTATTTTTTTTTAATTTTTATTTTTTTAAATAATTTATTAAACAAAATAACGCAGTGACTGGGAAAGAAAAAGAGGACTTACCCTTATCAGAAGGGGTTCCAATGCATCTTTATTCACTGCTGTCCTTCTATTGATCTTCCTTAGAAAAATAGGTAATATGCCCTGGAAAGCAACAATCCTGACCTACAGCAAGGACTTGCAGTACAGATGTCACTCAATGTGGACTCCAGTGTATTGCTGGGAAAACAAAGTAGTTAATGTTGTTATAATCCATGTGAACAGGTGAAGAGCAAGCAGCACAAGAAATTGTTTGCATCTGACACTGCTTAAACCTCCTATTAAAATCCTGCACATCGCACAAAAGTGGCAATTTTTAGAAGAGTATTGAAATTGGAGATGATTCAGAAAAGACTTGAAAAAATTATTTTATTACCAATGAAAGAGAAGGTTGAGAGGTGACTTGATTACAGCGTATGAAGAGAAACAAGGAACAGGTACAAATGAGCTCTTTATTCTGGTGGTGAAAGGCACAGCAAAAATCAATGGCCTGACATGGAAGCCAGACAAACTCTTCATCATCACAGGTCTTTGGGTCCTACAGATTGTCCTTCTATGAAGTAACATGAACTATTGGTCTTGGCAGGGCTTAGAGGCTGCACTCAAATGGTTGTTACAGGACTAAGTTAATCACTTCCCTCTCCTGAGAATTTAGGCATAGCAGGCAAAGCCCTCTCTTGACATTTGGTCTTCTCACTGGCTCAGATACAAGACAAGCAACTTATTTGTGAGATAATTGTGGGTAGGTCGTTCATAAAATCAAACTATCTGCCAGCACAAGTGGATGTGTATGAGTGACTATCCCTGTCAGAACCTCTGCTTGTTGAACAAAAGGATGTTGAGAGAGAAAATCTTCATACAGGCACCATGATCCCAACATTCTTGTGGTTAGTGAACTGAGTTTTGTTACTCTTCTACAATAAGTTTTTTACAGCTACAAGCCTTCATTGAATTTTTGCAAGATAGAGATTTCTGCACCCTGGCAGTACTTTTTTACTGCTTCAGATTTTCTTTCCTTCTTTTTTCTTCCCCTGATTTCCTGCTCTCACACACAGGTGAAGCGACCCTCCAGTTGTCATGGCAAATAGAATATTTTAGGAAACCAAATGAGGTTCATGTTCTCTCTCTGGAATGATGTGGTGGTCATATATGATCCTCATTTTCTTACCAACTTCCTTTGGATTAACCACAAATGGGATAATTCTCCAAATAACACAGTGAGACAGAGATGTCCAAAAATGCAGGTTTTGTTAACCTCTTCTCTGAAAAAACATCTTCAGGAAATTTTTACTCAATTTGAAACTCATGGATCCTGGATGTTATTTCTCCTTTTGGTCATAGATTTTGTTTAGTTGTTTTTTGGTTTTTGAATTAATTGCCACCTTGCAGGTGGAGAAATATGAACAACATGGCAGTTGTGAAGATTTGCTTTAGAATGTCTGTGCAGCTCTAGGAATGGAGTTGTCTGATGAACACAAAGGACTGATGTGAGTGATTGGTGAAGAAAGAATTCTTCTTGCTTTGCAGAATCTGGTGCTAGTGAAAAGAGTAGGTTGCAGGATGTTTGGAGTATAGATTTGTGAGAAATTTGTGAAAACAGAATCACAGAATTGAGGAATAAAGTTGGAAGGGATCTCTGGAGGCCATTAAGTCCAACCTCCTTCATCAAGGCAAAGACAACATAGATTGCTCAGGTGTTCACATGAAAGGCTTTATTTTGTGTGTGTAAATCTCCTATTTAAAATGAGAATAAGAGCTAAAGACTTTTTTCTTTCTGACTCTTTTGTTATTGCTCTGAATCTCTGTGGACATTATTATTCAACTGTTAACTCAAAAGATCAAATTTGTCTCCAAGCTGTTAGATCTCAGAAGTTTGCTGGATAGTTGTTATTGGCACTACAATGACAATGACCTCCTGATTTGTAACAAGTCCTTGGTGTTTGAATCCAGGCTGGAAATTCCCAGTGAATTGTCTCCTGAAATGTCTTAGATTTAAATACCCAAATGTGACTAGATACTTCAGGATGTCAGAACACTGTCTTCCTTCACCCAGGTAAAAAGGCTTTTGCTGGCAAAAATGGTCTTGTAAGAGTGTAAGAACATGAATCTGGCAGCACCATGGGTACAGGTATTACAGTGTTCTTTCTGCAAATGGTGGAAAAGAACTGGACCTTTTGAAAGACATCCTTCTCTTGCTATCCTCTATATGATCCTGTAATCAGATGGGCAAAGACTTTCTGAATCAGAGGTCTCTCCTAGACTCTCAATACCACAGAGAATCTATCATCTATGAATTTGTCTCCTTGAACTCCATTTCACTTCAAGATTTGAGATGCATTTAACAGTTTAACTATGAAAAGTGTGCAAAATCAATTCTAGCATTTTTCACTAGCTATCGGATAATTTTTTTCAGATGTTTTGGGGGTTCTGCACTGAAAAATAGTTCTTCTTGTCTATTTTTCAGTCTTATATGGGTGTGAAGCATCATAGTGTAGTCAGTCTGTGAGATTTTAGAAGCTGTTTCATATCATGATAGTTCTTTTTTCCCTATGCTTTTACTTTTGCTAACAGCCCCAGACTATGCTATTTCATCAGTTTGGACATGTTCTATAATAGTGAAATTTTGCCTAGCATCAATGGAAAAAAATTGCATATAAATCTCTGACATAATTATGTCCACTGTGACTCCTGGAACTGATCTTCCCTCATTTAGCTTCCCATCTTCCTGTGAAGGAATCATGAGCATGTTTAAAGCAATCAGACAGACAGGCAGAAACTCCCTTTCCTCTGCTATATATGTGTTCCTGTCAGTGAGATCAGGGGTTCCTTTTGCTCCTTCCTTTAATGTTCTGGTGTCATTAGCTTCAAGAGTAGGCAGGATGTCCATGAGCCATGCCTCTATCTAGTCTCTCTCAATGGGGAGAGAGCAATTGCCTTGACTGCTGGCAAGCAGGGAGCAGAATGTGCACAAAGCAAAGGCAATTTACTGTTGGACTGTTCTGGAAGGCAACAGTAGAGCTGTAGGAAATGTATGAGGCTGGAAAAAGAATAACCAGGAGGAAGCAGAGACAAAGAATAGTGCTGGTTATCCAGTTCAAGCAAGGACTGAATGACCCCCTCAAATGCTAGAGGGAATCAAGTGGGATAGGCCTCCCTAGAAAATGCTCTTGACTGAGCGGAGAAAAACTCTGCTGGGCTGTCAGGAAGACTGTCCAGACTGCAGGTGGGGAAGCAGGCTGGTCTCATCTACCCCTCTGAACCCTCTCACTGAGTGAAAGTGCTACTAGGGGAGTCATAACCTGTTTCCAGCTAGTCCTTCCTCATTCTTTGATTTCCATGTGCTGACTCAGCCCACAGGATCTTCCTGCTCCATTCTTTTGAATATTGAGGCTGATAATAAATAGTTGCTGACAAGGATCATGCCAGCTATTCTCTCAAGCAGCTCATTGTTATGGGATGCCAGGAATGCCAAAATGCATTAATAGGTTCAAAAAAGACAAATCCAGAGGGGAAAAAAAAACAAAGAAAAAAGAAAACCAACCAATCAAGCAACCAACCAAAAGCAATACTCTCCAAAAAAGAGTCCAAAACATTAAAAAAAAAAAAAAAATCAGAACACCGAGTGAGAAAACATTACTTCTGGTTTATTTCTCACACTTTTTTCACCCTAAAGGGTATATTACCGTCTGGAATCAGACTCCAAATGACTTAAGGAGAAACACTTGCTGTAACCCACTATAGATTATATTACATGAAACATACTTATTATAATGACCAGACAATAGTAAATAAGATCTTAAAATACAAAGATGACCCTAGGAGAAAAGAAGGAGAGTGCATTTTTAAATACCTGGAGTAAATATAGCAACCTTAATTTTATAACAATGGTGCTTTGCAAATTTAGGGTTAAAAATCTTTGGTAAAGAGATAAAAAATTTTGAATACTTCTTATAAATAACACAGCAGTAATACAGGTAATGAGACAATAAAAGATTAATCTAATTTTAACAGTTATCATTTCTATTGACTTTTTAAAAAGAAATAATTCATGAAGAGTTCTTTTAAATTCCTGGAATTCTTCAGAGTAATGCTTTTCCTCCAAATGATCTGTAGACATGACACAGTTAAAACTGAATACCTGCTTGGAGAACTAAATTGCTTTAGAATTATGTGAAGAAAGGTCATAAATGGGAGAAAATAATTTATAATCAGAAAGAAGTAAAATGGAGTCCTACAAACTAGAACTAGTATGTAAGCATGTCACTACATCACTATACTTTATGTCACAATGTATCAAAATAAAAAGTAGAATTTTTTTTTCTTTTTCCTTGGAAAACACTTTTGATACTTTCTATTATATCTGAAATTTTTTGACTTGGTGTGTCTACCTTTTTTCTTTTTTTCTTCTTCCAGTGCATCTGTTCAGCATGCTCTTGGAGAAACCAGTCAAACATCTAGCTAGCCTTTTGCATGGTAGTTACTTAATCAACTTGAAAGCAAATTCTAGAACACCAAAGAAACAGACTGAAATATATTTCAGGCCATTCTAAGAGTGAAGGACAAGATTTTGCTTGCAGATGAAATTTGTTCATAAGTACTGTGTACTCTATGTTCTGGCTTTCTCAGGCATTGCTGAGAGTTATTAATTTCACATCAGCTGTTCCAGCCTTAATTCTCAAAGATATTTCGCCAGTTAACTGCGGCTTCATAACCCTCCCCTTTCCAGAAGGAAATAAAGTAATTGCTGGCTAAGTTTCCCTCAGTGGGCTGCTGACATGAAAATCCCAATACATGTTCAGTGCTAAAGGGAAAATTGCCCCCTTAGTGCTGTGAATAATTTTAACTTTAATATTCCTTCTTTATTTATCATAATATTTGCTCATATTTTGAAAGCAAGCTTGAACATTTGATTCCATCTTTTCTTTTCTGAATAACAACAGAGCCCTTAGAAAAACAACTCTATATCATAAGAAAAAGGTTCAGTGATAGCTCACAAGGACTCCATTATCAGGAGACACTTGCAAAAGCCATTTGTGCGAGGTGGAAACTTGAATGAGTTTTGCCACCTGAGAATTGTGGGTTACTGTGCATACAGTTGGAGTGTTTTCATTACTTTTATAAAAATAGCTGGTTTTATGATTTTGAATGGGAATAACCAAAAAAGAGAGCATTCCTGTGCAAAAGAAAATTTTATTGAGCATGAAAACCACTGAAAATAAAACTAACTCGGTATGGTTAACCACTGGCTTGCCAGTGCATCTGGTAAAACTAGTAGTAAAGGCACGAATCTTGCACCTGAATGATGACAGGGAATTCAGATCAGGTTTTCTGGCTCCGCTGCTACCCCTAGCTACTGTTTTGTCAGTAAAGTTCCTCTGACAGACCGGGGCATGGGGTTGAGCACTGGCATGCCATCATCTTTAGTGTTTACCTTTGAGCTTGCCCTGGCATGAGTTTTACCAGGTCAGTTGATACTCTTCCAGATTGTCCCCAAGGCACAATTCTGGGGGCAGCATATGCTGAGGAGATTTTCCAGTGGGAATCTGGGATGCAACCACCCTGTGAGGGAGGGAGAGAGGGAGGGAGGGAGGTGGTGTGTACAGCTCTGTGGAGAAAAGCTGGCCATGTCTCCTGGTCTCCAGCCTGAGGAGGCAGCCACAGGCTCTGGAGCTGGGCTCCCTCACAACAGTCACTGCTAAAGTCTGCTCCTTCAAAGAGTCACACACCTTTTTTTTTTTTTTTTTTTTTTTTTTTTTTTTTTTTTTTTTTTTTTTTTTTAAGTCTATCTCAGATGGCAGTTATCATTTGTATAACACTTTGTTGTTTGGCTTATTGGTACTTACCTGGAATGTGTGAGATTTGGGTTCAATAATCTCATCAGCTCAGCCTCAGGGTATCCAAAACCAATAACTCTTTAATATAAAAATACAGAAGCTGTTCTTGAAGCAAGGAGTGGAATCTAGGTCTGCCCACTCCCAGATGAGTGCTGTAGGCACTAGGCCACAGAGTCATGTTCCCTCTTGCACTCCCTCTTACATCTTCCTTGGATATATTGCATTCTTCCCTCTGCTGACACAGGGTTTCAACAGGAGCAGCCCCCTCCTTTCCCAGCTGTGTGGCTTGTGGTTGATGCAGTCTCCTGAGAGAGGAGAGCTGTGCCTCCTTATCTTTTCAGATGGAGGCTATTGACTGAATCTCAAACACTTCATCCTCTAAGGAAAACACAGAAAGGGAGGTGATGGTACAGGCATTACCCTTTTTTAGGAGGAGGGCATGTGCTATCACGGCGTGGGACCCAGCAAAGTCCCTGCACATTTGTGTGGTGGCACAGAGCTGCTGCTCCCTGGGTGTCTGTCAAGCATGGCTGCACACACACCTCTTTCTCAGATGGGGCCATTTCTGGGTGCTTCTCCCAGGGAACTTTCCAGTCAGGCACAGACGCTGCCAGTTAACATCACCCATGGCTGGAAGGTGAAATGAATTTCTGAGGCTGAGGTTTGGATCTGTGTCACATCTGCCCGGGCTCTGCCAGAAGACTTACGACTTGCTGGGGGATTATAGCCTCTCCTCTTTAGGAGGTGGAGAAAAATCTTCACATCCTGGCAAATTGTTCTTGTTGCAGTTGTTCACATTTTTATAAATTTACCTAATTCCCTTTTGGCATTTGGTTTTGGGTTTTTGGTTTGGTGGTTTTGGAGGTTTTTTGGTTGGTTTTCTGGGTTTGTTTGGTTTTTGTTTGTTGTTTTCCTTATGTTGTGTTCTTATGAAGGCACCGTTTAACCAAAGAACCTTCTAATATCAGATACCTTCTCCTTGTACAGATACCTGCAGCCAAGGATTCATTCTGTTCTTAAATCTGGTCTACTTAAACAGATTCTGATCTGTAAGTATTTCACCATAAGTCTTTTTTCAAGCCTGTGAATCCATCCCACACTGATTTCAACGTGGTCAGCTGAGACCAAGTGGTTTAGACTGCAATTTCTTCTCAGATTTCTAGATTTATTTTATATAGTCAGGAGGGGGGATTGTCATAGTAACAAATAACAGCTAAGCCTATTTTTATTTTATATTATTTATTCTGTGAAACAAAGTCTTTGGGATTTTAGATTAAAATTAACAGAATTCTGCTATCTGATAGGTTTTCAGAACTTAACATGAAATTAGTAAACAACAATTCAGTAGCTGGAAGGGGTTCCTGTAATATTTTTTTCTCACAGAAACTATAACTTAATTGGTCACAGTTAGCTAAGTGCCCCAGCATCGAATGGGAACTGGAAGTGAATTGACCTCTTGTCCAATCAATTTTCCCTTTGAAGAATGACTTAAAGACAATGTTGATGAAGTGCAGAAAGATTACACTTATGTTATCTCTGACAATGAGGTCTTTCAGTGCAACATATGTAATACACAATATAATAGCAGTAGAGACATATATTCTTAATAAAACCTAAAATTTGTATACTTCCTTGTGTGTGCTGAAGTATGTAACTTAATTCCTAACATATGCATTTTTAAATGCATAATGAGTAACTACAATACATCCTGAGTATATATTTTATTAGGTTTTCCCACTTAAAAACTGTCATAACTACTTCTGGTTAACATACTTGAAAATGATAAATACTTTACATTAGTTTATTTGTTTTACTTAGGAATAATGCATACATAGACACATATATTTCTGTCCTGAATTTCTGTATGCTTTTTATGGTCACAGCACCCATTAGCTTGATAATGATGATTTAGAGCATGCTTATTGGACTGCCAAATCTCCTTCTGGTAAGAGGTAGGAATATGACTCTGCTTTCTGCTTTGGAAATCCTCACTCTGAACACAGAATCTGTGGTCACAAACACGAGATGCTGAAACATTTGTTTCCGTTGACTATGGATTTTTCTTAAAATACTATGAGGAAAATATCCTGGTCTTCTGTACCAATGACTCATGACAATTTTCCACTCTATTTTAAGACACGATGTTTTGACTTAACAAAAAAGTATAAAATGTTTGATCTTCCTTCGCAATACTTTCGTGCCTTCTTAGTTCCATTCCCTTGACATGATTTTTAATCTGTAAAAACTCTGTGATGAACTACATAAAATCATTCACTATGGAAAGGAATGGCCCATCACAGATGGCAAATTGTTGAGGAGAATGTCTTACCATGAAAACTTAGAATCTGCAATCACCCAGATATTAACTCCTAAGTATTCACACCATTTTTTCTGAGTGAAATTTATTTGTGGGTTACACTGAAATTTATCTTTGTATTGCTCTGTGTTCATGTCCTTTATATGAGGTCAGAGTTTTGTGAATATTCCTGACCGACATCAGTTTACCAGATTAAGTATATAGTCCTCAAGGAGACAGATTGAAAACAAAATACTGGTGTTAAACTATATTTTAATTCAAATCCGTTGCAGTTGAACCAAAGTAAGATGTTTATGTATTCTTTAAGAAAAGTTGGAAACAATGTTGGCACTAAAGTGAATACTGCCTTAGTGTCCCATCAAAATGTGTTTTATTGTAAAACTTCCAATTACCTCCAAAAAGATAACTATAGCAAGAGTGATGTCAGAATTAAATTTCTGTGTATCATAGATCTTTAGAGTGTCATTAACTTTCTTGGTCAGACGTCTTAATTTAAGCTGTCTGCTTTCTTTTATTTATTATGTATTTAACATATCTTGAAAAGTTTCCTGGGGCTTTTTTTTTTTAAATGAAAAATAGTAAAGAAGAAATCCAGACTCTGGCTTTGAGAAATGATTTAATCCCATTAAAGTTGATAACACTGCTGGATTTTCTTTTCCTCTAGCTTTCTCTGGTTTGCTCTGGCTAACTGTTCTCTATCTTGCATTCAAGAGAATATCTGGAGTAGCAATATTAAAACGTCAGACATAGGATCAAATTCCTTGCTAAAACAATCTGTTTTTCAGTCCTAACTGTGTGCTACTGAGAATCCTACCATAGAAATAACTGGAATGCATGATATAGTTGCCATACTTCCTCTTCCCCAGGAAATTCAGCTTTATTAAATATATCACACTTAGGATAAGGTTTTAAAGAGACCTCAGTCCAGCCTGAATCTTCATCTGTACTCTTAGACAAGTTGCAAAACTCATTTGAGAACACAATCTATGTAAACAGCACATACTTACATATGGTAGGTAGATGCCTGACCTTTTAGTGGGTTGCATAAACCTGTTCATCTTGACAGGTCTAAATTCATATGTACACTTCATAAAGAGAACCATTTAAAAGTTTATTTTCAGAGCATATGCCTAAAAGTGATGGCATATTTGTTTTATGACTATCATGGTGCTAAAATATGATCATTTTTCTACAGTTGAAATTAATGAATTTATACAATAGTAGAAACATTTATTTCAGCTGTAAAAATTGACTTTACTATTGGTCAAGGCCTGTCAATCAAATTGACTTATTATGCATTTAAAACTCATTAGCAGTAGAATACTGTACTTGTACATTTCAAATGACTGATGACTAGAACTGTGTGAAATTGCTGCTGAATTTGTCAATTATTGTGTGAAATGTTCATTGTAAAGATAGATTTTCACTCAAAAATCATGGCTTTAAAATAATCTCTAACAGTCCAAGGTTACCTCTTGTGATCATGGTATGTCCCTCTTTTGCCCTTTCTCTTTTTTTCTGCTCTTTATCCTCTGAAGTCCCAATGGGACATCTTTGTGTGGCAAGACGAAGGAATAAATTGATTTGCTGGGAACACTGTGGGACAGCAAAAATCAACTGCTTTTATATTTGGGGTGCTTGGAAGGCTAACTGGACCAGTGGATCAATCCTGGTGCACATTTTACTGATAAATGACCTTACGTAGTAGAAATCAGAACTGTGAATTTCACTAATGCAGAAGGAGCAGCTGCAAAAGAGCTTGTACCTTTGTTCTGCAACAGCCTTCTGGTCCTTTCTGGTCAGGATGAGTGGAGCAGGGTTTGAATTTTTTACTGAGCTAATGATTAATACAAATTCCAGTGTTTGCCATATTGCCCACTTCACAATTAATTAAATTCCCTTGGAGACAAATTGGAGAAGCATTGTACATCTTGGCCACAGATAGTTTTGTGTGGCCAAAACAGTAACAGTTCCCGTAATTTGTCTATGATATAATGAAATTAAGTGATTTAAATAAATTAAAAATGGACCAGATTCAGCTTTCAGTAATTACAAGTCACTGAAGGACTGATACAGCAGAAAATATGTGGCTGCTAGCCCAAGCAAGCTCGATGGGACTCTTACTTTTGTCTAGCAGGGATGAGCTCTGGCAGCTGAGGAAGCTGTATTCCATCTAGTAGGTGTAACACTCTAGGAACTGGGGACATTGTAGTTATCTTCTGAAAAAAACAAGTGTTCAGTCAGTGATACGTAATGGATATAGAGGCGTATTCCTGGGATATTTTCTCAATGGATTTCCACCCTTATGTATAGCCAGTTATTTCTTTCCTTATGTTGAGATGCATGATTTGGGAAACAACTGGAGAAATCATTGCTGAAGGCTTCTGATTCCATACAGCCAAAAGAAGAATGGTGTCACTCCTTAAAAATAATCTTCCAGCTTGAAGAAGAGATGAGTGTACCAGAAGTGCTTCAATGTGTTGATTCCTCTTCCCTCACAAACCTATCTGGTAGGCACAGTACTTTTCACATACAATCTTAGCATCCTATAGTATAAAATACTGTACCATAAAATACTATGGCTTGCACTGAAATATTTTGGGATGAGAACCAGAAATTATCTGGCAGTGATTTTGACTCTTATCCTGACTGCAAATCTTTTTTTTTTTTTTTTTTTTTTTTTTTTTTTGCCACAATACTAATTGTAAGGAAGCCAAAAATATTAACAGATTCAGAAAGGAAACATTTATTCCAAATAAGCAGAGTGAAGGTCTTTTAAACATGTTGCATACACAGGTCTACCTCAGCAAGCCAATGGTTTCCACAGGATGAGTAGTACAATAGAAAGAAGTTATCTCAGATTTGGCTCATTTCTTCTCCTGAGCATCCCCAAGCCATTGTCAGAAACAAGATGCTGCCATGGTCAGCACTCTGTCAGACACCACAAGAAAGTTCTGCTGACACCAGGCTCATTGTTATTGTCTTGTTAATAGTCACAAAGGTGAACTACTTTACCAGTGTAACAATTATAGGTGTGTCAGCTTTAGTATGAGATAGTTATTACTTATTCTGTAGGATCATTGTAACATGAGTTTCTGTTTAGTTGTCTAAAAATATCTCTTCAGGGAAAAAAAATGATAACAAAACCAACAACCAGCCCACAAAAATGAAATAAAAAATTTTGTCTAAAATTCTTTTCAAGCAGGTCTCAAAACAACATCACATTTAATGAATGTAGTGTAGCCAAGGAAAAATATTGTAATAAAGAAATTAAAATTGTCATTATTTGGCAAATTATACTGTTATTTGGTTAAGTCTTATTTAACTAGCATCTTTTAGAACAGAAAAATACATCTGTGAACTTTCATATTTCATTTTTCAGGGGTTTTTTAACTTATTTTTTTGGGAAGGGACAGGAAGATTCAGGAAGATTTGCAGCATGCCTTGGCTGAATTTTAGTTGGATACTGATATCACACCAATTTTGAAGTGACACACATTATGAAACCAAGCAAACTGTTGGCAGGTACAACTGTTTACCTCAACCACAACACTACTCTGCAGAGGAATGAGAAACTGAAGTTTCACAAGGTTCCCTAAAAAAACTCTCAGATGCAGCTATATTTTATATATATTACAGTGTAAAGCAGTGGTACACCCAAAGACTTAGCTGGTTGATAAAGTAAGCACTCAAGCTAATTTATTTTGAGATTATGGGCTTGACTTCAACACATAGGTACAAACCCACGCGTGATGAATTTGTGGAATCACAATGATGTTCGCTTGACTGACAGTAAACAGAACTGCTCAGGATTTTAAGGCAAGGAACAGGAGGAACTGAGTAAGTGGAAGCCAGCCTCAGTCCCAGGCAGGGAAAAGGTCTGGGGGTTCCAGGGCTGTTGCCTCAGAGGCCTCATTTGCTTTGCCCTCAGTGATGGCACTCCAGGTGGGTGCCCTCTGCATGAGTGGTGCTCATTCCTGGGCCGGACAATTCAGCACATGGGAGGATTCTCCCTTCAGAAGGCAAGGGTCACCCAGCAGCCATGCCGGGACACCTGCCCGGTGTCGAACTGCGACAGGGACCTCCCTGACACTCTGTGCTGCCTTTGGAAGGGTGTCAGTGGTCAGGACCCTCCATCCTCAGCATGCCTGCAGCCGAGTGCTGCTCCAGACGTGCCCGAACAGGCTGCTGTGGGCTGCCCTAGGCAGCCTGGCAGGCAGCGCTGTGCACGGCAGAGTACACGGAGTCAGCTGCGCAGGGCACTCCTGAGACTGCCTTCTAGCAGCAGTGCAAGAACAGCTGATGGAGGCAATTACAGCAGCACCGAAGCCTCACCTTTCTGAAATGAGGAAAAAGACTCGAAGCGAACCTCAGATCTGAAGACTGACCTCTCACTTCAGACTCTAGTAGGATGCCTTCCTACCTGCAAAGGATAATCACAACTAGCCAGAGAGAAAAGGTCTGACTGTGATGTTTAGTGCTCTACAGGGTCTGGTACCCTCTAAAACAGGAAAAAAAGAGTAAAAAAGAAGTAATTTTTTCTTTGAAATAAAAACCTCTAGCCCAGACCTAAAAAAACAGAACTAATATTTCATACTGAAATACTCTCATGAGGTGACAGCAAGCTGATTAAAAAGAGCAAACAAAAAAAACCCAAACACAACTCAGGCCCCCAACACATGTATAGTATACACATACTTGCCATTGTTTAAACTTCAGTTTGATTTTCAGTGTAGTTACACTTAAGTTGCTCTAAACGCTTTAAAGCAATAAATCAAAAGTATTTCATCCCACTGAGAGAGTTCTTAACAAAAGAAAGAATAAGGAAATTAGAAAGTCTAACTCTAGGAAAAACACAGACATTATTTGTTACCTATACAAGAACAACAAGAGCCTACAAACAAGTACAAATGGCAGCTTTTTGAATAAAAAACATAATAAGCAATAATCAGTATCTTATAGCATGATAGCCAAAGGCAGTGACATTTGAACAGCATGTCTTCTCTAAGCTTAGCTAGCTTGGTAGTGCATATCTGCAAGTGCTTAGCCATGTTAACATAAACCCTCATTAGACAGGATTAGGCAAGAAACAGTGACAAACAGGGTGGACACTAACCCTCTAAGGAACCAATTCAGGCACTACACACTAATTATCCTTTTAAATTACTTTAGGATTCAGGGAATGAATATCAGTGTATGTGTATATGACTACATGGGGAATTGTGTTTTACATACTACAACCTGTTTGTGTTTTGCAACAGTTTTAAAGTTATTTCTCCCCCATAATCCACTGTAAAAACCTAAAAGTGTTTATTCTTAAGAATTCCAGGGTAAAAATGAAATAAATTACAATATTTAGATGTTTTACCTTGTTCAGGAGATAATGTCCAGGAACTACTTCCTATAAGTACCTAGGAGCAATACATTTTGGAAAGTTTGGAAATTTGGAAAAGCAGTTCAGGAACAATTTTGGAAAACCAGTTTAGGAACAGCAACAGCCCTAAATTCAAATAATGTGAAGTTCAGTAGATTTCTCTGTAGACTCCATTACCAGAAATCCCAAGAAAAGGTGACTTAAAGGCAGATATAATTGCTGACTCAGTGAATTGTATTTTGACTTTTGTTTGCGGATTCCTTACCTTCTTTTCAGGTGTCGACTTCATTATTTGTTATCTGTAGTTATTGTAGTTATTTGTTGTTATTGTAGTTATTTGTTGAATTTGACTCTAATATTTTTCTGCAAAGTAGAATTAACCCTCCTCCAGTTAGAAGGATTAGTGAAAGTGTTAGAAGTAACCCTCCTAAACTGACCCTCCTAAAGTTCTCAAATACCTTTCTGTCATTAAGGTAAGCTATCATCACAAACCACAACCATATTCTGGGTCTATAGTGTTGATTAGCTGGTATTTCTTTTTAAAGCAAATACATAGAAAAACTTTGATTATGTTGATGGTAAATATCTCATAAAAATTGTATTAAAAGAATGTGATTAAAAGTGATAGAAAGGTGATAGTGATAGAAAGGTGATACAATAGTGAATTCTTCCTCTAGGTACTTGACAAAACACAGTTTTGACATTTATTGGCTTTTTATCTTTCCCTTTCACCACTGAAATTTTTTCTTAAAAATAACCTGAGTTAGGTTATTTTGTGAATGTCATTTTGTGAATGCCATTTTACCACAAGTGTTAACAAAATAAATTTTAAATGTAAACTTTGGCGGAAAAAGTTAATAGGGGCTTTGCTTTTAAGCAAAATTTAAAATGCTTTTAAGCATTTTACTTTGGAGCCATACACTTTACTTTGGTCTTATTTGACTCCTTTGAACAGTAAAAAACAGTGCACCAGAAAAGCTTTTACATCTAAAACTAGTTAAGCAATTAGTAGTAATATTACTAAAATATGGCATCACTTTTTTATTATATAACAATGGAAACATTTCAAAGTGCTTGCAGGTGTATAAGTTTGATCTTCATTTTTTTATTACTAATTTTCACAGATCAAATTTTCAAAGAAATCTTATCTTGGTTAATAAACATAAGTGACAATATTTTTGCATGCTATTTGACTAATTTTATAAATGTAATTTCAGTGTGGATCTGCATTTCTTACTGACAAAGAATTAATCAGAATTGGACACAAAAATCTTGTATGCTTATTTCTGACTCCATTAACAAAGAATGAAATTCTAATCTGCTCACTTCTCACATCAGTGTTATTTCAGATTTATCTGATACAAAATTCATACCATAAGCTAAGAGAAAAACAATTGAGAAGTTTCCTTCTTTCAAAATCTGTTCTTTCAGTCAGCAAATGAATTTTAAAAATTTGTCTTTCTTACTCTTTCTGAATTAAGTAATGAATTTGACTTCATGGACCAGAAATTCAACAGAAATAAAATAGTAGCAACATATACACAGAACCCAGAAGTACCCAGAGAGAGAAAACTTCTTTTACTTCAGCCCAATAGCTAGGAGGTAAAAGGCATTTATTAGTACTGTCTATAGAAGGCATGGCCCTTAGTCTATCATCTGTAGGAATATTATGCATGACCATATCTGTGGGAGAGAGGAGAATCAGGATTAAAACATGGATGGAAAGGTGGTTGAAAATGAAAGAAGAAAAATGCAGAATGCCCTTTGGTAGAATCCATTATCCTAAACCCCAGTCTTGGGAACATGAGAACACCCTTGGCATAAACATTTGTGTTGAGGTCAAGTGGGATTAGAAGAATATATAGTTGGATGCCTGGGGCTATGTCACAAAAAGAAAATATTAATTAAAAAAACAAGCTAGAGATTTTACTTGCCCTCAAACTACATTTTCTTTTAATACATTCTGTAGCTTTTTACAGTCAGTGGACTTGATTTTGATCTCACTTGTATTGGTTTAAATCAGAATAAATCAGTATAAACCAGCACATTGTTCTGATATCAAATCAACCTAAATAAGGGGAGGGACTTGAAGTATGTTGCTTCAGCGCAGCTGGCTAAAACAAGGCTGCACTTGCATTTAGTGTAAATTGGGATTTAAGAGCACTAATCTGCCATGTGAAAAGAGGCTGTTTGTAGGGCTGAGTTTTATAAAGGGTTTGGTTTGGATTCAGGGCTGAAGCCTCTGCATTCCTGGGAATGCTTGTAGCATGGAAGTCACCTCCAGGACTTACCTGAGGCTTCAGGACAGGTTAGCAATAACAGGTGGGAATGTGCTAAACCTTAAGAACTTACTTTCTGGAGGACTTCCTCCCAGTTTGAAGCTAAGGATATACAAAGATTTTCATGAATCGAGCATGCAGTGTTCAGTTAGAAACTCTGCTAAAGACAATGGCAACCTTTGATTTTGTCACTGCCGGTCTAAATTAGGAAAAGATGTTGCTTATCTGACCTGACCTTTTCCTAATCTACACGCAATAACAGTTACACATTTTCTCTCAGATGACTTGGTCAAGATCAGTTAACCACCTGGCCTCAGCTCTGCTGCCACAGGACTCGTTGTTTTCTCAATTCCAAAATTTGCTGCTGTGTGTTTGTGCTGGCTACTTAGGAGAGGCTTTAAAGAGCTACAGCAGCTAAAACAACAGATCCTCAGGCCTTGAAGGCTCCAAAGTGAACAGAAACAAATTAAGGTGCTGTGGGAGTTGAACTGGAATAGGTCAAGGACCCAACATGTTGTTTGGCAAAGAGGGAAAAGAAAAGATGAGAACAAGTATATGTCTATCAGAGACTTACATCTGTTTATTTATTAAAGTTGAAAAAAGTATATTTCTATGCAAATGTAAAAATATATTTTGTTGTTTTTACAGTGTGATGTCAAAACATAAGGAGTTTCTATTGCTGTACTACTAAACAAAAATGTGCTTCCATTTTGTACCTTCTTAAAGCAACATCATCTCATCTTTGTATTTGTTTAAGGATTTGCCTTATATATTCGTAATGATTATTGGGAATAATAGAAAAACATAATCTTTCAACATTTTGTAGATTGTACAAACTTATTTTTATGGTAAAGTATAATGATGCATCATTGGCTAATGAAGGGATTGCCTCAGGAGGAACAATGAAAGGAAAGACTTGAGCACATTCTCACACTACTTCCATTAACAAGTTTGAACTAAATTCAACTTGAGTATCATTAGTTGAAAAAAGCTCATATTTTCAAGCTACAGAAGGTATAGTGCATTAAATAGATTAGTTGGTCATTATTTAGAAACCAAATAGCTCAATAAACACTTCATTTTCCTAACACAACTGATATTCAACTTGGCAATTTGTATAAACAATATGTATGTTCTTAATGTATATGTTTATCTACGATAGTAAACATAAGCAACCTTTTGCCTATCATATAATGCCCCTAAAGGCATTATGGGTTAACAGTGATTTAATCCCCTTATGCATGCATAATATGACAAGCTTTGCATAAATGATAATAAATAATTGGTATATATAAATAATTCATCATTTATTTTTGCAGTAGAAATAGAATTCGTAGACATATTTTAAACAAAGGGAATAGCAAACATGATCTCAATCAGAAAAGGGGTTAAATCACATTACACAAAACAATGTTTCAAATAATCAAGACTCATGCATGCAACATATTTTTTATTTCTTTCATTCTAGTATATTATATTGCCAACTTGTTCTCAAGTATGGAACAATACATATTTAGCACTATCATAAAATAATAGAAGAAATAAATTCTATATTGGGCATTTAATCCAAAACAAGAGGGAATAATACGTCAGAAAAATTAAATGTATATACTGTGTTCTCTAGAAAATTGTGGTGGATTTTATTTTTTACCCTGGAATCAGTTCCGCTGTTTTGGGGAGATTCCTCTAGCTCTTCCAGTGCAGCTAATAGCTGATAAAATTCTAAAATGCAATTTTTTAAAATTTTAATTTCTTATTTAAAAACATTTCTATGATTACACAATAAAATGTTAATTAGATTAATTTTTTCATGACATAATAGCCTAAAAAAGGGGGAAAATACAGTGCTACTCTAAACAGGGAATAGTTTTATTAGTTAAGAGTCATTAAGATTTCAGGATTCAATGAGTACAGCCGCGAATTAACTATAAGAATGTAATGCCATCCTTATTCAGCAAGGCAGTCAAATATGCACTTAAGTTAAGCACATGCATCAATCTCATTGACTTTACATTATTCTCTCCAGAGTATATTTCTTTTCATTAGGAAGACACTGGCTCTTAACTACCATCAAACTGCCGACTCAACTTGCTTCAATAAGTCCCTGTGAAGCTCTTCAAAGTCTTCTCTAATTTTGACCAATATAAAGAGCACTGGCATTTGCAAATGTCGGCATGTCATTTCTTAACCCTTTATACTGGAAATTGTGTTTGTAAAAAAAAAATAATATATATATATATATATATCAAGCAGGAGTGATTATAGTATTTAAAGAGATTAAAAATCCTGTGACAAATGAAAGCCCCTCAAATTATTGTGCTTGCTTTTCCCACTGACACTAAATATTCTTGGTTAAGGAAGTGTGAGGCACCTAGTTATCAATGTATTACTCTCTACCAAAAAAGGTCATTATTCCTAGATTCTGACTTTTAGCTATTTTTGAACCAAATCCAGAACCTGACCTCTCACCTCATACCTGCTTAAATATCATACAAAAGCAATATTAGGTACTTTGAAAATGGAACTTAATATATTTCTGTTATTTCCTTGTAAAGCAGAGAATTGTGATGTGCGCAAATTTGCTTTTGTTACTATCATGTCATGGCCACTCAGTTGTTTCATTATACATTATTCATTACTTTTCATTAGTTTCAACCAATTTCCTGATATTAATTCATAAATCCCAGAAGTTTCCCTACTTCCCATTTAAAATTAGATAAGAACTCTTGATACTATCTGATACTGTTGCAAATTTAAATAAAATATTGCGGGTTTTTTGTTTTTGTTTTGCTAGCAGCTCACCTAGAATTTCAATGTTTTGGTTTATTATTTTTCTTGGACTTCTCTCCTGACACTGCAGCATCTGACTACGCCCTAAAAGGCATAAGACTTAAAAATCTCCTTGCTTAAATCCAACATATTGAGTCTCAACATTCCTCCTCACTTGCCATCTGACCCCAGAGCCATCCAAAATCCATAGGTTTGTTTTTTCTTATGAGTTCAGCTGCCTCCACATCGAACTGCCTGTCCCTGGGCCCTGCAAGGACTGCCTCTTCTCAGGTGATTCCCCCCAGCAGTTTAGGCACTCAGGTAATATTGGAGAGCTTTCAGGCTCATATTTCCTCCACCTATTGCACCCAGAATGGTAGACATTTTTTCTGGAATGTGTAATCATTTGTCCCATTGCAAAGGGGCACAAATGCGACAAATAGCACTAAGTTCCTGTTATCCAACAGCTCCATATTTAGAGCACACACACAGGATGTAAGGCACCTCTGTTTCATTTCTTCCTTCTTTTGTGGATCCTCTGCACCAAAGCCTGTGATTTATGTGCAGAAGCCATGGATTTGATTTTTTGGGCTGCATACCATGTGGCGCAGGGTAACAAGTTGTTTCAGTAATCAGAAATAGGGAAATCACAATTCTGAGGCAAAATAATTTCAGATTTGGCTTCCAGCCTCTGATGCAGTGCACGTTTCACCGTTCATACAAAACAGTGATTGGATCAGGGGGTGTGACCTGCTCATGCTGTCATGCTTTGCAGCCTGTCTGTGCCTGTGCACTCACCTGAGCACTGAAAAATGGAAGATCACATCCCTTCACTTCCAGGAAAGAACTGGGATCACATCCTGTTCCTCCTGTTGTGTGGAACAAACAGTAACAAGAAATCTTCATTTTCCTGAGATTTTACTGAGACCAGTTCTCTAAGACAGGGCACCACTGGACTAAACCAGGGCCAATGCCAGTGCACTAAATGTTCCAGGCATGGTGCCTTGGGGAGTGCAGGTGGGAGAACCAAAGCAATGAAGGTTTGTATAGGTGCAGCTCCACAACATTTTGAAACTTAAAAAATATGCCTACTCCTCCTTCCATCTTCAAGGTCTTTCCTTCTAGTGAGCTGCACGTTCAGCCCTCTAACATGATAGAAATTACCTGTCTTTTTCCTTTCTCTAGGGAGTTAGTTCTCTGCCAGGCAATGAAATCAGTGAGCTCAATACTTGCTCAAACATCATAGAGCAAAGGATGGGGCAGCAGACTGTGTACAAACAAGTAGAGGAATAAAAATGGAGAGATAGCTGTTAGATCAACCCAGAAAATATTCCTCAGCTTCACCCTGAGGTCAAGGCACAACCTGCTCTCACTGTCTCCTGTTGACAAAGGGAAGGAGTTACTTGCCAGCAGGGTGTTGCTTCCATTAAATTGAAAGTTGAAGAATAGCAAAAGTTTTTGCTGCTGATATACCTCGACTTTTCAAGAGCAATGACTTGATTTTCAAAAAGGAAAATTAATTTTCACTTGAAATCTGGGTGAAGTTATTCAATGCAGTTATCTATATCAAAAGGTACCTAAACAACATTCTATTAATTATGTCTACGAGTTACCTTTCAATATAACTAGTAGTAGCTGCTAATATCTTTGCTTTCCCTGGATATCTTTGCTTTAAGATGAGGAAAATTAACAACAGTTTAAATAAGGTCATTAAAATTATGTGCAAAGAGAAAAACCTTAGTAAACATCTAATTTAAGTTGAATGTTCTCTTAAATTGATTTCTTCTTGAGTGTTTTTTTCTTTTCCCCTTGAGGTATGCTGAATAAAAATATTCAACAGCAAATACCCAAGCCTTGCAGCAATAAGTAAGAGCACACATGTAGGTTAGCATTTGGCCTCCACAGTGGCTTTTCCCTTCAAGTATTATTTCTGTATTAGCCATTTAAAAAAACCAATGCAATCATGGATGCCACTTACAACCTACACAGTGGAAATTAGAGCCTTTTAGAGAAAAGATATTTGGCTGATAAAAACCTAGCTCCTTAAACTTTGGTGCGACATAATATTTCTTTTGGCAAGGGGTCACTGGTGCTCAGCATACATCATCACTAACTTATTAGATCTTGAGGCAATTAGCTGAAAACAAACAGAAGAGACAAGCCCTGTATTGAGCTATAGAAACCAGAAGAAAATAGCCCATGGCACTCCATTATTCCAGAGCTTCATCAAAGGCTATGCACTGGCTGCCGTTTAAAGAAAGGAGAGTATTGTTTTCATGTAACATCTATACAGTATTGGGACTTTACCTTGTTATTTTTCTCCTGCTTCAAGTTACATCCAAACTTGCCTTGTTATAATAGGGCAGTGGAAAGAACTTCTCAGTTTCTATCTAAAACAGTATATGCAATGTGTTTCTTGATTAGCTAAGGATTAAAAATCCAATTAGATCCTCCCTTTTCATGGGAAATCACATGAGGAATTTTGAGAAATATTACTGAAAACCACTGTGTAATGTGATTGACTATGAAAACATACGACAAAGGAAGAACTGATATCTAAGAAACCCACGGAATCATCTAAGCAAACTGACCTTAACCTTTTGCAATGTAAATATGTATTTCTGAATTCCACAAATTAGTTGAGAGATATATATTTCCTCGTTTTAATTAGAAATTACTTTTTTTTCCCTACAGAAAATGATAACCACTTAAGAGAAAATATGTGTTACTGTAAGCATGACCAGGAAAAGTTATCATAAGGCTATAAATGATTTTGTGGGTTTTTTTCAGTAACGTGCTACACATTACAGTGTTAAATATGGTGCTAAATAACAGAATTTGGCTTCACTTTCATATAGTAAATAAGACTTATGATGTAAAAAATGTGTGATTCATTTTTTAAAAGCCCCACTTGTTACCAAATGAAAACTTAGTTCATTGTTTTCAGAGAAGGAAAGTGATTGTTAGAGGTACTTGGCTATATTTGCCACTTGTTTGTTTTCTGGCTTTTTAATAAACTATTCTGTATATATCAAATGAACTGTACTAGAATCTTGCATACTACTGGTTTACTTTAAACACAGCAATCTCTAAATAAATTTGCATTTTAAGAAGCTACATGCTCAAGCTTAAAGTTTTATAATACTTAATGTAAATTTCAGAGAAATCTTTTATTGAGAGCACTGGAAGTATTTTAAATACACAGAATGACAACATTACCTTCCTTATATCTCTTTTTTTCCCCCTCTTCTCCACACAGAATGAAAACAAACCAAGCCACTCCAAACACATAAACTGAGATCCTTGATTATATAAAGTCCTTCTTTGAAGCAGAGTTGAATTCTGAACTTAGAGCCAGCAAAATCTGTCCCTGAAGAGCCAACAAAATCTGTCATCTTGTAACATGATGGTGTAGGGTGTAGGATGAGCAGCAATGCCTCGTTTTACCCCCTTCCCCTCCTTCCCCACTTTCCTCTAGTTTAATGATCAAATGATTCATAGACTACCTTGCTCCTGGTATAGGGTGTGCCTCAAAGCATTTTGCACTCTCTTGGCTCCTGGATCCAGCCCGTGAGGCAATTAACAGCTACTGTTCTTAATTACGCTGAAAAGCTACGAAGAGATTAAAAGTAGGCAGAGCAGGAAAGGCCAACACAGTGGTATTTGTTTCAGGATGTCTCATCTGTATTTCACTTCTGAGACAAGACTGAGGTTATAAATACTTTTCCATGTTCTGTATTTAAAAAGAAAGACCCAATTCCTTTCTCATATGGGAACGTGGAGAGAGACCTAACTAGAAAAAAAAAGAGGCGTTGCTGAACACAGAGTGTGACTTTTAGCCTTCTCTGTAATTAATGTTTGTAGAAATTGCAGTGGTTAAAATAAAGCTAAAGAGGAAGAAACAACAGCGAAAACTATTAGCCTATATTTATTTTAAAACATTGCTTTGTTATTTGCAATCTTCCCTGAACAACACAAACATTAACTTTGCTTTTTCCCATAGTAATGTCTCCTTTCCTATTGCTTATTTACTATTGCAGGTCTATATCTTTCATCTCTTCAAAGTCACTGGAGTGATTTACAATAGTCTTATCAATTTCATGTGAATGGTCTATGGAATGCTAGGATTTGGTCAAATTCTTTCCCACAAGAGGTTTCAATTTGTTCATCGTTCCCTCCTGGTATCTGGTTTCAAGACACGATGTGCAGAATTACCTTTAGTATCAGTTCTGCAGATACAATGCATTAGCAGAGAAAATTAGACACAATTCCTTTTAGATCTGATGTGCTGCCGTTGTCTTTAAGTTGTCAGGGTGTCGAATTAATGGCAACTGGAGAAGGTTGCCATGACTTAAGGGATCACTGTAAAAGGAAAAACAATCCTTTATATCTTTTCTGAAGGAAAGGAAGGCAGCTGTTACACATTGCTCTGCTGTGAAGTCCCCCCCTCCCCTTTTTACTTTGTTATGCTAGCAGAGGAGATGTATATATGTGTGTATGTATACGTACATACATATACAGAGAAAATTCCTTCCGTAAAATTAAAACAAAATAGTATGTATGTGGCAACTTTTACTTAAAAAGCAGAAAATACATCATTTTAAGCTTGATCAAATACAGTTTTTTTAAGATGTCTAACATTAAAAAAGAGACCTTTCCCCTGCAAAAACCTGAAAATATAGTATATCAGATTCTATCAAGTTAAAACCAGGTTTCCAATTATTATAAAATCTCATAAATATAAATGCCCAATTGATAGCAATTGCTTCTTGTGAAAAAGAAGCCAAATCACACATGCAGTAGCTCTTTTACACTGTTACCAATGATATTTTCTCTGTTCATGATTATTTATTTATTTGTTTCCTTACATTTTGGAAAGTTTTGGAAAGCTTGGGGTTTTTCCTTGGAATTAAGAATTGCAAATAGGCATGACTTTTTAATTTCTGCAGGAGAAATGCAATCTTAGAAGTGTAATTTGGAAATGACATCCATACAGACACTAGAATTTCACAAATGCTTCTTGAAAAGCTGTCCAAGTGGTCAAAGGCTTTATGTGGGTACAAGAGGGAAACATTGCATATATGCTGATTAAGCTGAGTAAGACTTTTGTGAGTCAAAAGTCCTGGATGTATGCTTGTACAAACTCAGTGGTAAAAACTCTTCAGTGGGTAGAAAGACAGCAAATACTATCAAAGGCATTAGATGAGCAAAGCTAAAATGTGCAACTCATCTCTCAGGTTGAACTAAAATAGCCTGGCCTCAGTCTATATACCCACCAGTTCATTTGGGTAAACTTGTGGGTCATCGTTTAAAAATGTTTTTAACGATGTAAATTTGGTGAAAGAGCACCTTCACTTTACAGTGTGTATCTATCATGAAGTATGGATGCAATTACATGAAATTAATATGTACATACAAACAAACTAAAAATCTAGAGTGGCATCATGTAAACAATAGCAGTTTTATGCTCCTCTCACAACATTTCACATACTTTACCCCTGAGAAAGCCTCAGTAAATACACAGGCTTTTCAATACATCTAGAAAGTCTGAATTTTTAGTCTATGTACTACTGTATATCCACCAGAAGCTAAAAGTCGTAAAAATCCTCCACCTCTAGCCCCAAACTAAGGGGTCCCTAGGGACTGTCTGGTTAAGCACCCAGGCCGAGTTCATTTACTGAGTCAGTCACAAATTAAATAGGATTTTGTGAAGAGTATATGTCACAAGTTAAATAGGATTTTATAAATCAAAACAAAACTGTCAAATTTCATCTGAAATGTAAAGTATATTTTAGAAGTTCAGATGTAATGTGTTCCACATGTGATATATAGCTGATTAAATACCCTACCATAATCTGATTTAACAGATGTTTCAAAGGAGTACCTGGCTGTAACTGAGGTATTTTTGAGTGAAATTTCCATGTTTACATGAATGACTGAGAACAACTATCCCCAAAAAAAAGACTGACAAAGTTGTGATCTCATGCAATTGAAATAAAATGATTCACAGCCTCTGCTGTTAATTTGATATCAGAAATATGACTCTCAGATTTCCTGTCTTTTACAATGAAGCCATAAACTATATTTCATGAAAAGAAAATATTAGTTAGAATCCTTCCTCAAACTGCTTCCTCATACCAAACAACCAAACTTGGAAGTAGTGAGCTTCAGCTAGATCCCTTCCCAAATCCTAGTTATGGGCTAGAGGTTGCAAGAGCCAGACGACAGAGACTTTGTAAAAAATCCATATCACTCTTACCAATATAACAAAGTACCTGCTATTGGAAGCACCATTTTTCTCACACTTCATGCCAGCTCTCAAAATAAAGACAAAAAGTCAGGAACATGGGAAGGCTTTGAGTGTCAAAATCCAAAGGCTGTGTCCCAAAAATCCTGCATGAGGTAGCTGACTGCCTAGCTCAATAAGAACCTCTATTCACAAACTGCTTTTCATTCCAGAGCAAAAGTTTCCCTGAACCTCCACTTCTGGATTGTGTAATAGGGTTACATTTACCCTGAGGAACTTACTTCAGGAAATTAAGCAGACAACACCTTAATCACCTCAAGCATAATTGAAATTATAGAGGAAAATCTTGAAATTAAAAATAAATTAACAACATTAGTGTATTCACAAAAGAAAAAAGCTGTTTCAAAAGCTGTCTTTTTTTTTATATGCCATTGAACCCCTACCAGCTGTATCAGTCAGGAAAGAAGTGTGAGACTTCTGCTGTGATTTACATGATTTAGAAAGGGCTCACTCTTGCACACTCTGAAGAAACCCCTCATACACTGATTATAGGTGGTCCAAACAATTCACCCTTCCTGTAGAAAAAACAGAAATCAATATCAGATCTATGGAATCAGGAGACTGCAAGTAAGACAAGACATCGCTCCAACAGTATGACTAGAGCACAGACAACCATAACTCCACATTTTGGTCTCTGCTCCTGGAACTGCATTTATTTTGTGTGTTAGTTTTATTCTGATAACAGTTTGATGTAAGACGGTGTAATTAAAAACTATATGTAATACTGAGATTTGGGAGTTGACTCCCAAAACATTTAAGCTTACATTTAAGCTTGAAACATTTAAGCTTAAAGGGATCTAGGTTGATTTTTGCCTTTTTGCTGAGCAAGATCTTTTGCTGATAAGAAGTTATGTAAAAAATTGCAAATACTGACCATCTTTTGGAAAAAAAATAGAGGAAATTTTCTTAATTCTTGGGAACAGCAAATGTAAATATCAGTCTTTAGAAGGAAAGCTATAAGGGAAAGGTAATGCTTGAGAACATAATTTTCTATGACCAAGCTTTAGAAATGCTAGAGCTTCAATCAGATTTTCACTCACTAATTGATTATCATTAACTTGGGCTTCTATATTTGCCAAACCCTGTTTCCACAGACATGCTAGTGGGAAAATGCAACCCTAATTCTGGGTTCAGAATCTGCTGCGGATATCAGCCTCCAAAAACTTAGGCTTTACTAATAAATTATTATTTTTTTGAATTGGAATCTTAGCCAAATGATAAAGTTGTTAAAGCTGAAAAGAATTAGGAAGGACATCTTTTGAAAGGACTGAATCACAAAAAATAAATAATCATATGAAACCCTCTGATAACATTTCACTAGATTCTAAAATACCAGTGTTAGAACTGAGGAAAGAAGGAACCAGGGGTTATACAAACATCAGTAAAGTGAGGATGAAAGCAGCTAGAAAAATAATAAAAACATGTATAACTGTTGAAAGAAAGGAGAATTTAATTGCAACAAATACAGAAGCAAGGAGAAACAGAATACTGGTAAAGGAATTGAAAGGATACAAGGAGGAAAAAAAATTATCTGTGAAGAAGATATCTTTCAGATCTAATACAAAAGGAATCTTTAATAATTATTTGAACAAAAGGGAACTCCTAGGAGTCTATAAGAAAATTAACAAAGGCAGGAAAGGGTAAACAAGAAAAATGGGGTAAATACAGTGATTTCAACCTGACATCAGTCCCGAGGAAAACAATGGGATGACTGGTATGAGACTCGATTAATAATGAAAGGAGGGAAATATAATTAATGCCAATCAATGTGGTTTTATGGAAAATAGATCTTGTCAAACTAATTTGATATTTTTGTGAGATTACAAGTTGAGTTGATAAGGTAATAATGTTGATACAATATACTTAGACTTCTACAGAACCCTTGATTTGATGCTACAGAACGCATTGGTGTCAAGGTTTTATCCCAGCCAGTGAATCAGCACCACACAGCTGCTCTCTCACTCCCCCCACAGTGTGAGGAGGGAAGAATTTGAAAAGTGAGTAAATTCATGGGTTGAAATAAAGATAATTTAAAAGATAAAGTGCAAGCCACGTGTGCAATCAAAACAGTACAAGGATTCATTTACCCCTTCCCATAGGCAGGTAGTTCTTCATCCATCCCCAGAAAAGCAGTGCTCCATCACAAACCACAGTGACTTGGGGAGACAAGGGTCATCATACCTCCTTCCTTCTTCTTTGCCCAGCTTTATGTGTTGGGCTGTATGGTTTGGGATATCCCTTTGGATAGTTGGGGTCAGCTGTCCCAGCCATGTGCCCTCCTGACTTGTTATGAACCCCAGCCTCCTCACTGGTGGTGTGGTATGAGAATCAGGAGAGACCTTTACTCTGTGTAAGCACTGCTCAGAGTAACTAAAACGTGTCCTTTTTATCAACACTGTTTCCAGCACAAATCCAAAACCTAGTCCCATGTTAGTTACTGTGAAGAAAATTATCTTTATTCAGCCAAAACCAGAACAAATGGTTAAGAGGGATACAAATCAACATGGCACACATCAAGTGGATTTAAACTCCCAATCTAATATACCTTGAGATGTAATAATAAATGATTATGATTATCAAGTATCTCTGTATCTAATAAGATCCTGTAGGTCATGGGTTTGAGCTGTTATTTCTGAAAACACTCATTGATAATGTTGGGATATTACAGAATGAAATTATTTGAGACTTTCAGGAGACAAAAAGAAGAAATAAAAAAGGAAGTTAGAAAATACAGAAAACCAAGTTACTCAAGCTGTATTTAATATAAAGCTTAACGTATGTTCTTAATACATGTTGCTCATACTCTCTGCACCCTTGTAGCACACCTTTATCTCAGGCACTAGAATATACACCAATCACAACAGGTTGAGATCAGGCACTGGATAAATCTTATAGTCTTTTTCTGCAGCTGACATCTGTGTTGTCTGTTTGGCATCTTTTCATCATTTTGGCATCTTCATCTATGGATGGAGGAAAGAATGAGGGCACTTCAGAAGTGGTTTTGGACAGATTAATGTGTAGGCAGAGGTGGACCTTGCTAATCAACAAGGCTATGTGAAACCCAGGACAGTGTGAGCTTCTCTGAGGTAGCTCATATGGACAGTTTGGAGGAGATAATTCTCACAAAACATAATAATTACCAGGCTGTGCTTCTGGCACTCCATGTCTAGCACCAACATGCAGCTGAACATCTTGCAAATCTGGGACCACCTGAGTGTGTATGAGAAATTTTCGATTCTCTCTTGAGGTATCATTTGTCTGTGGAATCTCCAGCTCATCCAAAAAATGTTGGCATCAGACTCTGGAATGAATCTTATGACCCAAATGGGTGTTTTCCCTCAGCAGTAAATCACTTTGAAATGCACAAATCTGAAATTAAAATCACACGGACGGAAATGCGCAGGATGGACATCCTCAGACAGTCAGATGGATAATGCAACCACTCAAACTCTTTGTTTTAGTATTGAATTTGCTCCAAAAGGCAGGATACCTGAGGGAAAGTGAGATCCTGATATCAAAAACCAGATGTCTGCCCTATTACACTAACTACCTATTCTCTTTGAACATTTCTTTAATGTTTGGAAATTTTTTTAGTGTACTTGCTTTTCAAAGGCTTTATCACCACAGGCTAGACTTGGGCTGGAGCAGTCCACGGTTCATATCTTATCTCTTACTACTTCACTGCAATGAATTTATTCAATCTTTGGGGGTTTGGCCCTGAAGTGAGGCTCAAAACTCATAAGGCTGCATAAAAAATATTTTAAATATGTGTTATTGTAGGCTTGAAGCAATGTCACAGATTTGAAAATAACAGAAATACATAATTAAGAAATTATTCATAGGACAGATATTGGCAAAAAAGTAACAATTACCTCAAAAGCTGATAATTTGTGTTAAGCACTACAAGCTCCATTTTCAGATAGGATTCTCATCATTATTGCTCCTTTGCACCTTCAACTCTGCATCCCAAAGTGTTTTTTTCCCTTCTTTTCTTTCCTATTCATCCCAGAAAGGAAAACAAGCACTGAGTTCTTTGGCAGCAAGTGATGAAAATGGAGTGCATTCTGCCACCCCTGCTGTGTCTGACTGAGGCCATAACAGTATGAGCTCCCTCAGCAGCTCTTAGTAAAGGAAGCCTTGACAGGGAACATGGTCATCACTCTGAGAACCCACATGGGAAACAAACCTGAAGGAGCTTGTGACACTTTTTGTAGTATTCCAGACACTTCTTTCCTAAAGGAACCCTACTTGTCTACAGCCTCTTTTTGGCATATTCTCCTACTCGTGACAGAAACTGTGCAAGCTCTACTCACTGGGCAAACTCCTCACGATCACCTACTGGCCAGCTTTTCCAAGCATGCTGCTGTATTGCCTTATCAGAGCCTTTACTAGGTGGAACAAAAGGTATCAGTGGAACTTCTTCAGTCTTTGAGACTTTCTGACATGACAAAGAGCAATTTTTAAATTCATTTAAACTCCCCACAATTCAGGTAGCTCTGCTGGGTGCCTCAGACTCTTATGCCTTGCATGGCCATGGTTGGCAGCTTTTATCTATTTTGCCATGCTGACTGGAATCTCTAGTTGATCTTGAGACCAGTGGTGATGGGAGACCTCTCCTCAGACCGTTTCCCCAGGCACAGGATGATTGTGGTACCAAGTAGGGAAAGGGCAGGGAGCATTTAAGGTAAGCTTTTTGCATTAGCAGTATGTCACTTCAATTGCTGGAGTCAGACAGTGAGAGAGAAAAGGCTTTAGAGGAGAGCAGATGAATTAATCTGCCTGCAACCTTTACTGAGCAGCAGACAAATGTGTCTATTTTACCTTATCCCTGTATGACATAGTGTTTCTAATGAAGACACTGCATTTTTGGAACTGCTACTGCTGAAGAGTGATGTGCCTGTTCTCCCTACTTGAAATGCCCTGTAATCATTCACATTTGAGATTTCTGGAATCCTGGTCATAGTTTTGTTTTTCTGGGAAAATCTCAGGTCTGTCAGTTATAAAGATATCATTTAATTAATGTGTACTTCTCTAGAAATGGAAAATGCATCTAGAACTTTTGTTTATTTTAAGATTTAACTATATTATATTTGAGAAATTCCCTGTGATGACAGGCTGATGGATTGGTACAGCAAAGCTTGAGACTGTAGAAAGCCACCAGGACTAGGTATTTTTTATTCTGTGTAATACTCTACCCCATAGCTTGAAATATTGGTAAGTTTGTGAAATTTTTTGCTTGGAGGAACTGTCAAGACCTGTTTGTCTCTGTTTACATCTTGGAGGGTTTCTGAGGGTGTTTTTGGTCTCTGGAATCTGTTTCAAAAGGGCACTGCAAGTATTCATTTGAACCTACACTGGATTGCTTTGGCGTCCTCTCACATTGCATGGCAAAAACTTGGGCAAGGAAAGACAATCCTGATATAATGTTGTCATCAGAAAAACCTAAGTAAAATCTTTGAAAGCATAAAATTGAAACTTCAGTGAAAAACTCAATGGCTCTATGGCCTCCACAGGCACCACATGCTGGCTTACTCCATGCAGTGCAGAAGTCTACTGTTGGCAGGGAAAAAATAAGGAAAAGGAGAACTGAGTGTTTTGATTACAGAATCAGAGGGGAGGCACAGGGAGGACAAAATGGAAGTAATAAGATAACTGAGAGGGTTGCCTCACCCTGTTACTGTCTTGACTTTACATCTAAACATCTCATTTTAGAGATGCCTGTATCTCACCTACATGTAGGTAGGAATGGGCAGCCCTTGCTGGCTGTCTAAAGAGATCCTTGCCTTGTATAATATAAATATGGATCTTTTTGGCAGCTGAACAGTCAGAAGTTATGGTAAGCTCAGATGTAATAATAGCGTGGGTGTGAGTATCTATGTTATTTGGAAAAATAATATATGTCCACAGATGGAAAGCAGAGCAATAAATCTGATAAAGAAGGCAAAGATTAAGTTGTGTAAAATGAACGTTTTAATAAACATAGTATGAATATATCAGATGTTACCAGAACCACAGAATATTCTCAGTTGGAAGGGACACACAAGGATCATGATGTCCAACTCTTAAATGAATGGCCCATACCAGGATCCAACCCATGACTTTGGTGTTATTTAGCACCATGCTCAGACCAATGTACATGAGCAGACCACCGCAGCACTTACAATTGCCATTCTGCATTTTAGCTCACTGTAAATTATGCCCTTAACTTGTCCCTTTCTTCATTTTCTGGATCTTTTCAGTACTTTACACAATTAACATTGTTTTCTGTGGAGCTGGGGTGTACAGCAGTCAAATAATTTTTAATTTTTCTAAAACCCGCCTCCTAAACAGTGCATTTTCTCTGTTGGTACTTGATATCCTCATGCCAACTGCTTCTGGCATGAGACTTCTCTTGCTGACCTCAGGCAAACACAAGTGCCAAGACATGATTGTGTTACATTGTGTCTTTCTTCTTGGTGCTGTAAAAGCTGTATAAATGAGGTGGCAAAAAGAATGGGAAGAAAAAGTGTTTTGTAAAAACAGATAAAGAGATAATTATGTCAAAAAAGATTAACATCAGAAGAGAAGTAGGCACAGATAACAATACCAACAGAGGCCACTGAACAAAATCTTTTAAGAATTATTCAGCAGCTTGTCTGTTCAGAAATTTATTTCAGTTTCATAGGAACAGTGACTTTGACATAATTTTTGTAAAGTAGCTTGTTGAGTTATACCACATAATTTTTATTTTTTGGGGGGAGTGGACAGGAGTACTGCTTGAGCCAACAGGTAAAGATGTTGCTGCACGGGAGGGAAGAAGGGTGGCAACAAAAAGGAGCAGTACGCATAGAAATGCACTGGGTAAAGAAAGTCAACAGGACTGATTCAGGGATATGATCTACATGCAATTTTAATGCTATCAGCACTTCTGCGGAACTTTTTTTAAGCAATTAAGAGATCTGAGGAAAAGGCACTGGGATACTTAAGTATCAGTCCCATGAACGAAGAGATGTAAAGACATGTTGCTGTCAGCCTTCCTGTGAGAATGGGAAGAATAAATAACAACTAACAAAGAGTAAACAATCACCACTGGAGAAACCTGCTTAAATAGCTACATTGATCAGGGATCAGCTGGGGAAGGTCCCTGCTGAGGAAACACAATTTTTCTAAATTTGCAGGTCTGGAGGAAGCCCCTTTTCCCATATGTCAAATCTAAATGTCTCAGCAACAATATTTTTCTAAACATATAGCACAATGATTTCATATCAATTTTAAAAATCTACTGAAGTTTCTCTCATTTGAACCAAATATATGCATATGGAATCTCTACTCCTATTAATAATTTTTGTATTGCATATCCTCCAAGTGGTTTGTACACATTGATTAGTAACTACTAAAATTGTCTACCCCTAAAATTATAGGTCTTTGAAAAGGCTCTGAAAATACGGCATCTACAACATGAAAAAAAAAAAACATATAGAACAATTTTCAAAAATATTTTCTGCAATTAAAAATTGCATGGTGAAACAGACATATTTTAGAATAAAATATACTGAGGCATTCAATAAATACTAGACAAATATCTGCCATGTAACTAGCAATCAGAGAAAAATTCAGTCATGTATTAGTTATTTTAATTGCTTAGTAGAATGTCTGCAAGTTGTTGGGTCAAGATAAATGCTGCTCATATGTACTGGAAAGTTGCCAGTTGAAGAAAACAACAATTCTGCAGAGTCCTGTACATGAATGAATTTTCTCAAAGGCCAGGTGTAACTGACTTAAGCTGCAACCCAGACAAATCTGTGACTGGTTAGTTGCTCTTGCCCTGTGATGTCTAAATGCTGTCTTCAAATGGTTCAGTTCATTTGTTGATAGTAATAGTTGTCAGAAAAACTTTATCCTGAGTAGATGAGACCTTCTTTGGTCAAATGTTCTTAGGCCAGCTGCTTAGCCTGTCATATTGTAAAGGCATCAACCTCATTTTGTCCTGTCATAGTTCACTTCCAGTGTTTGCTGTAGGGTAAACCTATACTTGTACTTTAAATGGTTGTCATTACCTTGTCGTGGTTATAATTTCTGAAATTATTTTGGAAGTTGTTTTATTCTAAATGTCTTAGTTGTAAAGTATGTGAAAAATAGATTCTGATTGGATTTTTTTTTTTTTTTTAAATTTCTGCCTCCTATGTTATCTACCACCATAAGACAATTATTTTCTGGTCAGAAACTCTTACCTCCTTCACATTCTATTTAACTTGAAAACCAGCTGGGACTTCAGGCTTGTTCTTAAGTTCAGCATCTTGTCATATACTTGAGTACACTTTGATTGATACAGATACAAGGTTCATGTAACCATAGAAGAAAAACATTATAGACTTGGGGAGAGGCAATTGTCATCAGCAAGCCGATGTACCCGGTCTGAGATGAATTTCCAGATCAAAATGCGTATTTTCTTTTTGCTTTTTGACAGAGAGTAGTACTTGACAGGTTTCTGGTTCTTCAGAAGTCTCTTGATGGCTGGAAGAAGTGACAGCCCTCAGATCGGGATGGCGTGCAATAGGCTACTGTGTTCTTGTACAAATCAAAGCACTCTTTCAAACTGGAACCCTCTTTTCTGAGTTGAGAAAAGTATATGGGAAAAATGATTGTTAAACTTTAAGTAGCACAGATGACTGTTAAATATTCCAGTTAGGATGCACTGTGCAAGAGTCAGGCTGACAAAGTTGGTCTGAATACCTTTAGGGAGACAGCAAGAAAGAAAATGGAGTTTTGTGCATTTGGCAATACATTGTTAGTAACATAAGCACTTTCTCAGATATTTCTTTGACAACTTTGAAAAGGCTAAAAAATTGTGAAGGCTTTCTCTCTTGCAACATCTAGTTAAAAGGCAGGCAAAATTTTTAATATCATGATCAATTTTAAGATGAAAATGATTACCTTTTCCAGAGTGAAGAATGGAAAATTATTTCCTAGTTAAAAAAAAAAAAAAAAAAGGTTTTGTCAATTTTTTTTTTAATATTGGTGAAAAATAACCTAGTATTTCCTGACATCCATAAGAGAATTTTCAATAACTGCTTAATTATTTCACCTAACGTATTTTAACCAGTCACAAATACTGATAAGCATACTATATAGAGACTCTATTTTTATTAGTTAAATAATAATGAGCTTTGCTTTTAGTTCTTTGCAACTGTGTTATTTTGATCAAGAGAGCATGTCAAAATGTACAGACTACATTGTTTGTGGTTTGTGAAGGTGATGCCAGAAAATGCACCAAACACACTTGGCTTAAGAAGCACCAATATAGGACTTTTACCCTGCTTTACACTAGATGGATGACGTTGGGTAGTGAGAGAGCACATTAGCTAGCTCTGTGCAGAACAAGAACAGTTAAATCAGATAGAAGCAACATTACTGATGGAGGGAAAAAATTAAAAAATGGAAACGTTGTGTGCTCATAAGCTACATGCAGTCCTGCTTGCAGAGACTCTGTCTGTGGTAAAAGATACCCAAATAAAAGTAATTCAGTGGGGAAGTGAACATTTTCATCATCCTGGCATAAATCTGGGATGATAGCTGACTTAATATTGAAATATTATTCTTTAGGGATTTTGCAGTGTTATTTTTAATGCAGGAGTCCCTTTCTGCTTATTTGGACTCTTGTCGCAGCACTCCAGTTTGGGTGCTGATTGGTGAAAAATTGAAATTAATTGGAGTCTAGTGGTGGTTTGAATTAAGGCATCACAATATTTGAATGAAGCTTTAGGATCAGCTCAGAAATGAACTTACTGACAGAGATGGAATATTCACTTAGCTGTTGTCTCTGTATGGCTACAAAAGGAAGCAATTTAGTAAGATGTAGGGATAATTTTGCCCATATGAATTAAGTAAAGACATTCCCATTTGGGTACATGTGCAACAGGTCAGGTCTTTCTTCCTATTTCTGACAATGAACATGGAACAAAGAGGGCAAAGCAGCTCTCTGAAGGACTCTGTCAAATAACCTGATTATATCAAGGGTTGTTTTTTGAGTTACTTAAAAGATGGGCTGAACAAATCTAGTGTGGTGAATTAGTCTCTTATGGTAGTGTTCCATACCTTTTTGAAAAATATCTTTATTATATCTTCTTTATTACTACTTAAAAATGTTTAATTAACCTAATGTAAGTGGCAAGAAATGATCATTTAGGTTATTTGTATTCCTTCTAAAAAAAGTTGCAGTGTGAGGTTTTTTTTGATTTTGTTTTGTTGTTTGTTGTTTTTTCCAGTTAGTACAAATTTGGTTTGAGGGATACAAAAAAATAGGAAGTCATTAATTGGTATGGTCATGCATGAGAACACAATGCTTGAATGTTTTTTTGCCAGAATTATGGATAGTGAATTGTCACCTCCACTTTTCAGAGCCCAAGGAAAATGCTTTGAGATTTTCTGAATTTTGTTTTTGGAACTGTGAAGATAATTAACAACCAAGCATCCTGGAAGTTCATAATATATCAGTAGGAACTGCAGTTTATGACTTCTGTGCTATTTTCTCTCAAAGTACCTCAGGTCTCTAGGACATAATATCGGGGATCAAGACTAGTTCTTAATAATGTCTGGACTTTGTTTTTTGGTGATGACTTGTACCTGTTGCATTATGTGTAACACAGTCTCCTTGTGTCTCAGAGTCTCACTTTTAGTAATTACATCTGACCAATTTCCTGAAGGTCTCTTGAAATCTAGGATTTAAATGGTAAATACTGTCATTACTGAGGAGCAGTAATAAACCATAATTTCTCTAGATGAAATTATAAATATAAATTAGTATGAAAGTATTGATTATTTTTTTTTAATGTGAGAAAAAAGAGGATGTAACATCATCATTTTTTCTCACTAGCATTTAAAGGGTTTTTCTAGGGACCTGGGGCAGTGGGTGGGAAGCTGAAAAAAAAATAAAATGTCAGTTTTTACATACCAAATTCCCCAAGTCAAAACTGATTCAGATGTCTTATACTCATCTCCCTAGGTGAGAGGAGATTTTTTTCCACCAAAGTGTCAAAAGCACTGAAAAGAGCTAATTTTACTGGGTTTGCTTTATGTGTGAAATAAAATGTTCCACATTGCCCTGTTCAACAGTACTGAGACAATGCCCATCTGTTCTAGCAATGGGGATCTCTCTGATGGAATGTCTCCCCTTGTTCAACATACATAAACATCATGTGGAGGTTGAATTCTTATTGTAACTGGTAAACAATAAGATTTTAAAAGGTCTGAGGATAAGATTAAAATGATGTTATAATAGCAAAGTTCGATTTAAACAATTCTGATTTCCTGAGAGGGTTCTCAATATAATAATCTTGTGTGATACAAACCCTGACTGAGACTGTAGAAAAAAGTTATCACTCAAATATTACTTTCTAATTAGCCAACAAGAACAATTAGGAAATGCTTCAGGTAACTTTAATCTCTCTGCCTGGGTACACATTGTTCATTTTTATGCCAGAAAATACATACTGATATTTTAAAACAGATCTCTGTATGCTAATTTTCTTATTTCCCCATCTGAAAGACTATAGCTTCCTGACTCTTAATTCCCTTTGACAGTGAATGGTTTTGTTTCTTATTCACCTCAAAATAATGTATTGTTACGAAGGGATTTATAATAAACAGTATCTAGGAAAAAACTATGATGTTGATCAGTTTTGACAACTAAAAATGCATTATTAATGGAATAATAACATTGGAAGCATCTTGAAAAGAAGCTGATTTTGAGGAGTTTATTTTTCTCTTCAGACTGAGATTCATTCTTCTAGTTTAGAGATACTTCTGGGTGGACAGGTCATTACAGAGAAGAATGCCAAAATTATTGCATGTTAGAAAGCCTTGTGATGATGCCTGTCAAATATAGAATGATAGGTACACTTAAAATAAAGTCAGATACATTATTCCCATTAAAATCCACTTTTACAATATCTGTTTTGACATATAGAATAGATATTTTAAGTGGGTATATATGTCAGAAAGTGAAATTGTCTTAACTGCTTGATTTTACTTAATGGCTGTTGATGAAAGATACCATTTCTTTTTCCTCTATGCACAGTCACATATGAATATAAATACTGGAACAAATATTTGAATAACAATGCAGCTCAGTGCATCTCTCTGGCATTTTTTCTATTGAAGTAAATGTAAAGCTAAACCTTGAAGTGAAACTACATGTTAATTCATCCTCTGCAGCTGTAGCAGAGGACAAGCAGTAATATAAATTTGCAATATGCTTACTCATACAGTTAAGGTATATTATCCTTGATATTATTTACATACACAATACAATATTTAAACCTCATATTTTAAGTCAGGGTGAATTCTAAGCCACAGTTGTTAAGCAATTCACTAAAAATATTTATGCCAATAGCGAAATTATGATGTCTTACTGGCTATTCTCTAGGAAGACCAGTTTACCGTCATTATTGGATTTCATATTAATTATAGTATGTACTTTATTGAATTTGCTGAAGTGCTTTACTGGATATTCTCCAAACTGTAACAGCCAAATGAAATTATATAAAAAGGATCAGCTGTATTTAAGGGTATGTGAAAGTGCTTTAGAGACTGGTTGTAATTAAAGAGGTTGTAAACCAACACACAGAGTGCAAATGTCACTGCATTGCCATCTTTTCCTTAACTTACTTAACTGGAAGAAATTTAACAAGAATGACTCGGTGAAATATGAGAACTTGGTAAAGAACACACCCCAAACCTCTAATAAACATCTCTGCAGCTTTAAGTAGTAGAAAGTGATGCCTTTCACATTGGTCACAAAATAACCATGCACGAAATGCTTCCCTAAATGCACTTAACATTGCACATTGGATGAGAATAAACAAGTTCAATAGACTAAAAATAATGAGGTTGAGAAAGACAAGAAAGCATACTTTACCCTCTTCCTTTAAGGCTCTTGGGCCTAAGTTCTTTATGTGCCCTAATGAGTAAGAATGTGTTTAAAAAGAAAAGGAATGATAGTCATACATCATTGCTGCCTCATCCAGCATCTTGTACTGCTGAGGGATGAATCTGTTCCTAAGAGGAGAGGAGATAGCCAGTAGAGAAAGCAGATTGCCAGAAGGGATAGACTTCAGGGTGGGGGATCCTAGCAGAAAAATAAAGCATAAACTTTAAATTTAAGATTTAGTTTGCACAAATTTTCAGAGAAAGGCTACTTGAACTAAGCCTACCAGGATCATTATCACGGGGTTACTTCAAAGGCAAATACCTGCTTTTCTATTTGATACGTATGTCAATTAGAAAGAAAGAGAAGGCTTAACCCTTTTCTGCTGAAGTCTTCTAGTATCATTAAAGCTGCATGGTCTAACTGGAAGCACTTATTATTTTAACAATTTAATTTAAAACTAACAAAAACCGGAAAACTCCAGCGTATTTTCCAGAAAAACAAAACAAAAAATATTATGAGAAAAATGTCATTTCAAGGTATATTCCAGTTTATTTTTATTTTTTGTTAAGTTTTGGATGCATTTTCTTCAAAAAGAGTTCATTCATTATCTCTTTTAAAGAATGTATTTTATCATATCATAAACTGATGATTTCACTTTTATGACTATTTTAATTCAGTTTTCTCAACTGAATTAAAATCAAGATTCTTTTGTTCTTCTGTGTTATGACAAGAAAAGGAAATCAGATTTAGAATATTGTGCTCTCACACTATACCAGCAAAGCCTGGGCACAGAATATTCTACATATTGGCAGAAATGTAAAGAAAATTATCTTCCAAAGTTGTAACTGTGAATATCTGAAGATGATTTACAGGTTCAACCAGTTGAAAAATTAAAAGAAATGAAATTAAATGAAAAAATAAAATAAAATAAAATAAAATAAAATAAAATAAAATAATAAACATCTATGACTCTTGTCTACAAAAGAAAGTAAAGGCATAGGTCAATACATGACATAAAAAATACTCACTTAGGTGATGACAAATAACGAACACAGTGGTTTGTAAGAGGAAATGTTCTAACAAAAAGGTTGCAATTAAAAAATGTGGACTATCTAATAGTTTGAAAAGTACAATTATTGTTAAAATAATAATAATATTGTTAAATTTTTGGTTTCCTCATTACATAGGCAACACTTAATATTCATAGAATACAGTTACAGATGAGATAACATGAAGATTATTCAGTATTTACACTTATCCTTCTGCACTTAGAGGTGATTTCAATAAATATCTTATTTATATTTATTCTTAATTTCCATTGTATCACCAAAATAAGCTAGAGGAAAATTTCAGAATTTTTCACAGAATCATTTAGGTTGTAAAAGACCTTTTGGATCATACAGTACAGCCATTAACCCAGCACAGCCAAGTCCACACCTAAACCATATTCTTTAGTGCCAACTCTACACAGATTTTAAATACCTCCAGGGACTGTGACTCAACCATTTCCCTGGACAGCCTGTTCCACTGCTTGACAACACCTTTGTGGAAGAAATTTTTCCTAATATACAATCTAACCTACCCTTCTCTGTCTCAACACATTCAATAAAGGAGAAAGATTCTCCTTAGCTCTTCTTTTCATGCTGATTTATTCACAGAAATATTTTTATGTCATTTACAGCAGTGTGCAGGACAAATTCTAGGTGGGATTTGGCCCTTTGAATTTTCTTCCTGCATAACCATCCCTGTAATTCACCTGAGCTGCCTGCCCCTTCTTCCAAATGTGATAAACCCTTTTTTTCCCCGGAGTTCTAGTCAAAGGTCTCTGTTGAGCCAGGCTGTTCTTCTTTCCCCATGGCTCATCTTTCCTGCACTTTTAAGAGTTTTTTAATGAGGGAATGCACGATCTTCCAGCACTCTTGCTTTCCAGGACTGCTTCCCAAGGGACTCTCCGAACAATTGTTCCAAAGTCTACACTCTGGAAGCCCAGGGTGGCAGTTTTGCTTGCACCCCTCCTTCCTTCTGCAAGAATCAAAACCTCTATCATTTCGTGATCACTGTGCCCAAGATAGGCTCTAACTATTTTGTCACCCACAAGTCCTTCTCTGCTAACAAACAACAGGTCTGGGTGGGCTCTCTCCTTAGTTGACTCTCTCACCATCCCTATGAGAATATTTTCTTCTGGACACTCCAGGAACTTCCTAGACTTTTTCCTGTGTGCTGTATTTCATCTCTGGTAAGTTGTCCGAGTATACATATATTTCACTAATATACTGCTACAGAAAATGCAAGACGATTTTCCTGAATGTGTGTGGCTCAGAATACTGCATGTCCAACTACTGGTTTCCATACACAATCACCCCACTTCTCTGTGCCAATCCTGGTGTACAAACAAATAGGCAAATCTGTGTGAGTGATCCCATGGGCTGCAAATTTGGCCTTAAATAAATACATGGTGAATAATAAGCTCCATGAAGTATTTATATTTCTTCAACCAGTAATGAATAATGACAAGTTTCATATTATGTTCCTTTTATTTGAAAAATACTAGCAGTCCAGTTCATTTTTCTCATTTGAATAATGTTAAATAGTCAATGAATTTGATCACTTTTGACCATACCTAATTCCAAACAGACATAAACATCATTAAGGAACAAAAGTACAAGTCTAGAGATGTGACTTCTATTTTTGACTCTGAACAGGCTTCTTGTGTGACCTGGGGTGAATTTAGATTTGTAAGGACTGAGTTTGAAGACTTCTGTTGTATAATTTCTTTACTTAATTAGTTCTAATACTCTTTTGTAATTTCACAGGGTTACTATTTGGTTTCCTTAAAGCGTGTTTGTAAATTATTTTGACTTCTGCAGTTAAATTCTTTTTAAAACATGAATTTGAAAACTAAAAACATGCAGCAAAACCCAAACTGTATGACAATAAAGTATTACAGCAAATCTGAAACATTAATAAAACAGGCTTCTGTAACTTATGCCAAAAACAATAAACAAAAGTAAATGTTTTCTTGTTGTTAGTGGGATATGTTGCACAATTCACTTGCCAGTTCATCACATCTTGCTTAAGAAGACATCATAAACACTGCTCCCTCTGCAAGTTTTCTACCTCCTTACCCCCTCTTTCAGCATGTTGTCTTTTGCTCTATGCAATGCATATGCATATACATCCAAAGATATGTTAATATATATTGAGATTTCGTTAAGAAAAATAAGTTGAGAAAACATAAATATTTAACTGATACTGGGAAAAGAAAAAGTTGCCTATGTAGTCTTAATTCTACCCCATTTTTCCAGTGAATTATGAGGGACTTGAATTTCAAGGTCATCTTGCCTTTCCCAAGAATAAAATATAAAACCATATCCCTTTTTTTATGCTGAGGCAAATATAGAGAACCACGCAGTACTTAATATTAGCATATATTTAAATTTAAGTTTCAAAATACACCACAGATTAAATACAAAGCTGCAGAAATATTTATGCTGGCTGAATGTATTGATTTTTGCAATTAGATAGAAGTATTCTCCTCAACTTAATCTAAGGAACTCAGTATTGGTTGTTATCAAAAGTTATGAAGCATTAGTCTAAATTATTAGAGGAAACGTTGAGAAAATAGAATGTTCATAAATATCGGCTATTCTGATTCTACCCTAGGTGTTTTGTATCCTACTGAGATTGTAAAATATTTTAAAAACTGCTCCGTGAAATTTGTGAGCAAGTAGAGTCAGTATACTGAGTTGTGTATTGAACTAACTTACTCTACTTCACAGCCATGGTGTGAGGGAAAGTTCTTCTTTTGTCCTCCCCTAATCCACATCTCTAAGGATTTATTTCCACATTTGAAGCCTACATGAAGATTCTAACAGATACCACCTTTCACTTTCAACCTGTTGCATGAATAATCCTTCCATGCCTTCAAATCTGGTATTTTCTTCTAGTATCATACTGGTCTGAAGTCCATCCTGGGCGAGGTTTAAGCCATGTCCCAGTAAAAGTTTTCCTGTGCACATACATAGCACAGTTTTAAAATCTGAGTGCCATACTGCTCTCCTGGGGTTACAAACAAGGGCTTTTTACAGGTGAGGAGGGAATATTTCCACCTGCCTACATGCAACTGGAACTCACTTTCTCTCCTGAGAGGGGTGGGTGAAAGAGATAGTATTGTAATGTTGCTTTTCAGCTGGTTTTGGAAGTATATCTTTGAATGTTTGTGAGAGAAAGAGAGAGAAAGGTGAAAAGAGAGGAAGGGAGAGAGAAAGAGAGAAAGAAAGATGGAAAAGAAAGAAGAAAGAAAGAAAGAAAAAGAAAGAAAGAAAGAAAGAAAGAAAGAAAGAAAAAGAAAGAAAGAAAGAAAGAAAGAAAGAAAGAAAGAAAGAAAGAAAGAAAAAGAAAGAAAGAAAGAAAGAAAGAAAGAAAGAAAGAAAGAAAGAAAGAAAGAAAGAAAGAAAGAAAGAAAGTGAGGAAGGAAGAAATGCCACCAACTCAAATAGATAAGTATGTAAGAAATGTAAAGGTAATGCTGAAGTCAATGTTTTCTAAGCTTGTCTATGCAAGGCATGCAGAATTTCAGAGATGAGACTAGTTCACTGCTGTTGATCAGATAAATGTTACAATTGACCTAGTTAGAGGGAAGACGAATTGTCAGGCAATTCCTAACTCCATTAATGGGTTAATAATTTTAGTATGCTATTCTTTTTTGAAAAGGCTTATTTAAATGTTTATCAGTTGTGCAAAGTGGAGCAGCACTGGAGATTCGCAAGGGAGAACTGATCATTGCCTATGCATGGAAGCGTTGTAGGAAGATTAAAATAACATTGAGTATATTCTGTAAATGAAGGAGAGAACTAAAAGAAGCCTCCAGAGTCCATTATAAATTTTAATAATACATCAAGGTAATGTAACTGAATAACCGATCTCTGAGGGAAGAAACACAACATTTGGCTAATATTACAATTTAAATTATGAAAACAAAAAGAGCTTTTAGTTAATCTTGTCTTTCTGCTTTTATTCTTGAGGCTCTTTTTTATTTTCCCTGAATCCAAAACACCATGTAAACAAATAAAAGTACGGGAGAAAATAAACAGTTTGGCATCTCAGTAGATTAATTAATGCGCTTCAGCCTTGGCACCAGTAGGCGAAAATTATGTGCATAAATAATATCACTAATTAAAAAGATGCAGATTAACATGCAAATAATGTTAATGAGGATCTGCAATTCCAGAGTGGATTCGCATAACATCAACAATTTAATGGGTTGGAAGGCTTGTGTTTGCATTACATTAATAAATTTCAAAGACCTTGCATAAAAAAGTTCTGTTGGAGCCTCTGTTTCCCACTTGTGAGTTGTAAATTCTGTGGGCAGTAGCAAACGCTCATCGGCAGATGCCAAAGTCATTATCTCAAAGACTGTTGAGATGGTGCCATGTGCCAGTGTGACCAGCTGTTGGGAACTGGGCAGTAGGCACTGCACTGTGCCAATTATTCATATTATTTGGGTAGTCTTGATATTTATTTAAACTGATTAATATTTTGTGCTCTGCATCTTGATCTGGAGGGAAATCATTTTAAGCAAGCAAAGTTTTTAAAAAAATCTTATTAGCCTTTGATGTGTCATGGATGGTTGAATGCATAATGGAATTGATTAAGCAGACATAATTCCTAACCATGGGCAAAAACAATATAAGATGTCTTTAATGATGTCATATAATGTTGAGATAAAATATAACAGGATCAAACTCCAAATGAATTGTAATAATGCAGATTTTACTGAAAAATGAGAGCCATTATATTGCAGTATCCTTTTTTTTTTAACTCCTGAATTGAGGAATACTCCTCTGAGGACACTACTTACAGAAAGAGCAAAGGTTAAGAAAGATTAGAGAAAACTCGTTTTTGAATGCCATGTAACTCTTCATAATTTTCTTTCCTATTCTATGATAATCATTATCTGTTCCACACCCAGCCATTCTACTGTGGCTTTGAGACCCCACAACACATGGGATAAAGCAATTTCCTGAAGACAGACCCTTACAACATGCTAGAATTGTCCATCTGTGTAAGCTCTGTCTGAATGATTCAGTAATTTGAGTTCCCTCTTGTGTAGGTTCAATAAGGCTAATAGCTGCAAAAAGTGTTTGAAAGCAGGAACAAAACTTGCACCAATTCATAATGTTTTGTCACTCACCTAAGACTTAACAAATAAAGACAAGAAGTATAATTTTGTATTTACACCTTTTCTACCTCTCAAAGTAGTATCTAAACATTAAAATTGTTGTCAGCTAAGAAAAATCTGTAAGTGCTTTGAAGGTGAAGAGACTCAGAATAAGCACTTTGCAACAGCTAAAAAATAGTTGTTAATGGGTACTACATACATGGTACATGGAATTTAGCTTTCAGAATAATCTTGGAATGAGGGAGTATTTTTCAAATCCAAATCAGGATATGGAAAAGTTAGTCATGTATTTACGCATCGATAAAAGAATCTGTACTCGTGGTAGGTTTAAATCTTTACACAATTATAAAGTAATACTATTTTGGCTGCAGATACTGTGTGGATGAACACTAGGGTTTTATTTAATATCTGCTGTATATAATCAATTAAGGAATCAATATAGTACTCAAGGTCAGCTGATATTTATCCAAACTGATAAACACATTTCAAATAAAATATTGTCAGAAAGATTGTTAAAATACCTCTTACTATGTTTACAGACTAATCAAATAGGAATAAAACTAAAGCACTCAAAAAGGCTAAGCAATATCTTGAGCTTGCGCTCACAACACACACATTCTTGAGCATAAAAGTGAACAATTCAACATGAGCATTTGACAGATGTTTGAGGATTCAGTTTGCTTTCCAGGGAAAAGGGGAAAAACACCTTTGAAAGACTCAATGTTGTGAAATTGAGAAGTTCGTACTTTGGTTGTTTGATAACTGCATGAAATGAAAATACTAGAAAAATAATAACCCATGCCTGCCTTGTCTTCCAATCTCATCTGGTACAGCAGCAACACACTGGGTACTAATGCATATTGCTGCTTCCCAAGCAACCTCTATCCCCCAACTCCCTCAGGGGGAACTAGACTTTAAACATACTCACTTGTGCAACTTTGAAGCAAACAAGCAGAACAGAGTGAGTCTCAATAATATTTCTTTAATCTGAGGTGCTATCTTTCACTACTGCTGTCAGTGGAGCAAGTACAGCTTAGTTAATAGCTTGATTGCTTAAGGGATATGCCTCAACACTTCCTAAAGATTTAGTGTAAAAGTGTGAATAAGGCTTAGTCTTCATTAAGCCATTTGACCCTTGTCCTTCGATTTTAGAATGCCACAGGGCACTACCAGGTGCCAGTTAAGTTGTGACTCATTTAAGTTTCTTTCATGCTACACAATGTGTATGCACTGTCCTAACATGGCAACCAGATCTCATCTTTGGTTGCTGGTAATTTTGGAACTTCTGGTGGAACTTTTTCTTCCTTTTTTGTTTCCTTTGAAATTGCTGTCTTAACTGACACCCTCAGAACACACTGGATGTATCACATTCCAGTTTATACCAGTTCACTTTTCCTACAACCTGTTTAAAGTACCTCCCCAACACCCCATAAGGTGTGATTCAAATTCCCTGTATTACTCAGTAGTAAGTACTTTCTCATCAACATATACAGATTTTTTTTTGTTTTCTGCTTTACTGATAGTCATTGTGTTAAGTCTATGTCCTCTTGGACTTGCACGGAAAACCAATGGGTAACATTTTTGTCTGCTCAGCTATAAAAATATCACTTTAAATATGTTATATGTATTTGTAAGTCCATGGTCACAGAAACAAACACCACTACTTTTACTGAAAGAATATCAAAGCAGCCAAGACAAAGTCAGATGTCAGGAAATGGTAAAGTGCAAATAAAATGAAACCTTATCTCTGCCACTTCAACGATGATCTTTTTCTTATTTCGGCTCTGTAATTAAAATACTTATATATCCACAATGTAAGTAGAATATTACCATAATATAAATAGAATATTAATAGTCTGGCATAAGTCTGAGAATAACAGTTTTTACTGTAGTCAAACTAATTGCAAATGGAATACTCATAAATACTCATGGAATGAGTATTCCATGCAGTCTTCCATTATTTTAATGAAAATAGTACAGCTATTTAAGAGTTAATAGCTTCATAATGGGTGATCATCATTTCTTCACTGCAAGGGTAATAATACTTAAGCAACAAGAATAAATCCATAAAGTGTTAAATATTTATCCCTAAAAAATGAACTCTTGTTTTGTATCTATTTAAGTCCCTGTTCAAGCCATGCCATTGAACATGGGAATGGATAAAGAGGTAGGTTTACATGATTTTTCTCCCCGTCATAGGGCAGAGTTGGTTCATAGATGACTGAAATATGAAACAAGTCTCACAAACAGGTGCTTGAATTTATGTAGGTAGGTCTGACTTCTTACTGTCCAGTCTGCTAGACAAGGACTGCAACATTTGGATTCCTGTACTCATTCTTCTCGTGCTACATAATTACTCAGAGCAGTGGTTGAAGAAATGCAAAACACTCTTACAATATTGAGTAATAAATAAATACATGAATGGAAAGTATCAGTGTCAATAAATGTAAAGTAATGTGGCAAATTGAAAATTTTATTTCATTTATACCTGCATTCTTCTTGGCTCTAAAACATGTATTGCCACTCTGGAAAGGCGGATACATATCAGTCTCTAGAACCGCAGTCTAAACACTCAGGAGCAAATAAAAAGACAAATCTAAAATTAAGGAAAGAAAGTGAAACCAAAGACATAAACACAACAAATGCATTATGAAACCATGTATTGAGTACTTTACACAGCTCCAGTCATCCAGTTTCAAAATATTCATAAAAAAACTAGAGAAGGTAAAGAGCAGGAAGAAGTACCATAATTCCTATAAGTTGAGAAACAAAATAGAATAAAGTAGAGTTCAGATTGCTAAACTGAGGTGTGAGAATGTTATAATCCTGACACCTGTGAAGATAAAGAGTAAGTAATTCCCTAGCTCTGATAAGCACAAGACATGGCTGTGGTAGAGCTGGCAGTAAAATTAGCAGACAGCTAAGTGAAGAAAGGGGTTTTGTACCACATGAAATGATGCAGTAGAATTACTTGTAACATAAGGCCAAATGTATAAATGGTTTCTGAAAGGTTCAGCACACACTGCTAAGGGACAGGGCCATCTTGACTGCAAAGCCTGACAATCTACATAGAGAACCCTGCTCTAAAAAATTAACACTTAAGCAATTTTTCTAGCTTGGAAGGTATGCTAGGCAACTTGAATCAATTTGCCTGATACCTTCTGATCTTTAAGTATGTGCTGCTGACCACTCTTCAAGGAAAAAAAAAAAAAATCCTTGGTCATGGCATAGAATAAAACATATCACAAATTACTTCAGAATTACTTAATTAGAGCATCAAGGACAACTGTACAAAAACTATGAACTTCAAATTTGTTTACCTGGTTTGTAAAAGTATTCCTATTTGTATAAGCCAAATAGTTCAGAGCTTAAATTTCTGTTGTATGTGAGCAGAGAGTTAAATATAAGACTATTATACTAAGGTACTGGGTGACTTACCCAAACAAGTATCCCATTTTATGTTAGTATAGGAAATAGATAGTATTTTCATGATAAAATCAAAACTATAGAACAGAATATAGAACATAAATCCAGAATATAGAACATAAACCATCAACTATAGAATGCAATATGCCGTGTATAAATTTGAGGGCAGTTTTCTATGACTGCACAACATTCATTGTCATAGATTTCTGTGAACAGGGCTGGGAAGGCTCTGGGTATTCACACTTTTATATGAAAGCAGAGGAAATTATATCTGTTTTATTCCTTGCAGGTGTCTGCATAGCAGTAATGAGACCCTCCAGAGATATATTCCAGTGCCTTAGTAGTACTGAGTGTTCTCCTGGTGCCAAACCTAAACCTCCCTTGCCATAAAGTATTTTCATTGCTGTGTGTCTTATCCATGAGGCACGAGAAGAACAGTTTATTCTTTTCATCTCTATACTTCAACATAGTTGAACACCTATCACATCTCTCCTTGGTTTGCTTTTTCTAGACTGAACAGTTCTGACACTTCCAATATCCCTGCTGACCACTGTCTCAAAAGAGTTTAGAGGGGCACAAAAGTCTCTTTGTCAGAAGAACAAGAATAGTCCAGAGAAATGATCAGATGCAACTTTACTCTTTTCATCTCTAAATAACAGGGATTGTTGTGCTTGAGCACTTCCTCTATGATAAGCAGTTCTGGGAGGCAACAGAGCTGCTCTTTCCCCCAGGAGAAACTCAGCAGTTAGGGCAGAAAATGTAGCTAAATGGGACTCATTGCTAAAGGTCCCTACTGTTTTGATTAAAACACTGGGGGCTGACAGACTTTTGTCTGTGGTAAAGATCATACAGTTACACTCATCTATGAGATTCCAGCCAGTGGAAATTGAAGGAAAAAAACCCCACCACAACAAAAACAAACAAACAAACAACCACCACGACAAAACAAACAAAAGCCAACACTCATTTCTGGGTGCTGATTAGTCATGACTAATGAGATACTAATAGAAGCTTGCTGTACCTTAGTACATGGGCAGACAGAAATTACTCCCTTTACTTACCCTCCACCCCACCCAAGCCATCCAGCTTAAACTTGTTGCTTAATACCCTCCCTCCCCACACTCACTTGGGAAATGAAACTACACAAACAAAATCCCTATAAATCTCACATTTTTATACAATAACCTTATTCCTGAAAGGGGCAGAGCAGTGTTACTCTAGGTGCTCAAGAACATTTTTGGTTTACACTCTCCAGTTACTATAAATGTCAGACTCAGAGTAGGTGCACAGTGAGTTAGGCTTTCAGGGCCCTCCATGCCCCTAAGATGTGGCCATATGAAAAACAGCTGTGGGGGTTTGGATGGGTATGTATACATCATATATACAGGTATAGGTATGTGGGTGTGTACAGATGGGTAGATAGAAATGCATACAACACATATGACACACACAATATGTATATGTGTACATCGTACATGAGGGAAAGAAGCTGGACATTCTTTGGTTTCAGCTCCTTCTTGGGGTTTCAGGGATGGAATAAAAGGCAAATAAAATAATATAAAAGTAGGGAAAACTGAAAGACAAAAATGCTTGTCCCATTTCCTTTTAAAATGTAACTATATACATATGAAAATCTTATTAAGCCTGATTTTTTGCACATAACTATGTAATTCATTTAAAAATATATATAGATACAAGAAATGTTGCTAGATACAAGCTCCCTTTCTTGCTTCCTGGGAAACTTACAGTTCTGATTGTTGACAGTGTGTTAACTTAAAGCCCAAAACAGACCTTTAGATCAGCTTAGACCATTTAAAAGGAAGTTGAGCATGAGCCTTCAGAATGAAGAGTACTGTTGGATAAACCTTTTTCAAACTAAAGGATGCTCAAGTTACCTACTTCAGTCTTCAGAAAACAACCTTAGGAGTTCCTAGTAGAAGTTAGTAGCTTCTTGGGAATAATGTTGAATAAGTTAATAAGGAACTGTGAGACTAATGAAGGCAAAAGTTGGGGCAGTCTTGAGGTAATAGCATCTTTAACAAAACTTTGATTTTTTTTAGGATACATTTGCTATCTTTTGCGTATATTCTTGTCATATTCTGTAGCCAAAAGTCTAGATTACATCTAATGTAGTAAAGGATTTTTTGAAATTTTTTGAGGGCCTGTATATGTTAAAGTGAAGAGGACATTTCCTAATTGATTCTGCGTACAAACCAGCTGCAAATGAATGGGGAGTAGAGATACTCCTGGGCTTTTAAGATCCAAAATCAGAGCAAACAGATCAGGAGAGTTTTGTTTGTTGTTTGTATTTTAGGAAAGCACTGGATTTGATTTAGGAGGCTTTGATCTCAGCCTGTTATCTGAGCTGTTATTCTGGCAAGAATTGAAGTTTCACGGGACATCGCCTAGAACAGATTTTGAGATGGAAATACTGTGAGAACATTTCTGCAGTCTGTCTACCTAAGCCTACCCTACTCAAGAGCTGGAAAATCATAGTCTGGCTAGTTTACATAACAGCTGGATTATATGGGAGATGATTTCAAAATTTCCAGTTTAAGGGAGAAAAGATAAACAACCAAAGTAACAAGCTTTTCTCCTTGTCTTTGATTGTTTGTCTGTAAGAACAATGTCTCTGGAATTCAAGGCATCAAGGCTTGGTGAGATCTTTACCACACTCACAGGTGGCTAGAAAGCTTGTGGGAATATAAGGGAGATGGAAAATAGAGGGGAAATTTATGAAATAGTGAACAACTCCAACAATAACAGAACAAGTTTCCTCTTTCTCTCTATCTTTTCAATGTGTGTTTTGAGTGCAAAGTCATACTGTGAGGAAGCTGGGCCATATGGATATTTAGAATGATTTTTCTTAACTCTCTTTTGCTTATTCCCAAAATTCAGAAATGTTTGGGCTGTCCTTTTGCTAGGGTAATCACACATCTACCTCTGCAAAAGTGCATGACTACAAACTTGAGGAGTCATCAGTAGTCCAGGCTTGCTCAGGTCAGGCATGCTTCTGAGGACTAGTACTTTTCTTCACCAATATTACATCTTCTAAGAGCTAGAATCAGGCTATTTACAGTTTAAGAGTGATCAACTTTGCTCTCATCTAAGTTGGAAATTAGAGGGCTGCATAAAATACTATGCATTCCCATGGTCTATTTCATAATGGACCATTGTAATTGTAATCCATTTCACAAACACCATTGTAAAACACATCACAGACAACAGAGATTAATGCTACTGCTTCCAACAGAATGGATATTTCTTTGCTTCCCCAGACCCATGCATTGTATCACTAAAGTACTTGGCTGATCTTTTATCTTTTCAAACATTTCCAATTATATCTATATCATGCTAAATGATACTGCTTACATCTCTATACAGAAAGGTATCATGACCAAATATTTTTTCTTGCCAAATACATTAAAAAGGATACAATAAAATTCAGAATCAAAATAATATGAAAAAAGTTATTGTTGCAAAAGCAAATAACTGTAATCAGGAAATGTTATAATTGAGTCTCCTTAATAGTGGCGTGATGAAATAAGCTCCAGAGACAAAGCAAAAAAAGCTTTATTATATGATAGTAACATATCATCACTAGTTACCATGTGGGAGAAAATTGTTTCAGTTGAATAAAATATTTTTTCTGCTTGTTTCTTACTATGAAAAAAAATAATAGAGGCACAGTGTCAGTATTGCCTTACCAAGTTCATACTAACATAAGTTTAAATACTTATTTCTTTCAGATATCCTTGAAATGAAAATAAGCAAAATGCAGAATATTAAATGCTATGTCAATGTTTTTATGGAACGTCATTGAAAAATAAATTAATATAGAAAGAATAACAGATTACTTAAAAATTTTCTGACTGTTAAGTGACAGATGTTTTTTGTGTACTGATTTCTGTAATTTTACTCTACTCCATTGGTGTGAGATCTTTGGAAAGATAGCCCAGGTTTTCGGATTTAGGAGCAATACAGGAGTAATTTGAAACATGACAGTTTTTGGAATTAGACCTAATTTATGGACTAAAACCTTTTTCATTTTTCCTTACTTTCTAGCTCAGTGCCTGTACCACTAACTTATCTTGCTCTGTGTTGCTCAGGAAGAAATTGTTTTAAGTGGTTATATTTTTTTAAAGATTTTTACATTTTTTGCTTCAGCGATACTTCTGGAAAATATGCTGATGAACTATTCTGCTACCAGAAGGACAGTTTCAGAAAGAAGAAAGGAAATCCCTCTCCTCCTCTTTTATAAGTCATGAAGTCTTTGCATGTATGTCACAACTTTTTTGGTTTGCTTTCCAGGCAGATTGATGAAGTTTCATGCAGATTGGCATGATTTATTGACAGCTGTGGCTATGTGGAGACACCACAGCTTCTGATCTGGAAGCTTCATGCACATTTCCTGTCCATGCCTGCCTATGATACCATTATACATTCTTAGTATAAATTTGTAGAGCAACAATAATAACGTTCTTAAATATCGCATGCCAAGAAAGTACTCTGAGCTTTTCTTTCTAAATTTCTAACATGAAAAATCAGCCATGCATACAAAAAATACAAAAATATTTCTTTGAGCTTGAAAAAGATCATTATAAGGCAGATAGGACTATGCCATTCATTTAATTTTTAATTTGGAAAACAACGACTTCTTTTTGCTATCAAGTCATTGTTCATCTTTTTTAGACAAACTTTTTGTAAGGACAGAATGATCATTTTTTGTTAATACTATCCAATTCTCTGAGATATCTCATAGGATACAAAAATGTGGAACTTAGTGGAAGAGTTACTTTTTTTTGTTGTTTTTTAAGTAATAGAATTTAACCTCTCACTATATTAAAGTTTCTTTATATTTGTTTAATTTATCTCCTTATTGCCACAATCTTGATATTTTCATTTGACCCAGCCAAAATCTGTACATTAGGTTTCAATCCTCTACCTTATGAGAGCAAACTCTGTAGATGCTGTGCTATCACATTCTTTCAAATCATACTATAGAAAGATTTATAAGCAAATAAGTAAATAAAGCAATAAGGATCACAATAGCAAAAGTTGAAATTCCTTTAAAAAAAGAACTTCAGGAAAAACAACATTTTATTAATTATTGCCTCCATTTAAATTCAAAATAGAGGTAAGCAATTCTTGCTGTCTTCTGTAATTAGCACAATCTAACCTGTAGATAAATATCTATTGTCTAATATTTTATAAGTTACAGTCAGCATGCCTTATTGTATAAAATTTTACAACATCAAATGTTATAAAAACATTAAAAGCTGCACAGTCAGTGCCAACCACTGAAAAAGATTGAGAAATAATGCAAGATCATGTCACCTCATTGTTGTCACCAGTTCATGAGTCTTTATAGTTTTTTCAATATGTTTAATATAATGTGATAATGTAAAACTGAAATGACTCAATAGTGCTCTCTTGGGACTCATTCCAAGCCCATTTTTTTTTTCCTTTTTCATCATCCAGTCTTTCTGAAGCCCATGGGACTACCACTTTAAAACAATCTGTGGTGGTGTGATTTATATTTATATATCTAATGAAGCCTATTTTAAAATAATTATTCTGATTTAATTTAAATAACTCCCTACTGCTATCCTGCTAGGGATGGTCAGGGAAATTGCTGTATACTTTACTATTAATTATAAATCTGTGATTGGTTAGAACACACAATAACATGTCTTGTCCAAAAGGTGACTTTTCTACATCTATGTTCTTTTCTTGGTGTATTTTGTAATTTCTTCCATCCAGTGATAAATAAATAAATAAATGTTTAACTACAGTTCAAAAAATATACAGGATTACATTTGTAAATGATGGAAGCAAGAAATATTTGCAGTAGTAAAAACTGGACTCGAAAGGATTACAGAAGAAAATCATGCCAGGAAAAATATAACACCAGCAAGAGTCAGGCAAAAAAATGCAGAAATAATTATTCACAGAGATAAGAAAAAAAAATGGCTAGAGACAACCACAAAAATGGGAAAGAATGAGATTTAAACAAATCCTTGACCAATTTTCTTGGCTATGGTAACTTAGCTGGCACAGTATTGTGAGGGGTCTTGACTACTCTGATATAGCTGGGTTTGAGCACCTCCCCAGATACACACACGAGCAAGAACACTCCATGTTCCACATGTTCACACACCATGTGATTCACTGCTAGGAGGCTGAAACATGAGCTCCATCAAGCATTATAAGGCTAGAAAAGACAATAGAAGAATCCAGAAGAGGAAATTATTTTGACTGTGTGAAGAAAGGATATCACAGGATGTATCATAAAACAAGCAGTGCTCCCTTGCCCATGCCAATGGATTTGCTGTTCTTTGGTTAAACATCAACTATTGTTTTGCTGCTGCTTCACAGTAGTTATCACAAGTCTGGCATTAAGCAATCTAATAAATAAAGCAAAACTTTTTGTTAGAAATCACTAACACTTAGCACTAGGAATGGAAGTCCTGAAATACTTGAATAATATCTGCAGACAGCATTTGATCTTTACGATTAACTATTACTATTACTCAATAAATGCCAGTAGTACACCATCTAAGGAATTATTACTTATAAGAGTCTTTACTAAAAAGCATCAATGTTACAAGATAAATCTGGAAAAAAAAATGGAAAGGTTTAGCTCTTGAAAGAAACCCTAGTTAAAGCTTGTTAAATATAGCATCAGAATGGCTTTATTTCAGAAATAAAGGGCTCTGTGGATCCAATTTTTTCAATAGAGGAATTAAAGACATGAAGCTTGGGTATTTTCTTAGTGTAATTTGGTTTATATACAATAATACATAAACACCTGCCTCCATTAGATATCCTTGCTGCCGAATTAAAAAACAAAACAAATGAAAAACCAACAAAAACCAACAAACAACCCCCCCCCAAAAAAACCAAACCAAATCAAACCATATAACCAAACCAAAAAACAAAACAAAACAAAACAAAACAAAACCCACAACAACAAAAAAAACCCCAACCAACAAACAAATAACAACAACAACAAAAAAACCCACCACAAACCCTCCCCTGCCCCTCCCTCCCAAAAAACAACCCCTTCCAGTGTTTCAAAGACATTTTTACTGTGGAATTGTCTTTACTGATCAACTTTTGCATTGATGGGAAAGCAGGAGAAGGGCATGACATTTATGACTTTAAGGAGCAAGCATGAAGTGAAGCCATCATGGGTTGACATTATTTGCCAAATTAAATCCATGCAAAGGCTTTATGCACATGATGTTGGAAATTACTATAGTGGGCCTATGCATGACCAATGGAAAATTCCACCAGAAACTTCTTCACACAGAATTCCAAGTGAAATGCTATGACAATCTGAAAAGATGCAAGAATTTTGCACAATTTGGGATAATCCCATAGAGTGATCCTCATAATTAAAATCTTTTTTGATGGGCCAGACTCAGCTCAGAAAAGGCTGTATAAATGTTCACATAGCTCTAGGATAAATGGGATTGTGAGCAAAGGAATGTTTTCCTTGCTTTTACACTTATTCAGGTAAACCTGCTGTGATCCCCCAAAAGAAAATTCCTGACTGAGTTCAATCCATTAGCTCCCTCCTTAGATCCTTTTGCTTCAAGTAGGCAGAGATGTCAAAGAGAGGATAGACATCTATCTCAGTGAATAAAAATGGTATTTGCTTTGTCAGGAATGGCAAACAAAGCAAGATGTGTTGGCAGCAGCAACAAATGTGTACAGAAATACTACAGATTTTGAAATGGTAGGCAGATGGGTCAGGACAGTCATTTACACTGACATATTACCTTGACTTAATCTCTGCCCCACACATCTTTGCAACATTCTTCCTAAAAGCAGGGGTGTTACTAACATGGCAGCTCACTGGTCTTGAGAGAAAGTTGGCCACCTCTGCAATGTTTTCTGCTCGAATCCTGTGAAACCACTCCCAGAAGTTTACTGCAGTGGCTAGTATAAAAGTGGTTTGTGCCAAAACTCCTCTCCCAAGAAAGGGTCTCAACATTAATCCAGCAACAAACAGTGAAACTTTGCTTCTAAGACTCAATATTTGCTGAACAAAACGCACACCTGTTCAATAGTGACAGTTTTCCTGATAGAGATTATACTGAAGAAAGAGGACAAGAGTATTACCTTAGGTCATTAATTCCTGTAAGTACTTCTTCTTAAAATCTATTTTAAAGAAAAAGAGTTGTTAGAATATCAGAATTTAAAGATCTACTTGACATAGGTCAAAAAATGAGAGTGATTTAAATTCAAGACCTTTTAAGATTTAATGGCAATAGTAAATGTAGGGTCTTAGTAATTATTCTTTTTAAAGCAAGCAAAGCTCAGCAGAAATCAAAGAGAAATATATAGCAATGGTATGAAAGACTAAGAAACAACCTAGAAAGACGGAGGAGAAAAAGCATGAATAATGGTGCATAGTTGTATAAATGAATTTGAAAGGTAAGTTAAATGTAAAACTAACAGCTGTTAACATCTTGTTAAGACTTAACTTTTTTTTTTTTTTTTTGTGTTGTTTGGAATACTATATAGAGCCCTGGGTATCACCTTACCATGAAGATACTGTCAGATCAGAGGGAGTGCAGAAAACAGCAGCAAAAATAGTCAGGAAAGAGGAACTGATTGTGAGAAAGATTGACTCATTGGGAAGCAAGTATTTAGAGAGTGTGTAATTAAGGGTGCAGCCAGCTCCTGTGGTGAAATCTATTTTTCAACCTTTAAGAAATTTAGATAGAAAAACTAACCTTGTATGAAAATAAACAGAGCTTCTTAAAAGGTCACTAAAGTTTTTATTTCCTTTTTTTTTCCAAACTGGAAAAATTCCTTTGCACTCAGCACATGAACCTGATATTACAGATATCATCTGCTGCCATATGTGATTGTCTTAGTCACAATCAAGCACTTACTGAAGGTTTGCTAGGGCTGCTAGTGAAAATTTCTGTGTGTGCTTTGCTAATGCTTCCTGTTTTGAAGATTTACTGAGACTTCTTTTGGCAGGCTGAGCACATTCATGTATTGTTGTCAGACCTTGGTCAGGGAAAAAAATTGTTGGGGAAATGCCTTTTCCTTGTTCCAGGAAATTAGTTTTCACTGAAAAAGTCAGAAATTATTAAAAATTCAACTTCTAACTTCTTCAGTAAGATGATGATGATGTATCATAGTGGAAAAATGGGTTGTAATTGTTTCTCGTTGGTACTGCAGTTTGGAAAAAAGAATCTCTTCAAGTTGTTCTAAATATGCAAATGAGAGATGCATGAAAGAGAGTCACAGAAACAATTATCTGAAGCTTACATTTGAAAAAACTCTGATGGGTCATGTCCACATACTGTTGTATTGGGAACTTGATAAAGGAACATTTAAGAGAGTTTCTGATCACCTGGTTCTTTAGGTCTTACCAAAATAAAACCTACCCCACAATATCTAGAAAATTACACATTTAGATTGGTGGCTTTCTATTTTAAAAACACTAGGTTTCAGAACGCCTGCTTCCAAAAGGATTTCTCCATTGCATAATCATATGTATTTGGATTTTTCCTAGATACACTATATATATTCCTTCTGACTAGATAGGCTGAAGCACAAGGGTAAGAACATTAAAGATCTTCACTGACTTTCTGGTGGACATAACTTTCTGATTTCAAATCCAGTGATAATACTGACCACAAAGCTGAAGGGAAAGATGTGCTTGCCAGACTTTTAAAAGAACCTGATGAGAAATAATTACCCTTGAGCCAGGCTTTGCTCTGCTGCTGTGTTGGCCAGAAGGCTCTGGCAGACACTCTTGAGGGACGACAGCCATCATGGGTCTCCAGTACGAAAAGAGATTTACACAGTACTTGAGGAGTACCTTTTAAGGTTTGTAGTGACTTCATGATCTGTGTAAAGAATACATTAGTCTGACAAGTCTAGACCAGCTTACTGATCTTTCTTTAGAAACGAAACAACATGTTTATTGGGTCACTCTGTCCTGACTTCGTTAACTGGCAGAATGAAAGACCAAACCAAAATTTTCCCTGCTTAAAAACAAAACAAACAAAAACAAAAAAAAAAAAAAAAAAAATTTTCCCCTCTTAAAAAAAAAAAAAAAAAAAAAAAAAAAAAAAAAAAAAAAAAAAAAAAAAACCAATAAAAAACTAGGTTATTCTAACTAGCCAGGACTTTCTTTCATTGCTTCTATCCCAGTTAGTGGTTCTAGCACTCCACAAACTTTGTGACTCAGCTTTCTCCTTCTTCCAAGACATATCCTATGTACCTGCAATGTTTTTTGCAACTTCATTTTTACTGCATGTGTTTTGAAAGCTAGATGTTCTTTCTCACTATATAGAGTTTGGAAATGTAAGACAAATGGACAGGACTGAGCTAATGTATATGCTTCTCAATTCCAAGCTATGGTCTCCACTGATATTTATTTAATACTTCATAAGTGTTTGTTTACAGTTCATGCTGACTGGGCACTTGGGTGTCATATGGAGTAAGTTAAAACTATATTCTTCTCACTATTCTTCCATTTCTCCTGCATTGCATAATTTCCAAATTTTATTAAAAAAAGGTGAGATCTATTCTCTAGTGTATGAATATATACCATGATTATATATTAACATTATTGAAAATAAATACAAGGTTGCATTATAATGTTTAGTTATTTCTCCAAAGGGTGCAAAACTCAAAATAAGCTCCACCCACAATTTGCAAAATACATGTAGGTATTACTGCTTATATCTTATATTAGACTTCTGAATGGTAGGAAACTGCACTACTGTAAGGCAAAATAGCCACAGCCAAGTTTTGACTGCAAAGGACCTTTATTTATCCCTGATGTCAGACTTAACTGGCCATTCAGACTTTTATGAAAATACAATAGAATACAGCCAATTCTTGAGCAGTCATGCACTTTGCCAAAGCTTTAAAAATAATTTTAAGCTCCATATAACTGAATTTTAAAATGAAGAAAATGACAGAGTATTAAATAAGCCAGTGATGTAAACTTAAATTATATTCTATCCTAAAAAACACAACTCCCGAAAATATTTTTTCTGGTTTTTTATCCATGCAATATTAGTGAGGATTTCTTTGTAGTCACACACACAAAAATGTTCCAACATTTTTTGATGTTTCACTATTTTTTTTAAGCTGAATCCATGTTCTCTAAGCATTATCTGTTGCAATATGATATTTTCAGAAAAATGCCTGCTAGAAAGTTTAGACATGGTAGTTCAGCTTTAAGCTTCTGGGGACATCCACGTTGTATTATGTTTGGCTTAGAATGAGCAACTCCTGCTAGATTCAGCAAAAATAAAGCACAATGACCTCTTCAGCTGGACACTTCAGCAGCTGGTCTATAACTTAAGGAGAGTTTTGCTTTACGCTTTTTAAACTGTACTGGGGATTGAATAGACAACATATAAAAATATGACAGGAAGATGATGGATTATGGGTCATAAGTCTCATTTCAGCCATACAAATAAAACATCATGCTTGTGTGTTATGATAATACATTTAATGGACAGAAATTAACAGATGTTGATTGCATTCTAGTGTGCACAGCATACCAAAAATCACAGAGGAATGTTTAAAAGATTGTAAAGAGACCATGCCATTGGATGCCTGTAAAGCAGAGTTAAAGTAGCAAAACCACAGGAAAGAGAATTTGGTTGTTGTCTGGCTTTGGTTTAATCATTCCTCTCTGCCAAATGCAGTCATTACAGTGTAACAACAATTGTATGCTTTTTCTGCCCCTTCCTAAGCAATACTTTATAGCTGTCAAAACATAAGGTTGTGGCAGACTCTTCTTAAAATAAAACTTCAAGACAAACTTAGGAAAAAAGTATGAATGAAACTTTGTAGTTCAGTGCCATTCCAAATTATATAAATTGGCCAATATAACATATAAAAGCACCAAAGTCTGGCCTTGCTCAGTTACAAGCTGGAACAAACTTTTACATGTAATACATATATCCACACCAAGTGAAATGCAGCTTCATACTAGAACTATCTCTTTCTATATCCACGTGTAAAAGCTAGATTTACTTTGCTAAAAGAAAGGTTTATGTGTACAGTGTATGTTGAAATCCACTTCAACCCATTTTACAGTCAGGTAACATTTATTTTCAGGAGCCTATGAATCTGTCAATTTTAGCATTCCATCATCCTTCTCTGACTTTTAAAATTCTTTGTTTCTGTATGGGTCTATTTTGCAGTTTTGCAACAAGATTTAAAACGAAAAATGTGGAAACAACATAGTGACTGTCATCTCCATTAATTCTTATACTTCCTTATAATGGTAGATCAGCATGAAGAGAGTTCCTCAAAGTATTAACTGCAAGAAGGCCTCTAGAGTATTAACTGCAAGAAGGCCTCTAGATAGTAATTAACAGTAGATACTTTAATTACCATTTTCCCTTTTTTCTGGCTTTTTGCTAAAAATAACTGAATTACAGGAAACCTCAAATAATCATTTTTGATCCATACATTTTATTTTCAAATGTCAATTTTAATCTTCTCCCAGTGTCTCCAGTGAAAAAAATGGTGGAAAGCCGCAGGACGTGATATTGTGGTATTGATATTTTTCTGACATGGCAGCCAAAAGTTATAGGAAGAGGTGAGCACTTCAAGTCCTTCTATATCCTCTCAATACTGTGGGAATACCACAGATATTTTTTGTTCCATTTTAGTTATTTCAAGTACCTTCAAGTTTTACCAATCCATTGTAAATTGATCTTTTTTAAAACTCGTAAGACTGCACCAAGTTTTATTAAGATCTGAACAGTGGCTATGGAACTTTGTGCATATTTTTTCATTTGCAGTGTTATTTGTATTAGGAGCACAGTATTTTTCTAGTATCTGCAAAATAATTGTCAGCATGGAGGGCCTTGGTGTTCATTTGCTTGTTCTGTACAGGTGCAGAAATTCATTCATAGGAACAAAGAGGAGCTGTGTTCAAAACACACCAAGGGATGTGCAATTACAGATAGATCTATGGGACACCTTGCCAGTAGAAATTGTGGGTACTGAAGGCTTACAAGATTCCAAGGACAGTTGATCAGTCTCATGGAAGAAGCGTGTTGTGGATTGCTAATAGAGAGAAGTCATATTCAACTCAGGGTGGTTCCTGCAAGTAATCAGGGGCTTGAAGTCTATTCAGATGAAACAAGATACCCTTTTTTTTTCCTTCTGTTTTTACTGTAGTGAAGACACACATTTTTGGTCATTGATGGAAAAATAACTCTCCTTCAGATGGACTTGTAGTCTCATTTGGTACATCCACACAAAAGCACAATTTTCTGCTTTTCATTTTGCATAGACTATTTCCTCAATGCCATACATAGAAAACTTTTTCACTTCCCAGAATTTTGTCTTCACTGTGTTAACAAGTTAATGTGTATGATTTGCTGCTCTTTAGAGAATTTCCAAGCATTGTAAGATCTTAGGAGAGGCACTGAAATGAGGTATATTCAGATTGTTGCTTTGTGCCTCTATCCATAAAAACTTTTTCCAGATTTGTTGCTGATGCATCTGCTTTGAAGTAATTATTTCACAGAAGAAAAAATGTTGTAAAATAAACAAACATTGTAATATGCAAATAAAATCTGTCTGCAAATACAATTGTGAAATTTTAATGATCTATCTATCCGTTTTAGGTATTTTGTACTATGCTATAAATAGTAATTTGAAATTTGTTAGCTTTGCATGCATATCTAAGATTAAAACCATTAGATCTCTGTTTAAACCCTTTGGAATAATAAATAAAGAAGGAAAATCTATTAAATGTCATAAGCATTCAAAATCTTCCCTAGATTTTAATTCCTTATTTTGAGTAATTTTTACCATGGAAGTCAGACCCAATGACACACACTATGCTCTATCTCACAGTTGACAATACAGTGCCATCAAAATCATAATTGTTAAAAAAGAGAAAGATTAAACATCTTACTCTACAAGTAATACATAATGTCATATACCTATTACTAAGAAGGCCCATCTTCTATGACCAAAGAGAATAACCTGATTTGAACTAGAGGAACTGAATAGAATTGTTAAACAATCCTTTGCATTTTAAGCAACATTTAATTAGAAATACACTTTAACCACCAAAATGATAAAAATCCAAGAGATTAAAATTTGAGTGTCAATTATCATAAAATTCATCATTGTAATTCTTATTAAAACTCAGTGTTTAGATAGGTAATGATTTTATAATATGGCAATTTGCATAAGGAGCCCTGAGATGGCTTATTATTTCGATCCTACACAATTACAATTCCAGCTCCATACATCAGAGCTCTTAGCAATGTAAAATCACTGTGCTAATTAATAAGCCATTTACTGACTGCAGCTAGTTATGGTGGTCCTGCAGCTGACCTTACGGAAGATGAGCCATCTCTGAAGTGCCTGTGTGTAACTACAAACATAATGATGTGCCAGGAGGGAATCATTAAAAATAATTTACACAAGCCTTCATTTACAAGATCTTTTGATAGCATGCTTCCCCGGTGTTTAGATCCACAGTGCAACCCCTACCATTTGGAAAGTGCCAAGCAGGAGAGTGAACGAGGATACCTAAGTGGTTAATTAAGAGCCATTCGGACGCCACAAGAGCCTCCTGAAAAATCCCTCTGATGTCTGCCGTGTCAAATGTCTCTCACAGGCAAAACCACAAGAGGTGGCTGCCACAGCAGGCTAATTATTGGGGACCAGGAGCAGCTGAGAGTAGCCTGTCACTGAGGCTTGCTGCGAGCACCCAAGCCCAGAACCGAGCAGAGCAGCTTCTGTGTCATTGGACTTCAGAGAAACAGCAGAAATGAGGCACTGTGATAATCAGAGGTGATTGCATAAGCCACAAAAGTGTGCAGTTGTAGACGAAACTATTCATTTGTGCTCTTTGATGCATTTTGTAACTTTTTACACTTTACTGTTATTCCATCTCCAGTGTGTTTTTTTAAGACTTTCATTTTGAATGCTTATAAGAAAACAACTTACAAAGGCCTTATAGGGCTGAGCAAAGATTTCAAAACTGTCAAAGATAATTTTTATGACATAAAAATAATTTCAAGCTGCATAACGAGATTCAAAAGAACCACATTCAATCATGACTACAGCAGAAAATGTGCATATACACATAAAACAGTCTTCTTATTTCAGTACAGTCAGAACAACTAGCAAGACGAAGAAGAATGTGTCACTGCCTTCCTCACAGCAACTAGATATGAACATCATGATAACCTGCAGCTCATGATTTATTTCTCCTTCAGCCAAGTCCCTGCAAGGTGGAGTAAGAAAGCTGCTACCTTGTGGGACATTTTATTAGTTTAGTGGCATTCAATTGGTTTACCAACACACACAGGATTTCCCAAATTGGCACGGGAAAAGCGTCTTTTTCCCAGTTTGTCTGTCTGTTATGCAGCCAAGAGCAAGTGGGTTGTGCTCTGAGCATGCAGACACTTTCCATATCTCTCTGATACCTTATAAGTGTATTTTCTGGGGTGCCTTTCACAAGTGTTGTGTGAGAAAACACCATGAGCACAATGCTTGTGCGATTCTGGTTAGATTATTGCCTCATGGCTGGGTGCCAAGACTGGGCCTGGAAGAATTAATTTAGTAAAGGTAGAGACAGCAATATACTTGCTCTGTGCCTGTGTTTATATCTGTGCAGGTATTTGGGAGAGAGAGGGGAACACACTCTGTTTGGTATCTTCTCAATGATACTGTAGGATTTATGTTTGTATGCGTGATTTTTTGAAATACATTCCATTCTGGCAAACTTATCATCGTAAGAGAAGAATAACTACCTTCTAGATGGAAACCACCACCTTTCAGGATCTCTGTGATGTTTTAATTTGAAATGTATTAGACTTACTCTGTCTCATTTTTAAAAGAGCAATGTAAATAAATTTTCTTAAAATAGAGAATACCTACACATTCCTTCTATAACCACATTTCCTTGTAGGAGGAAAATATAATTTTTCTAATAAAGGTACATTTCTCAAAGGCATAAAGGAGATGGATTTCATTTTAACACTCTCTTATCCTTTTGCAGAAAGGGATTCTATAGAATTTACCTCTCCTTTCTACAAATGAGATGAATTGTCCAAGACAATAATTTGGCTTCCTTCTGTAATCAGTGGAGTGACAGAGAGCTTCAAAAGGGAGGTGGGTTCAAGCCAGTCAAATTGCACCTCTCCTATTAGACAAGACAAATCACTTTCACACCACAGAGAGGGAATCAGCAGCCAGAGCAGTCCTGTATGTTTTTTAAGTGGAGAAAATGCTACTTTCCATAGTTTGACTATATAGCTGTTAGAAGTAGTGAGAATTCCAGCTGCACTTACCAGAGCAGAAGACTGAGACACAGAGGGAAAGCTGAAGAAGCAGTGGCACAAATGCAGGCTAGATCCTAGTGATTTTCAGGCTTGAATGACTCTATACTGCTCAAAAGCAGAGAGGTAGTAGGGCAAAGCCTCGGCCTGCGGTTTCAGCCTGCAGTCTTTCAAGGAAAGCAGAATCACATGGTGATGTGAGCTTTCATAGTTATTTTCTTCCACTGGGGACATGACAGTCACTGCCCTCTGGGCCTTCACCACCAGCAGCAGCTTCATCCTGTTTTAACCAGCATTTCTTGTCAAACACCAGCTTACGATGAAACCATCTGTTTAACTAACCCAGGCATATGCAGAGCTCTTGCAGGACTTGGTTTGCACTGTTGTTTTTCAATCTATTCCATTGTTTGTGACTGGTGACATCGTTGTTAGTTTTACTGGCAACCAAAATGAGAGATGACAGTATGCCAATGACATCCCAGAGTAGTATCAGCAGTCAAAATTTGACCAAATTAGTGACTGGCTTATCAACAAGTCTGTACTACCTTTAAATAATTCTGTACCATTGAAATTACAATTTCTAATCAGCATACCCTATTATTTGATCTAAGATGAACAAAAGATATCCTACATTGTCAGGTGAACTATACAGCCTGTAGATACCACTGAACAGTGAAAAAATCAGTAAGGGAAAACTTTGAATGCAAACTTGAGTCTTTCAGTCATAAGAGAAATAGCATAGCAACGATGATTCAGTGTCTTTTTTTCCTGTATGTGCATTCAGATGCATTTTTGCCTATAACTGTATGGAAAGAATCTCACAGAGCTAGAACTTTAGAGAGAATTTGATAAATAGATGAGCTGGTTGGGCTGTTTCTGTGAGAGAAATACCTTTTTAGAGACATAGGTGGGGTTAAAATCTAAATGCCTTGCTTTCTAAGTGACAACAATCAGCATGGTTTTTTTTCAGTTAGGGGAGCTAAATAATTCCCAGCTACTAATCAGACAGATGAAAAATACAGCACACTGTCATTACTCTCATAATAAACAGAATTTCTCATTCTTACAAACTGGTTTAAATACATTTGAGTCTTTTTCCTTCAGACATCTAATGGCAGATAGACAATGAAAAGAGGTGCAGTGCACAGAGAAAAAAAATTGGTTTATGGTGCAGCAAAGGATTTTTTTTTTTTTTGGGGTGGTAGCTTCAGTGCTAGAAAAATGAGGTAAAAAAGGAAGATCCATTTCTGCTTTTTCACTGTGAATTCCCCAAAATGGAGATTATTTCTACACTTGAATTTTCAGCCCAGCATTTTGAAAGGAAATGGGGAAATTCATGCTTCTAATTTAACAACATTGATTTGAGCTCTAAAAATTTGTCTTCTAAAGGCCACTTCTTCTTGTCCTTATCATGAATATAATCTCACTGAAGCAAAAATAGGTGGTCCTGTGAGTGAGGGAAATCCCACACGGGTTTACCTTTGTGCCAGCCCAGATGTTGCTCTTATTAAAGTCAACATTAGAAACTCTTGTTACTCTGAATGATGCAAGATGAGACCAGTTGTGAAGTGCTGCTGAACCTCTCCCAGTTCTGCTGGATTTCAACACATTGTAGATCAGGCCCTAAATTATCTGACTTCATTCTGCCCCCAAGTGTGAAATCATTCCCTGGGGAAAATCTCCACTAAAATCACTAATATCTATGCTTGGGAAAGGATTTCAAGAGCAGATGTTAGTGTTTGCCTTGAGGAATATCCAACATATTTGAGCAATCACAACATATAGTGAGATGGAAAGATAACAACAGAATAAAACAAATGTCTTTCTAAAGTGCTTACTCTTTACTATGTTTGGGTTATCTTATTCAAGAGGAAGCATCTTATTTCCTGAAGATCATCACCTGTCATTAAAAGAGAATCTGTGACTGCACACTTACATGACTTTAGGGGAAAGGGAATAACTTTATGGATTGTTTTGTTTCATGTGTGTACAATGAAGAAAAACTTAATTATCTTTTTTTACACCTTCCTCTTTTTCTTTTTTTTTTTAAACAAATCTCAATTCCATAAAGCCAGTAGCTAATAAATGTTAAACACTTACTCATTAAACAAATAGTTTCAATTTTTATAAAAATGACTTGACTGTGAAAAACAACTTTTATTTTATTTTATTTTATTTTTAATATTTTGTTTTATTTTCTTTTTTATATTTTATTTTATTTTATATAATTAACATTCAATTCAGGATTTTTTTGATGCAATGAAAATTCTTCCAGTGGATTGCCATAAAATGCTTCCTTGAGGAAAACTACAAAATCTGTTTTTAAAGGATCCTTGTAACCACTACATGAAATTTGTATAGACATCAAGTCAAAAGTCTCAGGCTAACTCCTTGTGTATTCAGTAATCAGTATCTTTCTTGGACTTGACTGAGCTTGATTTATCCCATGGTTAATCTAGGGACAAATTTGCATTTGTTCAGTCTGTTGATATGCAGGTATTTTCCACAGATCCTAAAAATAAAATATGTTTTCAATCTCTCTAATTCAGCAGAAATCCAGCAGTATTCTATTTTAAATATATACAATCAAGTAACAGTGATTTAAATAAATAAGTAATAATATGGGTCTTATGTGTTTGAAGCTTATGTATGAAATAAACCTGATAGGAAAGAAAAAAAATTCTCCTGTTTTCTCCCTTTAAATTTCATAAATACATAAAAAATGTCTGAAAAAAGAAAAAAATTGAAGAATTCTATTAATCATCTGAAAAGCTTAAACATGTAAATTCTTGAGTAGTTTTCTAATTTTACCATAACCATTTTCAACACATAAATCACTTCCACAAAGAATAGGGAAGTATGAAAATATATTCTTTCTCTGGTTAGAATTTTTGAATCACACTGAGGATATTTGAACCTTTAAAACTTCAATTAATATCTAGAGAAGTCAAGCAAAAAATGTTTTTCAAAAGTTTTGCATCCAGGCCTGTATAGTAGTAATCACCAACTTATTCAACCTTGCAGAATTTGAGGTTTTCTGGTAACACAAATGGAAAGGGAAATGAAAGTATTTCTACTTAATAGCATGGTAAAACAATTTATATGAAAGTAAGATACAATCTTATAATTAACAGTGGAGAAGGTGTCGGCAAGTAGAAGAACCCTTTGGAGAATGCAGAGGTTGGTAGGATGACATTTGGTGAATTGTTGCTTCTCAGTATGTTCTGATCACACTTCCTTCTCTTTTCCATATCAGTAGCTAGTACTTGGAATAAAAGGCAAACTGTTTTTAGTTCTACTTTCTTATGCCTATGAGAATTGATTTCTTATTTCTTTCCTTATTGTCATCACTGGGAATTAACACTCCGAGGTTTTTTTTTTCCCCTTTCCTTTTTAATCTCCTGTTCTAGTTGTCAGAGGTGTATACTGCTCTTAGTTCTGCTCTTACAAGGCACAAAGTCATATCAGTAGTATTAAATGCATCATATAACATAAATGCTATCATATAAGATGAATAACCAAATTTCTATGGGTATGGTGGCTGTTTGGTGCTAGATTAAAAAAAATGCTGAAATGAAGATGACTTGGTTTAAAATGGAATGACAATGGTGAGACTAAATTTGTTTGCATACAGAAACATTTTAAACACTTGATATATGCAATTCTAGGAATTATGCAAACTCCCTGTTCTTTGGGAAAAACAGCACAGTG
>VXBR01007020.1:593171-698171 GCA_013400215.1 Cisticola juncidis | reverse complement strand
CTCTTTCCAAAATCTAGTATGCAAATACAGGCATTATATTAATAAACTTGAGCTTATATTCCCATGCTCTCTACATTTCAAGACAAATATCATACCGAAACGATAGGTAGAGTGCATCTATAATTGAATTAGCCTTGGAAGCAATTTGCCCACATGGTACACTTGTAATATTCTTCCCAGAATAAATTTTTAACCATTTGATAATTAGCTTAGCCATACCTGTGACAACGAGTAAATTGTAAAACACCAGAACAGTATCTTAATTATCCTTTCTAAAGAGACCAAGCAATAATTTGCTTAATCGCAACGAGGGATGAAATAATGTAAGTAATTAAGTAAGAAAGTATTCCCACATGATTATACCCTTTCGTAATAATGTAAGGAAAAAAAAGGGAGAAGATGAGGCATTAAAAATGAATACCATAAGATTTCATATAGGAAATATGAAAACAGAAAGCAAGTTGTGATTACAAATAATTACTAAAATATCAAAGGGTCTTAGTAAACATAAAAACAATTTTTAGCTACATAATTTCTCTAATCCTAATGTCTTTCAATTCTGTAGCTCTATAACCTTTTACTGCAAAATTAAACCAAATGCTTCTCTCACAAAATACAGATAAGGAGAAAGCACAGTAGTTATTTAGTCTTACTGATAGTTGCTTCCATTTTTTTTTTATTTTGTAATATGAAATACAGCATGTTTTTCTTGTATTTCCTGCAGAAAGATCTTTCCTAGAAATCCAGATAATTTCAAGAAATGTGTATAGCTGCATATCGAATGCAACTATACGCAAACAGATTGTACTCATTTATTTTTACTTCTGTTCCTAAAATTAAAGCTAATGCTTACTCTCCTTATCAGCTTAAAATTCAGAAAAGAAATCTTGACATTTGATCCATTACACACTCCTTGATTAAAACAAAAATATTTACCTTCACATAGCCAATGAATATTATACTGCTGCATAAGTGACAAAATGGGTCTCAAATCTGAAAATTAAAAATTAGATATTACCTACAATAATGTATTAAGCGTGATCGGCGAAGGAAATGCCGATGAATATGTGACAGAAATTATACGAGCCCACTGTATTCATTCCTTGAGGTTTTTTTCTCCCATATTTTTTATGGTGAGGAGTAACAGATGAAAAATACAAGTGTTTGCTAATAGGATTCACATCTTATTATTGGTGCTGATTTGCAGTTTTCCTTAACTCGCCATGATTACTTTTTTAGAAGCTTTCACTTTTCCCCAGCTGATCCTCATCTTGTTAGGCAGCATTAATGACACTTCAGTCATTGTGGCTTTCAAGCAGAGCCCTTCCAGAGTGAACAGAGAGTTGACATTTCCTGACATTTTCCCAACTAATTACAGGACAAATAATTAAGCATGTTCTCCTATGTAACAAATGAAGGCAAAAGCCGTCTGTCAGCGATGTTGATTGATGACACTCTGGGAGACTTTATCTGATGGGTCCTGCCATGCGGTAGAGGGGAAGCAAATTTATTAGAATGAACAATGCAAATTCTGAGTCATCTCATCCAGTTATGCGCCAAAGCAATATCCATGTCAAGGTGAATGTGACAATGAAAGCAAAATATTTGCATTTTGTGGAGCAGGTTGAAGGGGAAATCAGAGCGAGAAGATGACAGGCCTAATTATTTTGGCTCATACAGGCTAGGACAGCTGTTTCTGGTGTCCTGAACAAGGCTGTCACACAGGTAACTAAATAGGTCTGCATATAAGTCTGTATCCAACACTGTACGGAGATGTCTACCACTAATGACCAACACTAATGTTACTGCCATCCCTGAAAAACAGTAAATGTGTCACAGTGCACCTTCTGTATGGCAGTCAACATTTCGCTACATAATTACTTGTTAGTGAATTAATTCCTATCTGTCAGTATCTATGCCAGTGTCATTTTTAGACCATTACGAAATTATGCCATCACTATAGCAACTGCAAGCACAGTTAAAAGGCAAAACAGTTCAGATACTCAAGAAAAGTGCCTAGTTAGGCAGAAGACTAATAATGTAAAATTCAAATTGTGATGTTGCTGTCTGCCATCCTAATTTTCTTTATCTTGATTATGCGTTTGATCATTGATCATTAAACAATAATTTAAGGTTTCCAATTTCAATCCATGATAAATATTTAATATAATTAAAACCTCAGCCACAACAGCATCTTTCCTATAAACAGACGCACACCGCGCTGTCAATGCAATTAATTAGGAGCTAAAAAGTGACATGCTCAAAAATGAATCCTAATATCAGAGTTTACATGCAAATAAGAATAACTGATAGCATCAGGATGTTCTTTTCTCCTTGCTTCCTTTGTGGATTGTAAACAATGCCAATCTTAAAATCCTGTATCCTGACTCATTTCTTATTTTCTTTATTTATTTCTTGCATGCATTCCATTTATCCAAGGAAAGTCAGGACCCATTTTACCATTAGCATCACTACTTACAGATTTCAAGATGCCATCTTGTTCACAGAAATACATTCATAGGCTTGAGATAAATTATGTATATTAAGCTGTCTAAAATTTTCCAGACTGTTGAAGTTTCTAACAACATGTAGAAAAAATTTGCTGATATCTACAACTACCTTAAATGCATACAAGTCTAGGTTAAAATAGGTAATTCCTCATATGGAGGAAGCTTTTCTTCATTTGCATCCTCCTCTATTTTATGTAAATGCTCAAATAAAGGAGAACAAATTCTTCTAGAAACTTTCAGCACATATTCATCATGTTAATCTATGCAACATTGTGGCTTTTGTTAGATTGCAAATGTTACAGTTGTGCATTTCAAATGATGTATGACAGCAATAGGGTGGCCTCGGCTACTCTGACTCCATGGAAAGAGAATATAGAGAAATAATACTAAATTTGGAAACCATTAAGAGGCTAAATGTGTTGGTGAGTTTTGGGTTTGGATTTTTGACTGTTAGGTTGTTTTGATTTTTGGGGGTGTTTCTTGGAGTTTTTTGGTGGGAGGCAGTTTTGAGTTTTTTTTTGTTGTTGTTGTTGTTGTTGTATATTTGTTTTTTGTTTCTAACTATCATTTTAAGAAAAGAATAAATAAAGTACAACTTATGATGCCATTTTCTTTCCATTGTTAGGAATATACGGCCAGTCAATTATCCTTTTGATTAACTGATTTGAATTAGTTCTCTGGCATTAAAATATACATTTGTAAAAAGTTGGGGCTTTTTTTCTTTGAATGTATGTACTGTCTGCAGAAACTATGTGAATATCTCTTGCTTTCCATCTTTCTTAACATATATATTGCTTTAATTACTACGGTATATGTTTTATCAAGAAAATCAGATTAAAACTCAGCCAATCACCTGAAATTAAAGCTGAATTTTTCCAGAAGAAAAATATATAATGATTATAATGCAAATGTATAGACCATTAATGTTCTTCACTTTAAGTTACCTGACAAATAAATGCTTACTTTTGACTAAGGAAAGACCTTTCGTGAGATGAGAACATCATTACTTCCTCTTGCCACATGAAGGCATTTCTTTCACTAGGATCTACAAAACAGTCAGTCACCCTTCCTTCTCTCTCGCCTAACTTCACACAGACCATTAGAATGATGGAATTGGATAAACTTTGCAAAAATGTCTAACTGCAGTATTGTTCTCAGATAGACCACTGCTCTGAAAGTGATGGGAAGATTTAATTTCTGTTCTTCTTAACAAGGTTAGAAGAGTTCGGTTCTTGGTTAACATTGACCACTAAATGAGTAGGAATCAATAGTTCCTCACTAATGCCACAGTAAGCTAACTCCTTTATTGACCTTTCCATTAACACTAAGCAGCTGAAATGCAGGAAAAAAAATAGACTAATCATTTTAATTTTTTAACACCTACCAAATCAAGTATTTCACTGCTGTTTCGGTACTCTTCTGGCAGTCCTCTCATGTATCTACCTGCATTGTTTTATGTTCTATCAGATTTCAAAAAAACTCACTTTCAATTTATTTTTTTTTCAATTTACTGATTGTCACTAAATAGTGTGCTTAATTCAGGAGTAGCTATAAATAAAAAAAAAAAAATTAAAAAGGGTGGAGAGACATGAAATTAAGAGCTTTTGTCCAATTAAAAAACTTTTGTATATCAGTTACTCAGAAACACTTTTCAGACAAGTAAACAATGAATGAACTTGATAGAGATGATATACAAATTTGGTACAAAGAGCCAATGGGAGAGTTTCTGTCTAATGATCCCAGTCAATCTAATTAATGTATTCTGCTACATTACATTTTAAGAAGTGACCATTGTGTAATACACTTTGAAATATGCACAAGCTAATGGGATAAGATACAAAAATTATTATGCTGACAGTAAATCATATTACATTCCTAATAAGCATTAACTAGATAACTAGGTCAAAGCAGTATTATCTTAATTGATTTTTCAAAAGAAACCTGACAGAAAAATGTCAATGCTCGAATATTTCTTCATGCATCATTAAAACAAGATTGGCTTTTAACAAAAGAAGAATCCTTCACAGAATTGATTCTTGCTTCAGGCTGCCTGCAAGTAAGTGTATTACATAAAAATCTATACAGGATATTAAAACAACACCACTCTGCAAGACAGTTACAATTAAAAGCTGACACCCCCCACCATGTGTCTACTACAGTAGCTTGCCAGTAAATGTATTTAACGTCTTCAGAGCCATATATGAAAATCAGTCAGTTTTACTATTTGAGTGGGAGGGACACACACACACACACACACACAGAGCCTAATCAAAGCTTTTAATTGAATCAGTACATTAACACCTCACCCATTTCATTGCTCTATAACAATTAAAGAAACATGCAAGGAAACAGGAAAAAATACTATCTTGGAGCTATAACTGTAAATACAAGCTCTACATCTAACAAAACAGACATTTCAGTGGAGAGAACACCGTCCTGGCATCAGAAATTTCCAACAGGGGTTGTGATGCAAAATGCAACATGCAGAACAAATAACATATGATATTGTCAGTAGAAAAATACTGTATGGGTTCAAACAACAGATCACGCTGCAAATGCACATACAGAGAAATGTTGGATGATCCATCTAAAGATGAGCAGCTCATAATTCTCAAAATCATGAATTCTAGAACATTTGTAGCTCAATAGTACATAAGGCATTAGTTTTGTGTAAAGGATCACAGCTCATTTGCTTGGATTGTGTAGTTTGTGAAGTTAGAAGCAGGAAGTGCACTTAGTAATTTCTGATAATTTTTAATACATTGTTTATACAAGAACTTTCTTAGAAATACATAATATTGTTACCATTTATTCAATGCATAATAACTTGATCGTTAAACATTTTTCTACCAAAAAACACCTGAGTTTTGCTAAAAAAACCCTACATGGGCTCTTCAGCATGTAAATTTTCCTTAATGTTGAACATTTTTGTGCCCACCATGTAATTTGTTAGTCATTACAATTTTAAATATAAGGGAAGTACGATATTAGAATTTTTAAAACATTATTTCAGGGACACAGGCGCGACAAAAGCTGTTCTCAATCCTTGGGACAGACAGACAGAATATGGGGCAAGGTAAACCTTCAAGTTCTGTGAAGATCTAGACTGCCGAGAATGATTTGGATCACAAGCCTAATTCACAAGGGGGATAGCTCCTTCACCAGCTCTGCCCTGTTTAGCTCCAGAGAATTTGATTTTTTATATCACCACCTGATTTGAATGTTCAGTTTTACATAAATTCTCTGAGATTTCACAGTAGGAAGTGTCAGGAGGGTGGTTCTCTTCTAACTCATATCTTTTTTAAGTTAGGTGTAAAAGCAGGTGTAAATTTTCTGGAAAGAAAGGGGTCTGATAATCTCTGAATAGCATTACCCCTAATTATAATAAATTCTGAAAAAGACACTTTCAAGGCATGTAGTACTGTGGGTTGTACAATGTCTTATTATATACTGGACAAATGTTGTCCCTTAAATGAGTGCATATACATAAGTGATAGAGAAAAGCAGGCAAATCCTGGGAAGCTGGAGCAAAATTACCTTATGCAACGTGAATCCCAGTGGCTATCCAGCACCCCTGATCTTTGGTTGTGGTAGTGGCTCAGTTTGCTCTTCAAATTCTCATGGACATTGAAAAATACCAGGTAATGTATCCTGTTATTAAATTAGGCTGCAGCAAAGTACACAGTCCATCTGCAAGCTCTGTGGAAGGGGGAGAGATCAGGCTGTGTGCTTCCCTACTGGCAGGGGCTCTGGACAGCAAGTGAAGCATGAAGGGTCAGTAGCATTTATTAGTAAAAACTCAAGTTTAACTCCCATCCATACTTGTTATCATTGCAACCACTGTACCAGTATAACACAAGACATTCAAGGCATTTGTCCCAGGACTTGGCCCATAATTTGTCATTTTCCCCCATTTCCTCCTTTTCCATAGACCCATCAGACATAAGACAGCAAATGGGATCTGCTCTGAAGTCAGGCAGGAAGCAATTTTGTGCTATGGTGGAGAAAGAGGGAAGAAGAGATAGGTTTGTGTCTATCAGGATGAAGTAAGCTACAGAAATGGGAGAAATAAAACCAGTGTTCTACATTTAGGGCTTCTCTTCTAAGTTCCTCTTCCCAGATAAACCCCACATGGGTCATCATCAATTTATTTTCAAAAAAAATCCAAGCCACTAATTAGTGACTATCACCTCAGTCAAAAAAAGGTAATTTGAAAGCTGATTACAAAGATCTGTTTATATTTTTTTCAAAATTAAAATTAAGTCTTGAATGAAATTATAAACCATTTATTTCAAAGTGAATTAATTCTCCACTGAATTAATAGGTAGCCTGTGAAACCTACTGCCAAAAAGTATCCTTGAGGACCATAACTTAGCAACAGCCAAGAATGGACCACATATTTCCATAGATTTCAAATGTAGTCCTAGGTAATTGTTCCACAAGCACAAAGAAAATGATTTTGTTGTCCTGCTATGTTATGTCATTGGCTGTACTGTGGCTTCATCCACCAATTTTTTTAGATACATAATCATTTGCTGAATTTGTTCTACGTGTATTCTAAATATACACTTTGCATGTACTTAGAGAGCACTCTATGGATAACATTTTGGTTTCCTATCCTCCAACTTTTCTTCAAATTCCTGCCTGGCTTTTGGCTGTCCTCAAGATTTAGTTGTGTCAATGTATTTCATAAATGTTTTATCTCCTGCCTCTTTCAGGACAAAGATCATAGATCTTCAATAATAGATCATTATTGAAAATGTTAAATAAGATTCAGTTTACACACATGTCTGTTACATCCTTCTCAAACCCTTCCCCAGAAAGGTACATTTTTTTTGTTTGTTTTTTAGGGGGGTTTGTGACTTAAGTTTTCAAAAGTGTTTTTGCCTGGCCTGGTTTATATTATTTTTATAAAGAAACACAATAGGGAAAACTGTACAAAGATTCCTTAATATTCAGTGTATTCTATTGCAATTTGAGCTCATTTTATAATGTAATTTCCAGAGCGAAAAATTAATCACATTTTTACACTCATCTTTTTCTTATGAAGGAAGCCTTAAATATAAGGTGGTGGGGACATAAAACTTTTAAACAAGCATTACTTGAAAAAGACCTTAGTAAGGATAAATTAGAGAACTTGATCAGAATTTTTTTTAATGATTAATTTACATCTTCTATTTGTAGTATCTGAACCATAAATCAATAACTTGGATGGATCAATACTAAATAAATGTTATGAGCAGAGGTTGCTTTCTCAGATATTACTGGAATTTGCTTTACGTTTTTGAAAAGAAACAAACAAAAATAACCTCTAAAATTAATCAGATTCAATTAGTATCAAACACTCAGTGTGGAATAAATTTCACCTATTTCTATTCATGTAAGGGCATAGTTTTTACCATTTCTCTAGACTCACTTCTCAAGCATGAAGAGAAAGTTTTAAATAGCAGGTAATTTATCCCATTCTGACAGCTGCCTAAAACTGGTGGAATGACTCAATTTCTGACATCTCTGTCTCTCTCAGCTGATTAGAATGGCACCCTCATCCAGAACCTTTAGGTAGCTGAAGATGGTTGAGAATTTTTTTTTTAATGTAGATATATTTTGCCTTTTCAAACTATGATACAAAAACCTACTTTTGAGAAAAATTATGTCACTTTCATTTGAAGAAGGGCTATTTCACACAGTCAGATGACTACTGCAAACCCCAACAAAGTCTTTGGCTTAACTAGGATTCTGGAAACAGATGAGCTCTTTTCAAGGCTGAACAGAGGGGTGGGATCACATCCCCCAACCTATTGTCCCTTCCTAGTGCAGTCCCAGGTGCTTCTGGCCACCTTTGCCACAAGCCAAACTGGTGACTTATGTTTCACTAGGTGTCCACTATAGCACCAGGGTCTCTTCTGCAAAACCATTTACCAGTCTCCAGCCTGTATGTGTCAGTACTTGGGGTTTCTTCCTCCAGGGATGGGACTTGGCATTTCTCTTTGCCAAACTTCATGAGGTTCCTGTCAGACCAGCTCTCCAGCCTCCCAAAAATCCTTCTGAATGGTAGTACAGCCACCTGGTGTATCATTCCTTACTTCCAACTTTTTGTCATCTGCAAAGTGACAAAATTCAAAACATCCTGTTACATCATATAGGTTGCTAAAGAAAATGCTAAACAGTACAGGCCACAGTACTCATCTCTTGGGTGCAATACCAGTGACTGGTCTTTTCAGTCCACTTCATCATCCAGTTATCTAGACCCTATTGTGCTGTGATGTGGGTTTTTGCTTTGAGTTTTCAGGCCAGCTTTCTATTTCATTTGTGTGTTATGATTTAAATTATACATGTTGTTAAGTGTCAATGCCTTTGCCTGTCAGCTGGCCACTCCCCATAAGCTTGTCCATTGGCCCTTAAACATTTATCCCTTCTCTAATCCCCTCCTTCCCCAGTTGTCAGTCTCTGTATCCCTGCCTCTGTTTCTAGCACCTTCCTTGCCAATCTTCCTTAACTCGATATATCATTTGCTGTTTTGTATCATTACACTGCTTTTGTTATTCCCATTGGATTGTGTTCTGTATTCCCCGCCTTAGACCCCTCCCTAAGTGCACCCTCATTGGTTCCTTGCTTTGAATTGCCTGTGCATAAAACCCACGGCAGGAGATGTTCTCCCTGTGTTTGGGGTCCAGCTTTAGTTGTTTTGCTTCAGTTGTACCATTAATAAATCTCCTCAGTTCACCCCAAGACCCGTCTCACCTCTGCTTCACCTCTGCCCCAGACAGACTTTGCTGAGAGCATCGGAGTCCCTGTGGGGAGGTGAGAGCTCCCCAGGGGGAAGGTGTCGCAACCCTCGCTGCCGTGTGCCCTGGGAGGCATTAGAAACACACACTGTGATGCTGTATCTTCTATTTGTTCACAAGGATGTTATGGGAGGCAATGTTGAAAGCCTTCTAAAGCCAACATAGCTACTGATCACCCTTCATGCACGAAGCAAATAATTAATTTGTAGGCTATCTGGTTTGCTAGGCACAATTTCCCCACTGACAGCTGACTATTCCAAATCATCTTTTTGTCTTTAATATCTTTGGAAATTGTTCAGACAAGGATTTGTTCCATCATATTTCCAGGCCTGTCATTTCCTACTCTTTCATGTTCCTTCTTTCTGTCCTTCTCCAGTTGCCATGACATTCCAGAGATAATTGAACTGGATTTGGCATTGGTCAGCTCCTCAGCAAGTGTGAATACATTCCATCAGGTCCCATGGATTTGTGTGTGTATCTTTGGCTTAAGTCTTCCCTAACTATACCTTCCTTTACTAAGGATTAAATCCACATTTCTCCAAATTTCTCCACTGATCTCAGGGACCTGACATTCCTGAAGCCATTGTGTGCCTTTTAACACTACCCTTGCCATAGCGTTCGTTGTCCCATCTGACATAAGGTCTTCATTTTCCTCAGTCTTATTTTTTTTACTAATGGATCTCTAGAAGCCCTTCTTGTTTTCATTCACAATCTCTCCAAATTTAATTTCACACAAGCTTTGGCTTTTTTAACCCCATGTCTATATGCCTGGACTCCTCTCCATACTTTGGATGACCTGACCCTGCTTGTTTCTTCATATGATTCCTTTTCTGTCTGAGGTTTTTTTTCAGGAGTTCCTTATTCATCCAAGTAATCCTCCTGTCACATTTTCTTGTTCTTCTGAAGATGGGGAGAGACAAGGAAAACTTTAGAAGATGAGTGTCCTGGTTTTGGTCAAGGGTGGGGTTAATTTTTTTGCAGTAGCCATGAGGAGTTGGAGCCTTAAGATCCGTGGGCTTGGGCCTTGGACCAGTCAGGACAGACACTGCAGCTGGGGAGAATGGGCCTTGCAGGAGTCTGTGGCAAAAAGTACCTGTGGAGACTTGAGGACAGCCCCTGAGGTTTGGAGTCGGAGATACAGAGCGCCCAAGGCCAGCTACCCTCAGCTGAAAATGAGACACTGGCAGCTTCTGAACTGGTTCAAGATGCCTCAGAAGTGATTGGCACTGAAGCACAGCTTTTTTCTGGCACCCTGACTGCCAGTGCCATGCTGAATGTTCAAAGGGAAAGCCTTTCCACATAATGCCACTGAGGTAAGTGTATCATGCTGATCCCACAGCAAGCTTGGATAGGAATCCCCAGCTCCCCAGGAATCTTGGAAGTTATCGCAAACTGTTCTGAAGGCAAAAACTTCGTGATAAAAATTTTAAAATGAAGGTAGAATTTAAGCATTCTACATCCTGTAACAAAAAACCAAACAAACAAACAGACAAACAAACAAAAAACAACAAAAAAAACCCACAAACCCCGCCCCCCCCAAAACCAAAACAATCCACTTCACAAAAAAAAATCCTTCCCCAACCTTTATGGTCAATGTTGGTGTTTTCTTGTCAGTTTCTGGGGGGAAGGGAGGAAAGACAATAATATTTCCAGATGTCATCAATAAGGAACAATCTATTCAGATCAGTTGACACTTCTACTTTTTCTACTTTTAAAACATTGCTTTGAGTTACTTAGGATATCTCTTCCTTTTAATAATTGGGATGAAAAATTTCTGTGCCATTGCTCTGCAACACACTGATTTTTTTTTCAGATGATCTTTATTCTAGGAATATTTTAAGCTGAAATTTGTCAGACTTGATAGTCTAACCACAAAAATAGACTTTTGTGATCTCTGTGAAAATATACTTTAGTTAGGAAACATGCTTCTGAAGATCTCTTTGCAACATTGCAGTGTTTGAGTTTCCCAGGTTATCTGTTCTAGTCATGTTGCATCATGAAAAGGCTGAGGCTGTGAACAGCTTTCACTGTAATTATTCACCCTGACATCGAGGGACCAAAATCATAAAGGGAAAGTCCAGAAGGAAATTAATAATTGACTATTCAGAAAAGAGTAAATGGAATTAAGTAAATAAGGCCCAGGGTTACATATTCAGAGCTGCTAAATCTCAGGCTTTTCTGGCCGCCTACCCTGCTTTCTCACCCATTTTGGTGTGGTCCTGCTGTGAAATGTGTGGTTTTCCCTAAGGCTAAGAAGGGAATGGGAGAGATGAAGAACTGGAACTGCAAGAGAAGCAGAAAGAAGCCAGTGGGATACTGGTTTTGAGTTAATTGCTAGATTGGGACTAGTAATAGAAATTATTAGGGAAATTCTTGGAATTTGAGGAGAATCTTGAAACTCAAAATAATCTCAGTGGAAGCTCCTAATGAGCGAGTGCCAGAAATTATCCTGATCCATAAATATGTAAATCTCAGTAACAGCATAGCAAATGGACATGTTAATAATATCTGAAAAAATCAGAAATACCTATTTACCAGAGGGGGAAAATATAAATCTTGGGATGGTTCTTGAGTTTACTTTTTTGCTGTAATTTTTTCCAAAAACGTCTAAGACTGAATTAGAACAAAAAATGTAGAGGTTTTATTTCAGCCAGTATTCACTGAGTCTGCTCCAGGTATTACTGTTCAAGTTTCTAGAGCAAATACAGACATTAACTTTCATTGGTGTTCATCAGTTGAATATGGCACTGAGATAGTAAATTATACTCTGAGTTTTATTTACATCTGTCCTAATATTACGCTGAAATCAGAGAGAAAAGAATGTGCATGAATGTTAAAGAAAATGTAGAAGGGAAATGTTGGCTTTCTCCCTGAATCCCAGGAGTCTGGTCCTTCTCCACAGAACACACAGACATGGCACAGGCCTGTGACTGTCGCCTGAATCCCAGGAGCCTGATCTTGGTCCACAGAACACATAGAGACATTGCACAGGCCTGTGACTGTCAAGTTTTATATGGTTTAAAGATGAATAAAACATTGCTGCTGCTAGGTTTGTATAATAATGTCTCAACAAGATGTATGGGACAGTTTTTGCTTCAAATGTGTGGTTCAAGACATCATAGTGCTAAGATGTTGCACAAGAGTTTGGATTCTACTTATTAAAATCTTGTATAAAATCAGTTTTTATATAGAATGTAAGTATGAAAAACAATATCCTACCCTTTCTTCACACAAGAGAAGAGGACAAACCAGGAGATTTCTGACCTGAGCTGACGATCCTGTATTTTCTCGGCAGCAGCAACATGGCGTGATATAACATTATATTATTATTATATATATATATATTATATATGACATTATATTATTAAAATATATTTGATTTAAAATAATAAAGAAGCCTACTCAGAACCATTTGAGCATACATCTCTATCCTCTAAAAGAATGGATGTGGATAATGAAGTTGAATAGTGGATTCAGATGTGCTGGTAAAGTTTTATCTAAGTAAACTCAACCAAGAAAAGGGTGAAACACTTCAACATCAGATCCCACCCAGTGATCTTTTTTCAGAGTTCCCACAGCAACCAGTGTTTTAACATAGGAGTGTTGCAGTTCAAATAGTTCACTTACAGATATCTCTTTAGTGCTATGACTCTAAATAAGGTAAGTATAAAGCTCTTTTTTCTATTAGAGCATTAGGTTTCTGTGCTGTTTCACCACAAAAGATGGGGAAAAACCAGTTTTGCCAAAACCACCCAACAAAACAAACCAAAATTCAAAAAGTGAAAGACTTTTATATCCTCTAAAATAGGAGTAATTCTCCATTTTGGTAACTGTCTGTGCTCTGCTGTGGCAACTTCCCTGTTGTTCCTTCTGTATGGCCACACTCAGTTTGGATTTGGGAGTGAGCTGGACAATTCTGGTGGAACAGCAGCTTTCATATGTGCCAGTCCCTTCTGATAACCATAATTATGACTGTTTCTTGAACAATTCTATTTCTGCCCTTATTCTTTGTGTAAAATGGAGTAGTCTTAAGTAAAGGGAAGTCAGCCAACATAGGAAGTCCATTTCCTGAGGAAGAAATGTGCCAGAGAAACTGTATGAAATACATAAAATAACCATAGAAATCCCAGGTCAACAGAATTCAATATTATTTCAAATTTGACCTAAATTACACTTTTTTTGAATGGGAAGTTCAAAATCAGGTGGAATTCATTGTTTCTCTCCCCACCAATTTCTTTCCCCCCATTTTAGATTTGGGCCTTACAAAATAAGAGAGGAGGAGACTCCCTTTCTCTATCTCACATTCTCTCTCTATCTTCTTGCTTTTTTCTGTTACTTGCACCTTCTTCAGCTTTGGAAAACTGGCAGTGTAGTGCAGCAGAAACAACCTCAACTTCTTTACAACTCCTTCTTTATCTTTCCAAACCTGGACCAATGTTAAGAAAATACAGGATGAAGAAGTGGGAGCAAGTGTGTGTATGTGTGTGTGCATGAAGAGCCTTTGAATCTTTTCATTTGGCTGCCTTGGGCTAGAGCACACAACAGGCAGGGAAAAAGACAAGGCAGTGCATTTGTTTAGCCTACAAAAGAAAATGTTAATAAGGTGAGATCTAGTTGAGGTCTTCCACTTTCTTAAAAAGGAAATACAAAACTAATGGGGATGACAGAGATGCATCTCATTTCTCTGAGATCCACAGCCAAATGACAAAAGACAACTCTTGGAATGTTCAACATACAAAATCCCAATTACATGAAAGTAGAAAAGGGCTCACAGTGATAGTAGTTTACTACCAGAAAAAGCTACGGAGTTTCACATCCTTTCCATCCAGGGCTCATGCAAGATCCTGATTAAACCTACCAAAATTTGAAATTTGCCCATCTTGAAAAGGAAGCTGGAAGAGAAGTTCCTTCAACACGTAATATTCTGAAATTCTGTGTTTTCTGTGACTGTATGCTCAACTAGTGAAACACCAGAAATCTCTGCTCTGAAAAATGCTACAAAAGTGATTCTTCAAAAAACCTCCTGTTCTATCAAATATGTTATCCCAGTCTTCCACCCCCTTGCCTCCTGACATGCCCTCAAAAAAAAAAAAAAACAACAAAACAAAAACAAACAAACAAACAAAAAAAAACCAAAAAAGAAAAACAAACAAAAAAAAAAACCCAAAAAAAAACCCAAAAAAACCCCAACAAAAACCAAACAAACAAACAAAAAGTTTTGAAAGAAAATGCAAAAGAAAAAAGCTTTGGCCTACCAGATAAGGTGTATAATACTTTCCAAAAATTAAATTCTTCATAAACCTAATTTATGAGAAGATTTCAGCTTTTGCACTGATATTTTTCCTTAGTATAATGTTTTTACCCTTTTGACAGTAAGACTGCACTTTGAATTACATAATATTTACAGCTGAATCTGTGATCTACTGAGGTGCATTCTTATTGATTCACCTCTTGGGTACCCTATTCGTGAACACCAATATAATTGGGAAATCTGTGAAGAGTAGTTTGTTTGTTTTATAACAGCTCATATCTTTTATTCCTTGCTTATGCAGAACTCCAGTTAGTTTTAACAGGTGATTTAAATCTATAGGAGTGACAGGATTTGGAGGCAGATTGCTTTCTTAATAACAGCTATTTAACATAATTTTGATGTTTAAAAGTGTAATGCCACCTGCTTAAGGAACATCAGATATCACTGAATATACCTATAATGTGTTTTCGAATGTGGTGATACCCACTAAATTCAGACTATACACAATCGACCTTCTCTTAGTGTACCATTTGGACAGTTTTTCAGATTAAGCTTCCTATAAAAAGACCTATTTCAACCATAATCACCTCAGAAGTATAAACCCAAGCAATATGGTTCCACAGCCAACACACTAATGCCATGGGATATAATGCAGGGGATTTGCAAGTGCACACATTCTGCTATATATGTAATTTGTAAATTTGCTATGTGTGTATATGAACAAAATTAGTACTGTACTCAAAAGTCCAGGTCAAGAGATGCATGAAGATTAGAAGTCTTCCTGTTTATAAGACTTTCCTATTTTCCTATATTGTGAAAGATCCAGGTAACTTCAGTTTTACTTTCAGACCTGTGAAATCCTTGCTGTGATATAGGGACCATCAAAAAAAAAGAGAAAACAATTGTTTTTTTCCGCAGCAAAGGCAGGAAAATACTGAAACCTATGGAAATTCTATAATAGAAAATTATAGAATTATAAGAAATTATAGAATTATGGGTCTCACAAATAAGCAGCAAAGGTGAATATAAGGCTTCCTGGTTTGAATGGTAATATGAAGTAAAACAACTGTATGGAAGTTGGGATTTCAAAACTTCTATTGACAAAAAAAGTTCAACGAATACCAAAATTTCAATTGATATGGAATACAACTTTCATTCTTCTTACTAATAAATGCACTCAAGTGAACAAACCACAAATATCCTTCATCAGTATGGGTCAGCATTAAGAAATGTGTTATTAGTTAATCTAAAAGCATGATGGTTTCACAAATATTTCCAAAGCGGATGTCTACTTCAGCAGTTCTATATTGATGTTATTTAATAGGTCAGGAAACTACATAAAATAAAAAATCATACAATAAATACTTCCCTGCAATCAGACTGATTTTTCACAGAGGCAAGTCTGTGAACAAGACAATTTAAACTATATTTTATTTCATTCTCATCCACAGTCTAGATACATAGTACAAAAGGAAAGAGATGAGAATGAAGAAAATGTGGTACAAGATGATGGCAAAACTTATTTTTTCAGTTGAAAAGTTCTTAAATATAGCCACATTCAAACTGTTCAATATATATATATTTGCAAATTAAAAATACATCTGTTTTACAACTTTCTGATGCAAAAAGAATATGATGATTTAAATTTATTTAACTTTTCAAATAAATCCTATCTATGAGGAAAGAATAAAATCTTGGTTTCTTGGGGCTTTTTCAGTGGAGGATGTTACAAAGATACATGTTTTACAAATAGTGCAGCAAAATTATGATGAATCACAATAAAGCTGCTTATGTCTTTTATCTTCTATTTCCTTATAAACTTACTTAATATTGATGTCATAAAATACCTACATTACATAGCAAGGAATTCCTAACATTAAACAAAATATTACACTTAGATCAATTTATGTTATATAAAATAATAATACAGAACAGCACAAACCTTGTTCCACAGCCATCTGCAGTGAGAGAAGGCCCTGACAACAGCGGAATCAATGGTGGCTTCATGTGCAAAATGGAAGTTTGGATACCAGCAAGTATTGAGGAATTCTTCAATACTGAGAAATTCTTCAATAAAAGTTTATTGTGATCAAAAGTTGATTCATCCAAACTAAATGTTTCTCTGGAACATTTCTGAGCATGCTTTCATCAAGAAGGGTTTCTTCAGGTCCAGGATAGGTCACTGCCAGAAACTAAGCTCACATTTCCATGGCGACATGGAATCCCGCACCTCCAGTGTAAGAGAGGTAGCTCCCACCAGGCAAACCTAGGATTTGGAAACAGCTCCAGGCCCCTCTGTGGACAGCCTGGACCTCTGTCTGCCAGTTGAGTTTACATTTTTGCCCAGGCATTCCTGAATTACGCCAAACATGTCTGGTACCCTAACTCGTGGAAGCAAATTGAGCTGGATGCAGCCAGAACATGCTGGGTATTCTGCACAAGCATGGGTGTATTCACTGGGAGACTGACAGTTTCTCCAGGACTTTTGCATATCCTGGCTGCACAGGCTCATACACAGGTGGCATGAGGAGGATGCAGAGGAGAATCCAGGTCTATGATAGATCCAACTAATAGCTATTCTAACTGTAAAAGGTTTTATGATTATGACAGTGTGGAATGTGGATAACTAGCATTGTCAATAAGTTCCTTCCAAGAAATGGCCTTCTAGCTTCTAACCAGCATGACCAGTAGTGATGTTTGTCACTTGTGTCTGTTGGGATTGTAAGGTTTGGTGTTCGGAAGGTGGAAATACACTCCTTCAGAAATTTGTTGCAGACTGTTTCATTTCTTTGTAGATGATATGTGACATGCAAGTAGGGATCTCCCAGCTTTGAGTTTGCAGCTGTTATAGGACATGCAAAAATGTTTTCACCCTCATAATCCCAGCAGCTATCTCCATAATCTGGTAATAAAGCCAGATCCTGAGAATGAACAGAGGAGTCCAAATGAACAGGCTAATATTTCTGTATTTTAAAATAGTCAAAAGAAAAAAAGTTTAGTATCACTTTTACCTTTTTTATTTTTTTGTGACTGTGAATAATGTGAGTCTCTAGCAGGAAAAAATGCAACTATTGCTAATGTCTCACTGCAAGCAGTTAGACTGCATCTAAAAGCAGATTGCCCTATATAATTTTCAGATGGGCCATTTAAAGATTAATGTTATGAATTTTCCATGACTTCAGAGCACTGAGAATCTAGGTGTCGTGTATACATTGCTTGCAGGTTTATTTCTGGTGTAAGTATGTAAACAAGAATGTGACTAGTGTTAAGAGCAAGAAAAACCTATGTGAGAATTGTTCAATTTGCACTATTCCTCTGCAGTGCTTCTTAGGAGGCCTGAGTCTCTTCTGCTTCTGAGAATTTTAACAATTTGAGTACTAAATGAACTAGTTGAATTTAGTGTAGTTATACCATGAGAAAAAATAGCCTTATCTCATGGGGGAGCAGTGGAATATTGTGCAGAGACCATTCCCCTGACATCAACTGTGTTTGGCAGATGGTGCTGTCAGTTCAGCTCTGTGTTTATTCTATCATGCATGTGGTAGCATATTTTAAAAAGTACAATCTCATGTATTATCTATGGGCTAAAAGCATGCAACACAAGCGGGACTATATCACAGGAGTTAAACTTCTGTAAACAACTAGCAGCGGTTGTGTAAATGCTATTTTCTTGACATAAATAACAGAAACATATGGCCAGAGACAGGAAGTGGGTGATACCTGGATAGATTGATATCCTGCTAGACAAGTAGCTGTATTTATGACATGATTCTGCTTGACAGTGAAAGAGGAGGGGAGGAGAGCTAATGACTTTTTCATGAACTCTCTGACAACATACATTTGACCACTGAATAGCTTTGCTCAACAATCTGATTCGCAGCATTGTTGTTAAACACGTTGAATGAAGATGAAGAAATATTGGGGTCAGAAGTGGAAGGTAAAACTCTTATTTCCCATTTTCTTAGGGCAACTTGGATTGAAATAACATTGTTATTCCAACAGTTTAGTACCCACATGATTTCCAAGCACTGGTCCTTTCCTGGAGAGTACATGTCATACTCAAGTAGCGTCCTACTGTAAGCATTCTTTTTCTGTTATGGTGTTTAAAGTGAGAGGTTTAATACCACAACTCCTATTTTATAATTGTGTTTCTTTCCTATTTCCTGATAAAAATCCTGCCTACAATAAGTTTAAAGCCTTCAGCCTACCAATGACCTCCTTGCATTTGAATGTTACTCATTGAACATTACTGAATCATAGTAAAACACGACTTCACTACATGTGACTTCTGTGCAGCATCTCAGAACAGTGATATATGACGTTTCTTGTATCTGAGCCATCCTGTTTTCTGAATTTATCCAGTTTACAAAAACCCACAACAGTTTCTGACAACTAGATGAGATTTCTTCCATCCCATTATAAATAAGGGCCAAACTAGGTTTTCTGGCACATCTGTGTAACTGCTCTTCACTCTAATTCTGCCCTTAGCAATAAAGATTCAAGTTGTCTTCCTTTCAGCATGGCCCTGTGTCTACAGTCTATCATAACTTCCTGAAGTGTTTGCTTACTTGCTTTAAAATGATGCTCATGTTGCACTACAATCTCCTCTAGATCACTCTTTCAGTTTTAACAGGTCTTCATGGCCAAGTAAAGGTAAGATCAAATTTGCATTGTGTGACTGAAACTGATGGATTATTCTCCAGTCAATATTAGATCAATGACTCCTGCAGAAAGGTGTTTGAACATTACATTTTCAGTCTTCCGTATATATTGCTAAAATGGGAAAATTGCAAAGAAGAACCTATACAAGCAGAAAAGTGCATTTGTGGTGAGAAAGTCAGCAGTATTTGTTCCTAAATAAGAAGATTTAGAAGGAAACTGTCTTCAATAGTGTGTATGTATATATGTACTTGTGAATAAATGTACTTTCGCAAAGGAATTCAAACAAAAGACTGCTTCCAGAACTGACCCTGAACTTGCAGAGCATGAAAAGGAAGCTGTTGAAATCCTACTGTCCTGGAGCAAAATCCTAGAACTTTTAAGGTAAACTACTTTTAAATGAAGCAAAATAGTGTCCAGCATGCCTGAGGTTCAAACCACCCTTTTCATCCGATTCAGAATATTACGACCATCTGGAATACTTAGTTGTCTCTTCCTGTGTTTCTGTGCAAGGGTCTGATGAGCTCTGTCTCACAAGGGACCTTGGAGGGAAGCATTCCCGTTATTTACAGTACCCCAGTTGTTAAAATACAGACCCACCATGTGGGAGGCCAGAGCTCAAATTCTTACTTTGGTTCAGCAGGCATGCCTCTGTGAAGTGCCTCATCAGCACCAAATAGCGTATTCCAGGAAGTCTGCCTGTTTGCCATATCCTCCCTCTGCCTCTGTTCCGCCGTGCTCAACATCATTAAACATCCACTGGTGCAGCAGTTCAAAACCCAATGGTTTAGGATCCCAACAAGCAATAACTCGTGTTTTTAGCCATGTTAAAATACATATTTAATTACTTATATAAAATGTAATTATCAGGAAAACACTTTTTTCCAGTTCTACTGATTCCTTTTTGGATCCTGACATTTAATTTAAATTGAGGAAAATAAGACTGAAGATTAACATTAAGAGCTGTGGTAGTCATCCTGGGCTGTATGCAGCATTTCCAAAAGGCCACTGGCCAGGTCTTTGACACACTGAAAACTTCTTTTACTGTACCCTCTTAATGTGGACTTTGCAAAGCAAAAGAAAAAGAAATTGCTCAGAATTTCTAGACAGCAAGTGGAAATGTACCACAAAGATAAGAGGGGTTCCTAGGTGTGGCTTTCACACCTTAGACTCCCCATTATGTCAACCTTTGAAATCTAGACTCCAAGAACTAGAAATTAGATGGGTCCCTGAATTACAATTTCCAGTGCTGAAACATTTGCTAAACATCTTCTAGCTTGTATCAATCTACAATTAATAAAATGGCATTTAGAACTATAATTAGCAGATAATCACCTAGTCACCACCTGCTGATAACTGGTCATAATTTCAACATCTAAGCTAGGGCTGATTCCTGGAAAATGTTGCGTGAATCAAGAATATTTACATGCACATTAATAATTACATTCTTGGCATCTCAAATAGTCTGCATGTAAATGCAGAACAAAAAAAAAAATTCTACTTTTCCCACAGAGTTCCTCATTATCTGCTTCAATGGGAACATTTAATCATTTCTAAGACATTGGGGAAAACCAGCAGTGGCACAGAGACTTTCCTTGAATGTGTGCTGTTGTATCATCGTTGTAAACAGAAGGAATCACTCATGTAGCTTAGTGTCCACAAACTGAGCAAAGCACCTGCACAGGGAAGTGCTGGCAAACTCAACTTGTCATCCCCTGCTACTTTCCTAGAGGCCCCTTGAGTGCTTTCTAGAAAACAACAAAAAAAGGGGGAAACATATGCTCATGCAGAGCTTGAAACTGGAGTGAATGTGCAGCAGTCTATTAAAAGCATAAAGGTTGATTTGCTGATTTCTTTCTGTTGCTAATTTCTCTGCATCTTGGATCCTTTCACTGTATGTCTGACTGCATGGATTGATCTGGTGAATAGCAAAGGGAATATTCATTATATGTGAGAAAATTATGTTGCTTACTAGGATTCCTTCAAAAATGAAATTATTTTTGAGGATTGTCAGCATAAGAGATATCTTCATACTTCTGCAGATAGGTGGCTTTTTTTTTTCTCCTGGCTTGGTTTTACAGAGAAATATAAGACAATATTCACCAAAATATTTCTGAGGAACTGATCACATTCAGTCTTTGTATATGAATCTGAGAAAGTATTCAGACTCTGACAATGTCATATTGCCAACAGTGAGTCTTGACTTGTGTTACTGTGAATCAACAGAAAATTGACCCTAAAATGCTGGGTGGGACAAGTATCACAGTGAATTGTCTCTCGTCACACATCAGTTTTTGTACATCACTCATAAATTCATTTTTTCTCAACCATAACAACCTTGAACTGTTATAAGTAGTTTAGAGAGGCAGCTTGATGGAGGTTTGTTCATCTCAAAAGCAAAAGAGACCCTTCTTTTGTGTGGGGAAGTACTAGGGCTGTACCAACTATCTGTCAGGCATTGTGTCTGTGGACCCCTTCCAGCTCTTTCATGTTAGTAGAGCTGACATAAAAAAAAAAGCTGCAGTGAATAAGTGAATAAGCCCAATAATCAAGCTGTGGAAAACCTGCTGGCTGCAGCATTATCTTCCCCAAGATGTGCAAAGTTTGGTGAAATTCAGGCATACTTGAAATCTGCCAGTGCAAACCAGAGATGCATTTCCATAAAGTTTTCAAGTCACACGATACTTACAGTTTCTTTACACTGCACAAATAAATATGCATAAGTAGAGATCTCGACATGTTAATATTCTGCATAAAAACAAACAACAGGAAAGAAAGGAAAAGAAACAAAAATTCAGAGCAACATTTTTTAAACTTCTATGTAAAATTTTTGAAAATACCTGTTACTGTTCTTTTTACATTACTTTTCATGAGAACTTTCCTTCATTCTTATTTTGTTTTCAAGAGAGTATCAGGCTGCTTTCTACTTTACCTGAATAAAGATCTTAAATGTATCATAAACACAGTCTCTTTCATGACATTTAAAAATCCTGTGGAGTTGAAAACAGAATACTTCAGAGCCATTAGCGGAAAACTGCTTAACTGCAAATGGCCTGCTTGGTATATAATATACTTAATGTTAAAGCTGTTCCCAAAGTAAACATTCTGTAGTGGCTTTACAAATAGTGCATAGTAAAAAAATAATGGGATGTGTAATTGTTCAGTCATCTGCACAGTATAAAAGTTAAGTATCTTAACCACACACAGAATGCATTCAGGCCCTGTAATGGTAAATCTGGTGTCTTTTGCACTTTGTATCTGTTGTTATAAAACAAGGAGAAAACAAGCAGTCTGCAGAGAACCCGACGCAGTGCTTTCCCATATGTCAGTGCCTGGGACAGGGCCACGTTAATGTATGAGTGGTCAGCTCTTTCATATAGTACTAATGTACTGGAAAGTCTTCCGCGCTCGGTGCCTTCCTCCACGTCTCGGGACACCTCGTGGTAGAGCACTTCCCCGTGCAGAACAATATGGCCTTCTCTTGGAAAAGCCCTCTGGGCTGATCACTGTCAGGTTATGTTATGTTTTAACAGTAGGCACTTCAATGCTAGTTTTGTGCAGAGTTGCAGCAGGAACAAGAGGTCTAAACAAACAAAAGGGCCACTAGAGCCCTTCCATTTATCATTCCAACCTGACAGAAACCCCTATCTATTCCCTAGCCTGCTGAATTTTACACATTATTTTTAAAACGTCTGCTTTTAAAAAGTAGCCACTCTTATACTTGGCCCTTCTGCATAATCATTTTCTTCCTTACTGTTTAGATAAGTCAGTCTGAGAATGAGGGAGAATGTAAAATCAGTGGTATCGCTCTGAAAGGTTTTAACATAGCCTAAGTAAATATTATTGAAAATAATGGTGTTAATAGCTATGAAGGTGTGAATTAATTAGTGCTCACATCACAGCACCCCTGTGAATTGGTCAAGAATTATGATAGCAAATATTCACAGGAAGAAACCGATATAAAGAGAATATAAGCGTTGCCTAGGTAACACAGGGAATGGCAAAGGTGGGATTTAAGCCCAGATTTTTCCCCGTGTTCATTAAAAACACTCCCTCTTTAATGACTGGGAGTGTATAATCAGTCCATCTTAAGTGAGCAATTGCTTACCACAAGTGTTGTGATAAACTTTCCTTGAACACATAGTTAAAAATGCTCTTTTCACAAATTCTCAGTGTAAGTCTGTTCAGGTAGCTGACAACATATTCAAAAACTAACCAGAGTATTTTCCCACTATCTGTTTGCCAGCAACAACGGCAATACAGTTTGGAAAGGTATTTTTTTAGAGTTTCAGATTGGGTTCACTGCCTTTCTTCATGGAACTCAAGTTAAGTATTATTTCAGTATTCATCATTCAATATTCAGTATTTCTGTCTTTTGAATGAACCTTCCCCATGTGATCATAAAGGGACTTGTCTCCCAGGACTGAGACGGGAAAGACATATCCCCTAAGAAGTACTGGCAATATGTTAAAATAAATGCAAAATATTTTACATGGAAAAAGAGCATTAAGACAGAACTCTGTTGGAGTGATTTATTTAGAAGAACTACTTGGATTAGACACAGAAGGTCTTTCTGTCTGATGGTAATGGGATATGTTTGCACACTTTTAGAAAGGGTTTGGTTTGGGTGGGTGATAATTCTAGTAAAGGGTGAGAGAAAATTTATGGGTCTGAAAAGAAGATTAGTAAGATGGGAAATTTTGTATGAAAATATGCTGCATTTTTTGGGAGTAATGCTTTTTGAGGGAAAAGTGATTAATTTCCTAAGAGTTGCAAGGCACGTCTTTAGTTCAGAGAAAGGTGATGATGGAGAATGTAAAATACTTCAGTGAATTTGTGAGAAATATGTGGGATCTGAGCAAGTCTCCAATCTGTGAAATTAATGGGGAATTGGTGACACAGGGGAAGGATTAAATGCATGCAGTCATGGGACTGGGACTTGAGACATTCTAAAAGATTGGATTGGGAGGCATCACTTGGGTCATTGATTCATTCATTCACAATCTCAGCTAACCATGTGATAGATGTTTATTTTAGATTTATCCACATAATTTTTATTCAGCATTCTTCCACCTATCACGTTTCCCAGGACCAAAGGAAGATTAAGTCTTCAGTAAAATTTGTAACTACTGGATGTCACAGAAAGTATACAGAGGGGGTTATGGTCACCTCCAGTAGCTGTGTCCCTGCATTATCAGGGAAGCAATTAAATAAAACTCTCATGTGAGCCTAGAAAGCAACCACTATGCTCCATAGTACAAAAGTGCATCAAATTTCAAATAAAGGAAATCTTTCCTTATAGAGCCAAACCAAGAAGCCATTTTACCCTGGGTAAATGAGAGAGATAAAATAGTATGGCACCGAACATGAATTGTGAACAATAAAAGAATATCCTTCCTCTAACTTTTCTCTAGTTATGGTCAATTTTCAGCACTTCACAAAAAAGAGAACTGTCCATCCGTAAAAAACTTGTTTACCAAGATATGAAAATATTCTTTCTTTACTTCCAGAAAGGTGTACCAGAGGTGCAAGGTACAAGATTAATTCAGCCTTTATGCAGTGTAAACAGGCAGCACTCATTTCAGCTCCCTGGACACACTGAATACCAAGAAATTCCTATCACAAGCCTAATCTCTTTCCCTCAGAATTCTCTTTTGCAAGTTTTAAAATCTTCCATTCTTATCACCATGTAACACTGAGTTTCTGTGATAAAATAACCTGGTCTGGTGTATTCTGAAACTTTTACACAAGCCCATCACATTTGTTGCATCCTTACACGTGCACAAGTTTTCCTCCATTTCATTAGTTTCCAGCTGATAAGACCACAACTCCCAAACTTGTTGTCTGGACTCAAGCACATCCCAATGTGTTCCATGACAATAATTTCCGTTCTGCTTCTGTCACTCTGAACAATTAAGCTGCCAAACTCCTCTGAAGTACTTTTACACCCTAAGTAATGGCAATAACTTATATTGTATCAAAATATCGCAATTGCTCCTGAAAATCAAAATAGTTCTCTGTGAGTAGGAAAGATATATGCTTCCTTCAGCATGCAATTGCTATTTTGTGCCATATTTTCTAGGGCACTGAGTGCACAGCACTCAGGCATGAGTGTGCAACCTTGACAAAATGCTGTTTCAGTCATGAGTCAAATACAAAGTTTGAGTGACAGTAGCGTGTAAATCCAAGCAGATGAGGTGAATAAAAAACAATAGTGAAAAAACTTTGATTGACAGATGCACCTCAGTGACTACTTCTACTCCTCCAAAGGGTTTTGAGCACAGATTCTGTGGTTGGGATTTGGAAGCCAGCAGGGGATCATTTGTAAGTTTTAGTCTTTTTGATCCCTGACCCAGTGGGCAAGGAAAGACATGTCAGGAAAAACACTGTGTTTGGGGGAGCAGCTAAGTACAAGATGCTTAGTACCAGTTAGTCTGATCTAAATATTGTTTTAGGATTTCAGCTGACCAAGATGTTGTCCTATTCATGCTGTTTAATGTGCAATAGGATTAAAGGCATGCATAATCTGAGCATGTATGAAACCCTTGAGACCCACTTGAATGGCATGCTGAGGCTTTTGGCTCGGATCCTGCCCAAGAGGTATTAATTTGGGTATGAATCAAATGAGGCTGGGAACTGGTGCAGTTGTGCACTGCTGATGTCAAATTAAAGTCTCTCAGCTCTAATAAAGAGTGTATTCCAACTTGTGAGAAGGCATTATGACGGACAGAGTAGTGCTATTCAATGTCTAGCAGGTCTGAAGCTCTGCCAGTGGAGACGATTTCAGGGTTTCCAAACATTCCACTCTTCCCTCAGTGCTCCTGTCCCACAGGCCTCAGTCTCCCAAGTCTCTCCTCTCCTTGGTCTCCTAAGGATGTTTTTTGCTAATATAGAAAAAGAAACACAGAGGATTTGAGAGGCATAGAAAATAATTATGAGACAGATTGAAGTGTCCTTTGCTCAAAGTGGTTGTAAGGACTTCTAACAAAAGAAATTACTTACGAGCTCAAATGATGGGTTTCCAGTGCATTGGTTTAGAGATTAAATTGGAGCTCTTGGGCTGAAGTTCCTCTCTCCTGTAACATTTAGCCCTAATGGTACCTATGGCTTGAATGATGGAAGCTGATTGCACCAGGGACTGGGTCTGTAAACAGTAGACAAGAGACGTGACTGCCAGCTGGTACAAGGCACTTGGCAAATGAAAACAAGATGTCACCAAAGGGAACAGTGTGCAAGTCAAGGAAACAAGTTTCCATATGTCCTTTATATCCAATATTTAATCCAGAGTTTTCAGAAAGAAGATAACTGGAATGCTTTGCCAAAGTTAGAGGACTTCTACTCTTAACTGGCTTCACCCTCTTCTTTCTCTGATAGAGCAACACTCATGTTCACATAATGTGGGGCCTTCCCATATTGTTCAACCACCTTTTTTACAGAATAATCTAAACCACCAAAATATTTCAGAATTTTATTTAAATTATGAACATTTCTAGCTGTGAAATATCCCATATGCCTTGAGAGATCAGAATCACCCTAAGGAACAGAATAACGAGCTTCCAAACTGATGCCATGAATATACATTTTGCATGTTTTCCTTTCTTCTCAGTTCTGTAATGAATCAGCATTTCAGTTATATAAGAGAAATATATACTGTTATCAAAGCATATATTACATGTGAGGTAAGATTATTTAAAGTAAGTAGCAGACAACATTCAAATGTACAGTAAAAACTAATGTGTCAACTACACTTTAATTATTTTGTGGTTATTCATAATCCAAACTGAGAAAATGGAGCTTTAAAAATTGTTTCATGGGGAAATTTTAATTAAGCACAAATAGTTGACATGTATTTAAAACCTGATCCAGGAAAGTTTCAAAAAATCGATGAAAGAAAGAGATTTTAAAATTAAATAGTACTAATAAAACAGCACTATGTGCTTCTGTTATGGGTTGACTGCTATAGCCCCTATTTGATATCTTCATTTTGATATAAACATTTCATTCTGTACAGTCATATTCAAGCAGGTTGATGGCTTCCAGTTCTCTTTGAAATACAAAATTCCTTTCAACTCTGAATACCAAGTCAGACTTAAAAGCACCTAAGAGGACACCAAGCCAAGTCTTAACTAGAATACAAATTTGATTTTTTCACCAGTTTTACTGGTGCTTTATATTAGGAAAGTTGTACTGTAAATTTTAAGTGAATTACATCTAGGAAATAGAGAAAGATTTTATCTTCCAGTAATTATTTTGATGCAACATAAAATGGGGAAATTTTGTTACAAATGGTGAGGACATAAAGGTAATGTTTTGGGCAGGCATTTTGTATACCTAAGAAGAAATTAGGTGAGACAAAAATTTGACCATATTAAGCAATTTTGTTAAACAGTTAAAATACTGGCTGCTGTATATAAGAAAGAGTAGGTACCTATGTTCAAAATAAGTCAGTTAAAATAGGAAAAATAAGGCAAAAAAGTATGCTTGAAGCTAGTTAGGTTAAACAAAGGGAAGAAAACAAACATAGATGAGCATATTTGCTTTATATAATGAATAGCAAAATGGAGACAATCTTGAAGGTAGAGAAAATGCTTTCATTGTATTAATCCTAATACTGGAAGATAAAAATTGTGTCCTACTCCATTTTTTTATGCTAAGACTTGTACTTCTGTAATTTCACTCCATTAGCATTGACTTAAATGAGTGTTATTTCTTTGAAAGGCGTGGACCTCAGATCAAATTCCAATTATCTTAGTGCATGAGAAAGGACCTGAATTTGCAGGAAGCATTTGATGGGTACTCTACAGGAACACTCAGCTGAATGTAGCTGATTCCTAACCCTGTAGCCCTTAAGAAGATGGTAATACAATATTAAGGGACAAGAAAGTCTAGACATTTTGTCTAAGAAAACAAAACACACCTAACAACAAAAAGTGACCTGTTGAACACCAAGAAATCTATTGACACTAACGCAAGTGGAAGAAAGGTCTGAGGAAATCCACAGGAACTCCATAAAAAGAGGACTTGTAAACAAACACAGACAAAACACTAAAATAACTGTTAAATAAGACCATTATGTGTCTGGACTTGAATATTCTTGTTGAATTAGCTCTTATTTAGGTGAAGAAAGATTTCTTCATTTCTCTCAAAACACAAAGAGTTTGTAAGATCAAAGAGCTCTGACAGTTTATACCTCAGAGGTGAAAATTCATTCTAGTTACATTAAAAAAAGGTGATTTCCTCCAAGGAAAATTAGGCTCGGCGCACTAGTCTTGAATGTAATAAATATATTAAGAACAGTCCTATCATCTTGACAATGGCATTTTGAAAAGAGGTAGCCTTGTTCATCTCAGAGGAAGGCCATAAGTTCAACAATGCTCAAGAGGGCTTCCAAAACATAGATATCTCGAGGACAGTGCCATTCTGCCTTCTTCCCTCAGATAACCTCTAGGGAAGAACAGCTTGAGGTATCAGGCTTGAGCATCACATTATGTTTCTTATCAGCTGCTTCAGCTGGCTCCTCACTTCACCTGTGGGTGTTCAGGATTACTTGCTGATCAGTCCATGCCCTTTAGATAGATATTAGGAACATTGGGTTTTAATTGTTGTCTGAGGCCCAGACACTGAAAAGTTAGGTGCTTCTTTGATTAATTTGTAGGTGTTTAACATCATTAACTGGATTTAATTTATGCAACACTTAGCATTTATCACACCTGAATCCTCCTATGGCTTTATCTAGTATCCTATAGAATGTGCAAAGTAGCCAAAAGCGAGTAAAAAATAGGACCCAGAAAGCAAAACATAGTACCATATTGTAATAGTCTGTTCCCACAAAATCTCCGTCAAAGCACTGCAAAGTAGGATGTGACATAAAAGAGTGAAAAAAGATTTTTTAAGCAACATGCCATATTAGCAACTGCTCTAACTTATTTTCATAGATAGACCCTTAGTAATGAGAACATAAGAAAAGAAAATAAATTGTTACTATAGCACCAAAGTAATTAAAGCCATTTCACTTATTACTGACTATTTGCTTAGGGAAATTATTCGTCTTATCAGGAATAGAATAACCACAATTTAATAATTGCATTCTGTGCAAAGAGCAACTGATAGCACAATGAGATCTTCCTATTTAACTGTGTAACACAGGCTTAGGAACACAAATGACAACATTCATTATTCTCGTAGTATATAATATATATATATATATATAAATATATATAAAATATATATAAAAAGAGGTGCCTGGTTTTTCAAATGTTAGGCAGTTAAATTACCAACACTGTATCATCTGCAACTAATAACTAATCCCATGAGAAAGCCTCAACATAAATCCAAATACTACCACACCAGCTCTGTACCTCAGTACAATTCCTCAAATCCCCTCTTGCAAATCCCACCTAAACAGGTTAGTCCTGCAGCAGTGTGTTTCTGGAAGGAAAGAAGGATAAGGACCACAACAAGGACAATTTTCTGAAATGGCAGGTTTCCCTCTGTTTTCCAGTTTAAATTCAGAGGACTTCAGGTTTTTAACTGCTTTGTGAATTGAAATTTGTCCAAGACAGCATCCAAAGAAAGGAAGTTGGGATTGAAAATAATGCTTTTCCTTCTCCATTTGAACAATCAGGTGTAATTTTTATGTAAAGTAACAGATGAAGCATCAAGAAAGGGGACAAACATTTATGGTTCTTTGGTTTAAAATTATACTTAAGAAGCTGACTACCTGCTCCCTGTTAGCCTTGATTCCACTGTTCTTGGGTCATAGCTTTAACTGAAACAGTATGGATGATTATGGAACAAATGTAGTCCATTCTGTGGATTTTGCGCCTTTTTTTTTTTTTTTTTTTNTTTTGGTGGGTTTTTTGTGTGTGTTTTGGTTGTTGTTGTTTTGTAATTCCACCCTCTTCCCCATGGAAAGAAGAAATTTACCTGGTCTGAGGTATTCGTCTTCCATTACAAAGTACTTCAAAACACTGCTTTTTGAAGAAGTCCTATTGCCTGGAACATCCAATGTGTATAAACCTGAGAAGTACATGTAAGTATCTGCTTTGGAATAGATCTGCAGGTATATGAAACACCCAGCAGCAAGTAATATTTAGAAGATGATTTACTATATTCTTTTGGAAAGTTTCAACCTCAGCATCATTGCTCCTGACAAAGTCTGAAATCATGATGTAGTTAATGTGGGAATATATTAAAAATATGCTATCATGTGTGCACAGGAAAAACAAACACACTATATTTTATTATATTAGGTGTGTAAAATTCTCACATATGCTCTGCAGCTATGTACATTTTTGTACAAATACATAATAAACTATGGTAAGTAAAGGAAAGAAAATAAAAGTGTAGCTTTAATTTTGGAGAGGCCTGTTGAATCACTGTGTATTTTTCCCTCTTCAAAACCAGCTCACAATTATTTGTAAATCATCTTTTCATAATTGGAAAGAACTTCAGATTTCTCCTCTCTAGTTATTATGTGGTTGAACTTTAGGGAAAAACAAAAACCCTTTGTACATTAAGCATCATTTTAAAGTCAATACCTACCCTAAAATTCTCTAGAACTTCTACTATATCCTCAGTCATTTTCCTTCTCCTTTATTTCTGTGAAAATATATTTGCTTCTCTATCCTGAAATATATAGTGTTGTTCATAGTTGTTTAAATAATACCAATAATGAAGAAAAGATGTATCTTTGTATTGAATTATTCCATACTGGGGTATTGAGTACACATTTACTTTCAAGGTAAAGTCAAAATAACTGTATTACCAACAAAGCATCTAATGTAGCAATTAGTGAATGGAGAAAAGTACAGACTTGTGAACAAATGCGATGAGACAAATCTTAGTGAATTAAGTATTACAACATTTCAAAACACTTTTTTCCTGCTATCATGCACAATGTGACTTGATATTTTAATCATAGTCAAATATTTTAGGCACTACAAAAACTATCAGACTACTTTGTGTAGTATACCCTCTCCAAAAATGTCTGTAAACCTGTAAAATAATGTTCTGTGTCACAGAAAATATAGAGTTTTAGGCCAGCATGACTCCAGTGAAGCCAAAGTCAAAATAACTTATAATGGAGGAATTAGGTTTGACTTTTACTATAGTTTCAAACAATAATCCATTTTCTCTACTAATGCAATTCCCTTTCACTAATTACATTACAGATTAAAACAATCAGTAGGGAAAAAAATCCCATCCAGCATAAATTTTACTTTGTTTCCATTTCTTATTTCAGCCTATAACTTTAGACATAATTAGTTATATTAAAGCTCTGAAGAATAAGGCTGCCATTAACAGTGATTTAGCAAATGCTTTCGAATTTTAGTCTTACACTACATAATTATACTTACATGAAATATAATTAATGAGGAAAACGTCTCAGATGTGTGGGCTAGGAAGGCAAATATAACTATCCTTTATTGTGCCTTCAAGGTTAGAATTATTATAGCACTTATAATTTTATTATAATTACCCATAATGGGACTCCACATGCGTGATACAGTCTACATGCTTTTGACATTAGAAGTTTTCAAAATGCCTCATTAAGTATTTTACTCTATATTTATGTGGTTTTCCTTCACCTCCCATTTTTGGTGGCCATCTATTTCATGTAAAAGCATACAAACTTATTTAAAAATGCTACCATTAAACATCATAAAATGATTACAATGAATAGATATTAAGATGTCACAGCTGTATAACCTATTCCTTTTATGTACTCCCATGCTGAATTGTTTTATGACCTATCATAAACCTATTAAACTACTGGTAATAAAGGATTGTAATTAGTGATAAAACCTTGTTGCTTACTGAGCCAAGACAGTCATCCTTACTTTGGGTTTTATTGAAAGTAATCAAGATGAAACCTTCAGCAATGTCAAATAACACCTTTAGAGAAGAAAGCTGTATTTTGGTAGAGACTGCCAGTATTTAAGCTTTTTCTGTAGTTTACCTGCACTTTATTTTGAAGTCTGAGCTTGATTAACTCTGTTTCCCTCTACCCTTTTCCCTATGAACTTGCACAGAAGAATGAGAAATGTAGGATAAATGAAGCCAAATATGCTTGGAACATGGTTTGACTTCAGTGGATTTCCATTTTGCTATTGTGTAACGCATGTAGAGTGCTGTCCACAACCTGTTTCTTGGCAGGATTCAACAAGGGCTAAAGCAAAGTAGAAATCCTTAGAAGTGAGCTCTGACTGAACCAGAGAATCTAGTTAAGGAAAAAAAGCATGCAAGGCGCTGAACAAAATGTGTGACCTTTTCAGTTATCAAATCAAATTAACTTTTTTCCTAGTCATACTGGGCTGAATGCAAACATAGCTTCCAAAGGCACAAAAGCCACTGCTTTAATCTGCAGAGTATCATCAAGTCCCTCTTAACATTTGTGTGTTGGCCTTCTAGAATACATTAATTTTGCCAGCGTGCTCAGGTGGTTGGTTCTTGATGTATCCTGGTGAAAGCTGACATTTTCACTTCCCTTAATGTAAATTTTCTGTAGCTTAACCTCAAAATTCTGGGTGGAGTAATTTTCTCAGAATCCAAGAAAATGTCTTTTACCATTTTGGCATGGAAACAGTATATGTATGAGACTGGGTGAAGTGAAAATATAATGCCAGAATTAAACTCAGAAATCTGTATTCCTGTCTCCACGGCGTAGCTATAGTATCTTGCACATTTTGAAAACTGGAAAGCAGGGGGGAGGGGAAGAAATCAAACAATATTCACTTTGTATTTATAGCACTATATTTCACTCTGCAGTAAACTGGAAAGACAGAGCTCTAAGCACCGAACAATTAACCCTCCACTAATTCCCCTTCTATCCTACAAAATAAAGAATACATCAAAGACAGAAGAACAGGTATCTTCTCTCCCATTCTTCTCAACATGGATTTATTTGTCCTAACTGGACTTTTAAACCTATTGTCCCCGGCTTTTCACAGCACTGAATTGAGCAATAGGGAAACTATAGTAACCAATAATCTGTTTCACTTCAATGGAAACTATGTATCTTGGTGGATAACAAAGCCTGGGATAAACACTAAAAACCTCTGACAGGGTTTGGAGGGGGAGAGTATGGTGTCTCGACTGTCAGGTCACGTTTTAGCCAGCCTTCACCTATAGGCAACAATTATTAGGGTATTCCTCATTTGTTCTTACGAAGCAAATTCTTCAAAGGTGCTTAATGGTAACCTCATCTCCATGAAAATTCACAGTACTCTGTTCAATTAATTCAGCCATATGCAGAGGTGTGTGCATGCTAATCGCTTTTAGTCGCATATACATTAAGATTATCTGCACCAGGCTCCTTTTGCAGGGATGCCTCCTCAAGGAAAGCTGGTAAAACTTTGTATAGTAATGTTTGTAGTTGAGTCAACACAATACACCTCTCCTTAATTCTCGTAAAGATTTTAATTCTCCCATTTCAAAGGTAGCAGGGGGAAAGTGTATTTGGTATTCCCCGTGCAATTATAAATCAGAATTAAAACAAGTCCAATATCCACTTAGCTATCAATACAACCAAATAATTTTACATTGCCTAAGATCTACGTGATCAAGTGCACCAAAAGCTGATCACTTTTGCAAGTAAATCAAAAAGGCTCTTCCTCTATTTTATTTTTTATCTTAAATGTATCCAGAGTTTTATAGCTAAATACAAAAGCACTAGCAGTTGGTCATGCTTTAAGCTACTAGAAGAAAGTTAAGCTTCCACGTTGGCTAGCCGAGATATCAGCTCTAAGCTGACAAGTAATTAAACCAGCATATCTATAACAACTGTCATCTCTTATTTCTGTGCAACTTGGATGTAAACCAAAGGCACGAAAGCCAAAAAAAGACTTCACATTACTGGGCAACTGCTGAGCATCTCCTGCTGAACAGTTTAGCAGACCTGGGCATTTAGAGGATTGTAGCAGAGATCAAAAGGGTCAGAGATCCCTTTACCAATTAACAGCAGGGAGAAGAACATCAAATAAGGTGTAAATTTTAGCTCTGCAGTTTTGAGTAAGCCAAGCATGAAATGCATTCTAATACTCTTGAGTAGCTGCAGCTTTGAGCCATCAGTGATGTCACTGGTGCACTAAAGGAAGCTTAATCGCACTTAGAGTGGCATGTAGCAATCCCGCTCAGCTAGGTGCTAAAGACTGCTGCTTCTTGTCTCTTTTGATAACACATGGGAATTGCTAGCCCCGACGTGGCTGGCGAGAACAGAAAACACTCCGCAAAAAGCAGGCTTTCTTCGGGGTCTTATGCTTTTATTGCTCCCGATCTTAAAGAGATAGTGACACTATGTATATTTTCTCCCCTTAATTGTTTCAAGTAAAGAAGGAAATAATTAATAAGGCCCAGTGTAAGTAATCAGCCTTTGGGGGCTTGAAGCGCTGCTTAATCCAACTTTATGCAAATCACCATGGGGGCAAAGCTGTTCCTATAGACATTGCTCTTTCTTCTCTTTCTTCTCTCTCCAGCCACCCCCCCCAGCCACCCCGCCTTTTAAGTATGACAAAAGAATGCCATTGAGCCTCTTTATGCATCCCCTTGACCGGTGTATACTGACTGCCCAGAATATGCAGTCGGACACGACAGAGCTGGGAAACGCCGAGCAGGCCGGGAGCTGCTGGCACCGGAGGGAGGTGCTCCTCTTCTGCGGAGGGGCTGGGGACCAGCCGGGGGTCCCTCCTGGTCCCCCTGCCCGGGCAGCCTATCACCCCAGCTGCCGCAGAGGATGCGCGGCAGCCGCACCTGGCAAGGTGGAAGAGGCAGCACTAACAGCAAGAGCAAGAGCAGCGACAAAAGAGATGAAACGGGCCAACTGCTCTGGCAAAATAGCAGAATAGCACTTTAAGGCTGAGCTAAAGGTCAGAATCAGATAATTCTAACCTATTTTTAAAGTGGCTTTGTGTGTGGATATTTATTGTTGCCCAATGTCATGCTTGCTTTCTCACAGAGAAGTGCATGAAACAAAGTTTAAACAGAAAAAGGCTTTTTTTTTTTTTTAACTATCTGTGAATTAAAATTATGTCAATAATAATTCGAAGCACAATCCTTAAAGAAATAAATGTGAATATTATGTTATGCTTTTGTTTATTTCAGCTAACAAAAGATTACCATGGGGACAATTACAAATTCATGATATGGGTACATTCACAGAATACATTAGTGGTCCCGCTTCAGTGAGAAAATACAGTTGTGATGTTTAAAATGTGTTAAGAAGAATTCCCACAACTTAAATATCCACTTTAATTTTACAGATCTGAACTACAATAAGTTCAAATCAGGAATTCATGACAGACTTCAGGTAAATTTATTTCACATGAACTTAAGTATTCTGCTCGGAAACTCATCCCAGAGCATCAAATACTCCTTTTTACATACCTAAGTATTCGTAATTGCATATAACTAATTTGTTTAGGAAAAATCAGTGAAATCCCCCTTCTGCTTTGCTTTCAAGAGTGCAAATACTTGGTCCTCTAAACATTATGAATAAAACTAGATCTGAAAGACATCATATCCACAACAAAGAGAAGCTAGTGACCAGCTCAGATACACTGTCTTTTGAACGACAAGTCAGTGCAGACAGAAGTAAATGACAGTTAATTACAAATTACATTCTGGTTGGGGCTGTGAAGGCCTCCTGGCTTGAATAATAATCAGGCCCTGGGGCACTCACCTGCCTGCAAAGGAACATACAGAGACACAGGCTGGGGTGCTATACAAGTTTCAAAACAAGCTGCTAAACACAAAAGCTTATTGGATTACAGAGATTTAGGCAAAAGCATTCAGATCTCTGGCAGCAACTCTAATAGTAGGTTGAAGGAATTTCTAAAGGATGAATTGCTATTTACTGTAAATTTCTGAATACTACTCCTGATTTTGGGGAAAGAAAATAAGATCTCTTCTTTGCCAACATTAAAATAGTTATCCTGTTGCAAGCGTCCTTTATGAAATACAGTAGGAGAAAGTGTCTGGTGTGAATTAGAGATCTGATCTCTTTCCAAACTAGAGAAATTACACATACTGTTTACATTATTTCTTTCTGATTCTTGCCATTCAGTACCAGTACCAAATATGTTCTAAATGTAGCCTATATAAGTGCAAATTAATCAGAAAAAAAGTGTTACTCATAGTGGAAGAAATAACTATTGTGCAGCATCTTTGACTGTTGAAATTTGTGTTGTTTACTGATGTCTGTTGCATTTTTTACCCGTTGATTTTAATCCCATATATTTGTAAAATATGACAATGTCTACATTAATTAATGTCAGTATTAGTGCAGAGTAAAACCTTGGCTTTTGTAATTCACTAAAGCAATTTCTATTCATTTAGTTGAGCTAAGTGCTTATTGTTAAAGACAAAAGGCTCAACAGTTTGACATTGAGCTCATTATGTATGTTTAAAACATTCTGCAATTCAAGGCCACACCACATGCAATAAAAAAGAAGCCAGTGGGTTCAGGGATTAAAATTCAGACCACACAGTTCTCTTCAATAACTTTCCGTTTAAATCTGATTCAAACTTCAAAACAAAGCTATTTAGATGTATCAGCATACATGGGTGTGTGGGTTTGGGAGAGTATATATCTTTTGGGCTCTTGATATGCATGCACAAACTTTCAGTTGTTCTGTTTTTCTTTAAGTCAGCTGCCATGTAGATTCTGTAAAAAGATCTTCTTGTTAGTAGGTGAATGTGATTACGTGTTTTTTAAAGAATTTTTGGGTTTCAGAGAGAAATAATTTAGTAATTTTTTTGCTGTCTATGATTATTTGCAAAGGCAATATTTAAGGACAACAGACTATGTTTATATGGGACATATACATGTACATATAGTAGAATAAAAAGATAACATGGAAAGTAAAACAGGTTGGAAATCATGCTATACAATTCAGATAAAGTGCACAGACTGAAAAAAGGCTTGAATATAAAAAAATGTTCTTGCAGTTAAAAGTATACCTGCATGAGCTTCTTCCAAATCTCTTCTATTCTGAGTAACCAGAAAGTGACTATGACTTGCTTTTCCAAGCAAAATATCTCCAGTAGAACTTTTGACTTCAGGACTAGAATTTAAGAAAAAACTAGTGTGAATTATCACCATGCCACTGTGAATGGAACAGCACCTCTGTGTGCCATGAAAGCCTTATAATATTTCATATAGGATGGAAGTGGTGCTCCTGTGGTAGCGAAAGCCCAGCAAGGCTCTTTCACAATTGTCTGCCAAACACTTTCCTGTTGGTGGATCACCTGTATTTCTCACAAAACTTAAGCAAAGAGTGAGCTCAAGTGTTAGTACCACCTTCAGGCTTGTGGGGACAGGGTAGACCAGGCATTATGGAGCAAAACTTTGTGTCAGGAAAGGCTGTGACAATAACTATGAACTCACATGGAATTCTCTGACAGTAATTTTCCAGGAAAATTAATGTTGAGCTCAACACCCTTATTCTGCGGCTGGTATTTCAGGACTTCTGACCAAATTGTGCTTACTCTCTGTACCTCAGGTCACCCCCTTCAGTTTCACAGGGCAAGTTGGGGGAAAGACATCAGCATCAGACAGTACATGCAGAAGAGTTTGTGATTAGCTCAGAACTAAGCAGCATTAGGGCCCCTGTTGAATTTTTTAGTTGCACTGCATAACTCATGTAAAGCTCCCCTACAAACATTTCCAAAGTCCTGCCATTTTCCAGTATTTTATCCTCTTCCAGTGCTACTACAAAGATAGTTGTCTCTCTTCCCACATAGAGGAGAAGAATCAGGAAATGATGCTAGCAGTTCAAACTTTGATAAATCATGAGGAAGAATGAGTTCAGAGAAGCATCCATTATCCGTCTTAAAATATTTTATTTTCAGGATCAGAAAAAATCAAGTGATGCAAAACATTTGATACACATCTGTCTATTCTGAAAGTAATTTTCAAAGAGATTTGTCTCCAGTGGTCCAAAGTTACTATGTACAATTAAAAATAGTCTTCTGCATCTTTGATTTAAGGGATGTTTGTGTGAGCTACAGTTTTAAAGCCAGAGGGAAAAATAGCATCACTCAACCAGAGTAAAGAAAAGGGGCCACCTTATCGGCAACAGAGTGATTTTGACTGTACTGACAATGACATGAGTAATCCATCATGTCATCGGCCCGGTGACGGATGTACCCTGCACCTCATCTCTGTATGTGTGCAGGGAGGACTATGTAGCAAGCCAGGAGGCAAGTAACACTTAACCCCTGCAAGCTTCATGTCCCTGCTGTGCTTCAGACAACCTCTGTCATGTATGAAAAGCCTAAAGAATGACAGTAAATCTATACAGACCAGCACAATCTACCATCGTGACAACTACACACCAACATAGCCTTATAACACTATTAAACTGTATCATCACAGACTTGTAAGACAAGGCCTGCATTATGTGTTTTGTTGAGCTACTTAAAAGGTCTTTGAAAATGCACTGAATATACCTTTTGTCTTCATTCAGTCAACAAAAGGATATAGTTCATAAATACTAATTCCATACAGACAGATGATTAATTATTTTGGCCCAGCAGAAATAGCACCTTATTCCAGTAACTGACTTTAGTAGTAGACAATATTAAAAGGAAGTAATAAAAGTTAAATCTTCTTAAAAATATTTTCTAAGGTTGTTTTGTTTTGAATTAACAATAGTTGTAACAGAAAATCATAGCTGTTTTCTGGTCAAAGGTGTGACTTACTTCCTTCAGATTTTTAATTTGTATGATTACTTCTGAAAAAAATATGTACCTTAAAATTTTTGACATCCACTGTTTATTCAACTCTGAAATGTAACAAATATTTCTGCCACTACAATTGCTGTTCTGTAGAATATTCATAATTAAGGTATAACACTGAAATGTCCCAGGGTGGTAACCTCATAGATTAATACAAGTGTGTTAACCTATATTTCTCTATATATGTGCATACACACACACACACACACACACGCATATTTATGTACATATCTTCTGGATGTGCCCTGGATGTGCCATGAAGATACCATCCAAAATTTTCACTCAGATCAGGAAAGAGAATACTGAATATCTCCTTTAAAAACAGATTTAATGGCTATATATCCCGAGTCTTCAAAAATGGGCTTTTATTATCTCTCCTTTTCTCTTTCTGTTAATACAAGTTCCTCGTGGGTTAAAAAAAGGGAAAATAACTGGTTGAATAGTAACATCGTTTGTTCATGTATATGCAAAAAAAGATCTTTTCACACCTTGATGAAATTAACATAAATTTAAATACTAATGAATTGGTAGAGACTAGTGAAGAATACCAAGGACCACATTCAAACTGAGTTATATCCCTATAAAACAGATCTATTTTCTAGGGACATGTGACATGAGTGTTATATGCCTTTATTGCACAATCTGCATAATTCACAGTCCAAAACAATTTGCAGCTGGATAAAGGAAATCGACTCTTTACTAGTGGAACATCACATCTAAAGGATATTATTTTACTTCTTGGCTGAAATTACCATGTACAGTTGGAAGCCAAAAATCCATAGTCAGAAAATACAAGGAAATGTGTGTTTGGAGCTATTCAGCATTTTGTCACTGGGGAAGGCACCGTACAAACATACACAAGGCAGAGGGGGAGTGGAATGTAAGATGAAGAACCACCACATCTTTCAGTAATTCCAAGAAGTTGCTAAGAGAAGGACAACAGACATCAGGATTAGTTTGTCTTCTCTGTTCCCTTCTGGCCCCATAAAATGTATGCATGAAGCAGCACAACAGGAGCCAGAGCAAAACAAATATGCATAGTGGCAGAGTCAGTGTGCACATCTAAACAATTGCTATGCCCAATACTGTGGAATTTCCACACTGTTAGTGCTTTTCAACTCATCTGCTTATTGTGTGCATGGTTTACTCTACTTGGTTCTGTTGGGGTCAGACACAACCTTCAAAGCCAAAGTTTGTCTATATTTGCTCTTCTTTCCTGAATGGATCAAATCACACTCTTTTTTGTTGTTGTTGTTTGATGACTTTCTTCCTCAGACAACCATTCCTTTATCTTTTTATTTTGCTAGGTCTTGAGAACAGTGGAGACCCGATGGCAGGATACTCCACATCTACCAAAATCAGTTGACAGATTTCAGTAGGCATCAAGTTAATGGTGTACTTACCTTTGGCTGAGGGGTAAGAAAGCTCTTGATTTTTATGCCTGCAGAAGCAGCAGCTGGTCCAGCACTGCCTTACTTCCTCAATATTTTTTCCATTCTACAGCAATGTATCATACACATCATCTGAAAAAAAAATTGTTCCAAGAGCAAAATGAGACCAGAAATGAAAGAAATCCTCCTACACTGTTCAGAACAACATGACAGTATATTAAATCACTGTTTATGAAAACATAAGAGTCTTGAGCAAAGTTATAAAGTTCCATTCAAATCAGGAATTTCCTTGGTAGGAAAAGACAAGCCTTTAAAAAACATGTTTATTGCTGAGTTGAGCTGAGTTTTCACAACTTTTTAAAGGCTGACATTTTATTTTCTTCTAATGAAAACCCAGATAGATAAAATATAAGCAACACCATGTAAAAAAGTATAGAATATTCCCTTTGAACATTTGTAGGAAATTCCCTTTCCTATTATGTAGGAAAAATTTGGAATACATCTCTCAGTCTGTCATCCATTGATCTCTCCCCTGCTGGCCAAAAATAGGATTTTTGCTTATTTATTCCCAGTAAAAAGAAAATGTACTGCTCTTTCCAAAAATACGTTTTCCTGCCATCTGGTGCAAGTCACTATATGCAGTCATATCATCCTCAAAAGAAAACATCCTAAATGTATTTTCTTTGTTATTATGGTATTGCCATCCACAATGAGGCACAATAGGTCTACAAAGAGTATGCATTGGTCCAACAGGTGAGTTTGTGTGAAAAAGGTGTGGCTTGCTGTACAAAGGAATTTGTCCTCCATAAATTACAAATTACTACTTAATTCAGTTCTTTTTGTGCAGGAGTCAATCCTTTGTTCCCTGTGTCAGGATGCAGCACAGGCCAGGGAGTCAGGGCAGTCACTGCCCTAGGGATTAGGTATCCCCATGGGGACTAGAATGGTACAGCCAATAAATCTTTCCAAAGAGGTTCATATTAGCTAGCAGAGCTGATGGATTTGCCTAGAGAAACCCTTATAAATGCCAAGAGAAACATTCAACTTTACTTTTTCAACTAGATGAAGTGTGTGTGCTAGAAATGTTTCCACAAGAACATTTTATGATTTATGTAAAACAAACACACTAACAAAAAGTACACCCCTTTCTACTTAAAACAGAATATCCAACTTTGTACCAATTCCTTGTATACGCTGATAGCAGTGCTGTTGTGGAAAATTTAAAATGAAAATAAGATATGATAATAAATGTTGAACAGTACATCACAGAATAAAAACTCCCATGGAAATCATTTGGGCTGCTTGAGGTCCAATGTTCCCTAAAGTGATTAAGGCTACATCATCTACCTATATGTTTTATAACATGTGAACTATGTGTCAGCAGAAACCTATTTTACACTGGTGGACTACAGCTTTTTGAAATTTATATTTTAAAATTGTCAAAAGGATGTATACTAGAGCCCCTGTGCTTGAAAACAAAGTCCTGAAGGCAGGTTCTGCATATGCCATTTTTGAGTTTCTCAGCATCAGAATGGCTTACCAAGGGTACTCAGTCATTACTATTGAGTTCCCCAGAAAGCACTAGGATCAAAAGACTATGAAAATCAGCCTCTAACTTTCTCAGCCTGAAGGAGAATTCAGCTGCCGTAGGTAAATCCTAATCCCTCACAAACTTGATAAGTAGGCAGTTTGAGACACAATCTCAATCGCATCTCAGCTTAAAATGAGATCTGGCAATCTCTGAAGTCCTAGTCTCAGCCACAAAAAAATATACAGAAGCATCAAGGTTCCTCTAAAGCACATAACAAATGTACCAGCACATATACAAGTCCAAAAGAAGGAATTATTTCTGACATTTTTACAGCTATGCTATTATTTTTTAAAAATTGCACTATTTTGGGTGCTCTTGGAATTACTGTCAGCCTTGGCATGAATAGTGAGTAAAAGGCAAAATTTAAACCTCATAAATTGTAGCTGCAAGTAAGGAAATTACTCATATTTATTGATTTCAGTAAGTTTCCTAAACAATATAGACTAAAAATAATATATCTTTAACAGGAAATGTACCAGTATGTCGATTTAAGGGTTTGACAAGCCATCTTCCTCCTACAGGGAAATTTTGGGTCCCAGAAGCCATTCCTGGGGGCAGCACAGCCACCACAGCAGTTCTGCTGAGGAGCCCAATATACAAAAGACATTTCACAGCAGGGGATGTGCAACAGCAGACGTTGTGTTCTAGCTTTAGCTACATGGAGTTAAGAAGTTTCTGTCTCACCATTCCTCACCTCCTTAGGGGTAATGCCCTCCCAGATTTGGAGGCATAAGATCACTAATAGTTACTCCCTAACTTGTTACCTGGATGATAATATTTAATCTTCCCAATCACACCTTAAATATTCTGTTTTAGCTGTCCAGTGTCATTACATGGGCTTGACCAAAAGATTTATTAGAAAACAGACCAAAAAAAAGCTGTAAAATTCTGATACGGCTTAGCTAAAAATGAAGCACGGGATTTGGAGGTGAAAGAAATTGTACCTTTGCCCATCCATAGAGGGGTCAGACTCTGAAAGTGTATTATCACATGTATTATCACCAGTCACTCTATGTATTTGGTGCTACGGACAACTCAAAATGTGCTACTTTTTTTTTAATCTGTTAAAGGGTGGACAGATATAACCTTTCTACACATTCTTAAACCCCAAATCTGAGTTCTTTCAGACTTAAATCCACTTGCTAAGCAAACAAAAAATATGTCAGCCAGTCTGAGTAAGTCAGAGCACCTTGGTTCCTCAGTCAAATATGAAGCCATTTCTTTACACTGACATATTTTTTGTTTGCTTAGCAAGTGGATTTACTTTTAGGCCCATATAAGAGAATGCAGAGGAAGAGAAGTTTAGTTAAACTACATAACCATAAGTAAACATTTGGGGATTTAGTGTGCAAGTTTTGGTTTCATTTTTAACATTTTGTTGCAAATGAATGCTTTCAGTTGTTTATGGGATAATTTTAAATAAGATTATGATAAGTTTTTTGTGCAGTTCTTGATACAATTGCTCTTACTAGAAAAAAAGGAAGAGAAATTCAGCATGACCTTGGATTCGGATGCAGAAAAAGCCTGCATGACTCAATACCTCTACGGCAGGATGACACACACAATATAATTCAAAGCTTCAAACTTCACAATACCAAGAAGCCCTGTAAGTACTTGCAGGCTGGAGAAATATATAGGCAACTTGACCACAGACCATTATATACATGTTCAAAGGACTGAAGTGGGGTTCTAATTGTTCATTTTGAAAGAGCATTGCATTACTTTTCTTGTCAAGGAAACAAGAAAAATGAAGAATTCAGTGCCTCAGAAAAAGAAAACCAGAGCTGTTGAGAGAATATAGTGACAAAATGTTCTATAGCGTAGAAATGGAGCATTTTGAATGTGCTTCATTCCCTATATAACATATGATGGGAGCAGAGCTGGCTAGGAGAGATTTATGTGTATGTGCACACCCTTGAGTTACTCCAGAATAGAGTGAATCAATGCAACATATATTGATTCAAGAGATTACCGGTTAAAAGACAGTTTCACATTAGAGAGCTCTGAAGTTGTCACTGTTACCATATCACCACTTTAACATCCCAAACAACTATTCCTACTGGTAGTGCTGACGTCTTAGGACCAACATACATAGATATACTACATTTAATACAAACAGGGTATCTGAAAGAGCTACCAAAATAAAATTTTAAATTAAATTTTGAATAGTATGACTTTCAAAATAAAGTTCAGTGACAATGTATTTGAAGAACTAATGTATGTTCCAGAGACATGTTGGTAGGGAAACCTTCAGAAATGTGTTCCTTTCCAGTGATAAAGTAAAGCCATCAACTCTCATGCAATTGTTCCAGACTGCAAAAGTTTTCTTATAATATCTTCACTATATTAATTTTTTATTCTTCTGGTTATGGTTTGTAAGGTCTTCATCGCTTAAAAATTATGTAATGTCAGTGTCCACCGTCAAACCACTATCCTTCAGACAGAAGAAAAAGGAAAATTAGATCAGTGTTTTTCTTAAAGTTTTCTCTTGGAGCAATGGACTCCTAAAAATGCATTAGCCGTGGATTTGATGAAAGGTTAATCCTGTGTGAATGACCATCTCTGCATGGATCAGAAATCATATACTCATGTGGTCAAAACAGTGAGTCTGCATCATAAACCATCATTTTCTTGAATGCTGTAGGGAAGTACCTATCAATTTTTATGATACCAACATGATAGATCTGTTATTTTAAAATATACATGAAGAAAAGGCCAGTTGGAGAGTGAGGAAGGTTTACTAGAAAAGGTTAGTCTATTACTTATCATCACTGTGATCTTTTTCCAAACACCTCTTGCATACCCAGACCACAGCACTTGTGTAAGGAGGAGCACATCTGTGCATGTTATAGGGCACTATTTGCAGAAAACACTGGGTAGCAATTACAGGTTCTTGAACTTTACTGATTTTTTTTTTCTCCTTCTAGCTCACTGATTGTAATTTGCCACTGTAATTTATTTCTTAGTAGCAGCTAGAGTTGAATAGAAAGAGGTTTCATCATTTATTTCTGGAACAATTATCCCCTCCATAGTAAAAGAAAATCTGGTGCTCCTTTCAAAATCACAAGGGTTCCACTGGTCAGTGACTAATATTAACACTATATTTTTCTTTTCTTTCAGTGCCTGTTTTCACATTAAGGTGAGGCATACAATTGTTTAAATGGGGAAGCTGATTTATCATTCAAAAAGTAATTCTTCATAGGGGCACACTAGGTGATAAAAATCAATGACAAGTATAGTAAATTGCCTGGGAGGGTTCCAAACAGATTCAAGATAAAGCAGAGAGAGAGAGAAAGAGGGAGAGAGAGATTATGTCAAGACAGCATCTAATGCTTTTGCCAAACACTTCAGCCTCACCCTATTTGACGTTGATCTAATAGTCGACCATTTAATTTCCAGGTCGCAGTGCCAATCTTTTGTCACCTCTGTTGCCCCATATCAAACTTTCAGGAAACAAAACCCCTGAAAGCAGACAATCAATAATGAGATCAGCAGATTTTATCTTAAGAGAAACAGGACTTGCCTGCTTTGTTTGTGGAAGGTTGTTTCTTTGAATGCTTCAGCCAGGGCTGCTTGTCAGTAAGTGACTGTGATGTGCACAGCATGATTGAACGAGACTAGATAAAGTGACCAGAAAATGTGGAAGTGGAAAGAAAAACACATAAACTAAGGGGTGAAAATGTACCACACCATGTGTGGCCACACAGTTCTTATCCTATGTACTCTCCTAGTGTGTCATCCTGTGTTTTTATTGGTGCATTTTAGATGTCTTGTCACTGGTCATATGCTAAACACATTTTTACCTTAGGATCAGAAGATACTGTGGGATTCCTATGTTTCAAGATATGAAGGATTATGCAATTCTCCACAGTAGTGACTTTTTGCTGCTTTGAGGTACTATATTGTTTAATAGGTGTGTTGTGGACTAAGGAGTTTATTGTATGGTTGGCTTTTTTTCCTATGGTTTCTAAACTTTTTTTTTTTCTGAAAAAAAAAAAAAAAGCACAGAGATGCAGGGAACACAGTAGAAGATGCATTTATTTTTTTAACAAGGTTTTGTGTATAGAGGCCCAATCTAAGAAATCTACATCATGGACTTGTGATGTTGATATTTCATTAAAAAACCTATGTAGAGTCAGTGTCCACTGTCAAACCATATTTTGCATGGGTCCTCACTCAAATTAGCTAAAATCACTTCTACTCTCCCCACTCAGCAAACTGGTATTTGGAAAAATATATACAAGTTTTAAAATAAAAAGTAATTTTCTGACAAATCTAACTGCAACCAATACTGATATTATTTTTTCTAGCTTTTCTCTTTATCTTCAAATGTGCCAGCCTGATCACAGCATTTCCTTTTATAAGGCAAAGAAGGATAAATCTTCACTTTACACCACCCATTTTCATTTTTATTTCAATTATAGTCAGTAGGAAAACCATCATTAATTAAAATTAAGTAAATTTCCAAAAATATTCAAATGAATACTGACTCCTTTAAAAAGGCAGGGCCCAAGCTCCTCTCTTTAACCACAATGAGGTGCTAGTCAGTTATTTCACCTACTTGCTTTTTGGTTTTTTTTGCAAAGGCAGTCTCTACTTGAATGAGAATGGTGAAATATTCAGCATGTGTTCTGTGTTTGTTTTTTAGGTTGCTACCAGTAAAATAATATGGCAGAAATAACACCATTGCTTTCCGTGGCATAAACACAGGATATTTTAAATTATTTAATTTTCCCAAGAAACTCAACTGAATGCAGTCTACAGAGTTGGGGAGACAAAAATTGCTGTTACTAAAGCTTAAAAAATGTGACACAGTAGCATCATTAATACCTTCAAAACCAGTGCTAAACTGTAAGGTAATTTAACTAATAAACATTCTCTTCTTCATTCAAAGTGACGATGTATACAAATTCAGAGAAGAAGAATTATGCTGTTGAAAAGGCAATGAATGTTTCTAACAAATAGTTACGCTGCGGATGCCTACACTTAATTTCCTATGCTCTTAATTTCTGCTTCTCTTCCTTATGATTTTCACTTCCAAGAAACTGAGCAGTTTGTTCCAGATCTTTAAAAATGTCTATTTCTAAGGAGAACGTTGTTACTCTGAGCTGAATGATGATTTAAAGAGGAATTTGTGCCCAGGGCATTGACCTTGGTGGCCTTTTCGTACATTACAATTCCAAAGGAAATCACAAAAGAAGATGGGCTTACTGTAGTTAATGAGATTCCTCACCAAAAACACTAATCTGGGTTAAAACTAAAAGAATGCTGATAAGGATATTACAGCTCATACTGAGAACAAGAAAGGTGCACTGCTAAGATCAATTGTGGATGTTAGGAGGTAGTCTTCAATAGTGTTTTTTTTTTTTTTAAATAGCTATCAAAATGGATGTTTGAGAAAAAACCTTTTAAATGAGGGTGTGCTAAAATAGAATAAAACATATCATTTCTCCCTTTTTTTTTTTTTTTTTTTAATATTGTACCAGGTACAAATCAACCAATATTAGCAGAAGTTTAACATCACTTTAAAAGAAAGAGATTGACCTACTGAGAAAGTACATGAGTAAATGTGTAGCAATACACTGATTATTACTGTTTCCCCTCAGGCAAATACCTCTCTCTTAAGCATGTGCTTCACTGGAACATTTTGTTTTATTACCTTGTGAGATAAGTGAGGAAAAAAGCCTTTAGTACCTGGGGAATTAAAAAATTCAGACTTGTCATATCAGTGTCTGTTCTCAATTTCATGCAGGGCGCATAATTATAACCGTGTTTAAATTGAGCCCAGAAGAAAGATGGGTTCAAGTGCAAATTAATTTCAGATTATCACAACAAAGGCAATCAAATCTCAACAAGCTTGCCAGCAAAATACTTTGCAAAGGTCCCCAGGTCCCTTCCCACCCCCAACTTACAACAAAGACCTTTCAGCTCAAATTAAGCTAATGATCTAATACAATATTTCTGCCTACCTTTTTGGGTTTTATTATTTACTCAGATGTGTGCATTAAGTTAGTGAAAAATGGGGGGAAGAAAAGGTGGCACGGAAAGGTCAGTGTTTAGTATCAGTAAAGTGACAAAATAAACAGTCAACAACCTCGACAAGGTCTGCATGTCGTCAAATTGTTTTATTCTGTGGAAACTATCAGAGTGAATTGACAGTGCTGAAAGAACTTGGAATTTATCTGAACCCCTTCTCATACAGACAGAATCCAAAACCAAATAGCATGGCTCACCTCCTCCACCTATCTATCAGCACAGCTTTTATATAAATCCAACATCTTACTCTATCCTATGGGAACCTGCTGGGGAATGAAGGGAATCAAGTGCTGAAAAAATTCAAGTCAAGCCTCATTACCTCCTCATTACCTTTGCAAAAGTGGAGTGAGAGAAAATTTTATCTAGGGAACAGAAGCTTGGGAATCTCATTCAGAGTTCTGTCTGGTTATTGCACAGCCAACCATGGAGCTCTGCCTCTGTGGGATTAAAGTTTTCTTCCCATTTCTCTATAGTAATGATCCACTCATTAAGGTTTTTAAGGTAAATTACCATCACTTATCATTATGCCAGTCACTAAGTAAGCTGCATTAAACAAGGAATGTCAGTCGTACCCTTTGGTTTTCTTTCTTATCATGAGGAAATAAAGAAAACACATTTTTGCAGTTGGTTGTATAATTCTATATTAATTATATTTTCCTACTTGTCTAACAAATGTTAGACCCTTAGGGCAGACATATAAGATAGCATTATAATTTACTTTGTAAAAACCAAAAAAAGTGTACATGCAGGTATGTAATTCTGTCTTCCTGAAAAAAAACAAAACCTTGAAAACATTATTTTTTTAGCAGTTTATTTTCATATTCACTTTGCTTCTATCTGAGGATTTTATGTACTGCCTCAGTGTAGTATGTAAGAACTATTCATCTTGCTGCATTAAAGTTTGGTTGTTGTAATGTGCTTTTTAATTATTCAACTAACCCTTTTTGTTTTAAATCACTTCTTTTGTCAGTTCATCCTTTATTATGCAAATTGTTGTCGAAAAATAAAAATGGCCCACATACACCCTATTTTGAGCTTTTTGTAATGCTCAGTTCCTTGTTTCCTTGTTTCCTTGTTCTTTTCCATAAAAGTCTTGAAGGTTCTTGTTTATTTTTTTCTTTTATACTCAGCATTTCCAGACAAATTTATATAAGCATTTTTAAATACAAAAATTAATTTAGTGGGTTTTGAGATTACATGTTTCCTTTGGAAAATTTCTAATTTTTTTTTTCTTTTTGCTGTCACTTCTCAAACAAATACATTGGAAGTTTATTTCAAAAATTAACACATAAAACTAAGCATGTAGCAGTTAAGTTGTTTTCTCAACAGAAAGGTGATCTGCAAGAACTGTATGCTCTCCAAGCACCCATTTGCTTTTCCTGTTTGACTGGAGAGACCCTTAAATTAGCCCAATGTCTATCTGTCCCCATCATGAGATGCTGGGTGATAGCCACCAGTCCACTGCAGATGGAAGAGAAGGCCACAGAACTCACCTTCCCAAAAATAGCCAAACATCCAAGGTGCAATGAGCAAGAAGAAGAGGAAGGTCAATAGTACTTCAGAACCTTTACTGGGACTTATTCTTTTGCAAGAAATATGTACTGGAGGAGAAAAAAGGGATGTGAGAAGATGAAGGGTGGGAATGGCAAAGGCAATCAGAGTAGACTAAAGCAGGGAACTAAGAAGCAGAAGAGCTGGGGACTCTCATGGCTCCAATAAAATGACAGGCAATATCACATTGCAGGTGTGAAAACAAATCCATAAAAAAGGCAAGCTGCCTTCAAAACTGTAAAAGGCTGCGTTAGATTCTCTGCTGTCAGTTCCTTTTCTCGACTTTCCCCTCTTCTTCTACAAGATGCTTTTTTCCTTTTTTCTACAATTTGATTTCCTTTCCTAACACTTAGGGATCCCACATGCAATAAAAAAGTGATTTTTCAATAAGATTTTTATTTTTGCTACTTTACCTTTTGTGTAAAGCATAATCCCTATTAACTCTACAGCAATTATGGGTTGGAACATCAAATACTCCTGTGACATAAAGAAGTGAAACAGATTGTTTTGTAGGTAGTGATATTTTGTGGAGCCATGAACCTCTGTTGTAATATTTTTCCAAGTACATTTTAACCCTAATGGCAGAGAAAAATCTTGAAAGTAGGTCTTTAGTGAAACCAAAAAGAAAACTGAAAGATTGTTACATTCTCTTTTAAAACACTCTGATAATGAACCAGTCATATGAGTCCCATCTGGAACCATCTGAATATCACAAAATGGATTCTAAAATTATTAATTTTGCCTTCTTCTGCTACATTTTAAAATTTAGCTTTCCTTAAGCACCAGATATTAATGAGTTAAATTAATGTGCCTGTCATGACTGTGAAGTTGCTGTCCGTAAAAACTCTAATCTTAAATAGACTTAAAAAAATGCTTATCAGTTCAGCAGTTCTTTTTGAATGTGGAAAAACAATGTCCTTCTAGGACTAAACCTGGTTAGGATGCAGTCAGAATTATTTTCAAGATGGAAATAATGCTGTTGCAGGCTAGGGAAACATAAACAACTTCATGCATAAAATATCACTGAGGTTACTTGTTGTGGTCTGGATTTTCTGCTTTAAGTTTTCAAGCTAGCTTTCTGTTTCATGTGTGTGTTGTGATTTGAATTGTGCATACCGTTGGGTGTCGGTCCTCTGTATCCCTGCCTCTGTTTCTGGAGTTTTCCTTGCCAATCTTCCTTAACTCGATATATCATTTGCTGTTTTGTATCATTACATTGATTTTGTTATTCCCATTGGATTGTGTTCTGTATTCCCCGCCTTAGACCCCTCCCTAAGTGCACCCTCCTTGGTTCCTTGCTTTGAATTGCCTGTACATAAAACCCACAGCAGGACATGTGCTCCCCGTCTTTGGGGTCCAGCTTTAGTTGTTGTGCTTCAGTTGTACCATTAATAAATCTCCTCAGTTTACCCCAGACCCGTCTCGCCTCTGCTTCACCTCTGCACCCCAAAAGCAACTGCTGAGGAACCGAAGTGCCTGAGCGGGGAGGAAGAGCTTCCCCGGGGGGAAGTGTCGCATCCCAATGCTGGCGTGTGCATCCTGGGAAAAGCACACCACCACAGTTACCTAGTTTGGAGAATGCAGGAGAAAATTTAAAAAACCTAACCACTTTAGACTAGGTAGTAAATGAAGTTCATATAACCTATTTATATTGGGCTTTATGTTAATTAAAAATATAAGACTGGTCACATAATTATTTGTGCTCAATAGTACATATTTCAACATCATGATGGTGATGTTTTCAATACTGAGTATAAACCCCTGAGAATTAATAACCAAATATTGGCTAATACACATTGACATCCAAGAGCAATTAATCAAAAGCCTGCAAGATACAGTCATATGACATGAAAAAAGGCCATAAAATAAAATCACTTGAAGCGAAAATATGCTTTTTTCCTTTAACATCTAGAATAACCAAGCTTAATACTTGCTGCTTCTAACAATGAACAGGCATTCTCACATGCAGCACAAATATGTATGTCATTGAAGAGTGCTTATTCTGTTCTACCTTGACAGTGGAAATACCTTCAATGCATTTTGGTTTCAAAACTGGTAATTTTTATATACAAATGCATACTTTTTTATATTGCAGCTGATTATAGCCTCAGCAGTGCAAGACTTAGATGACTATTATAATAATTTTATTGCAGGTTTCCACTTCATGGCAACACCATAACAAACATGATGTGTCTATTCATCAAATATGTGAAGTATTAGCCCATTCTGTGGATAAATATAAATAGGACTAATATACAAATAAATACAAATGGGAATGCTATCACTTTATAGTCATATATATTTCTGCAGACAGAATAATCTGCTGAGAAGCAGTAGATTATTGTGTTACACTCAGAGTGTGGGAAAGGCTGCAGAGTCCGTACAATGATTACACTTTGTAAAACATAAACTAAGGTAATATGAATTGCAAATAGCTTTGGCTTGATATGCAGGATATTGTAATAAGCATCCTCCCAAACTTGAGCAATCAGAGGAAGAGCCCCTTACAACTTCAGTCTTTGATCTCAAGATAATTCTTGATCTGTTTTGCCACTAAAATTACTCATTTTTCCTGAGGCAGCAGTAAGAGTGCAGAGCTAAGGCCATGCACAGTCATTTTACTACACCTTGAGGTGAATTTTCATCACTCTGGCAGATGGATATAATGTCTTAAACACCTCATATGGGCAGATTGGTTCACATATATATAATATATATAATCACCTAAAATACTGAAGACTGTTCTTAACCAATTTTATAATTTTTTTTTCAGGTATGTTCACAACATATGCAAAGATTCCTGTGTCATACATGAAAGTTACCAGTTTCATGGTTCATAACAAACTAGATGATGGGGAGAGTAAGATTACAACTCTCAATTTAAAGGTAATTTTAATCCCTTTTCATTTTTTTCTCTGTTTTCTCTGTCTTTACCACAAAAAGAAAAAAAAAAATTGCATTTTTCATTAAATTTAAAATTGTCCTTTAATTTCTTTTGCAGTCAAAATAATATTCCCTTTTAGGAACAATTTTGTTTAATAAACTGGATTACATTGTAAGGCAGAGGTGACTGGTACTAGTTCTCTCCTAGAGTGAAATCACTTCTACAAGCAGAATCTGGGCTTCATTCCAGGGCTGTAACTAACCAGGTTAGACACTTACTGACTCCATCAGGTCTAGTGAGAGGTACCTGCTGGCACTTTTGTGAAGTCAAAGAAAATAAGAGGACCGCGTTCTCCTGGAGCACCTCAGCAGTACTGACCACAGTGCACACACTTCCTGCATCCAGCATGTCTCAAAAGCCCCTGAACCATACACTATTGTTGATCTCTGCTGACAAGCTACTGTTCTAAAAGTGTCATCATTTGATGGTCTCTAAAGAAATGCTGTCACATTGTGGCCACTGTTCAGAGACATGCTATACTTCGTCTCTATTTCTCTTTTCTCATGGCTAGATCCCATAGCTTCTCTGCCTTTGGACACCAATATCCAGATGAGAATGTCCAGCTAGCCTCTCTGCTGCCCACACATTGGCAGATCTGTGCCAATACAAGGAGGGGAGGAAGAGGAGCTTCCCAGGCTGCTTATCAGCACAGGCTGCACTGGCATGGCAGAATGTATCAGGGGACTGCCCAGCTGAAGAGGCCCCCTTTGCCACTGCAGACATGTCATTGAGCCAAGAGCCTGGGATGAGGCAGCACTTTTGCCATGCAGCTTTTGTGAATGTTAGGGAGGGAATAGCAAAAAACATTTCCTAGGGTAATCTAAGAGAACGGCCCTACAGTTGAAATATAGCTCTTATACAGGTTATGGAAACTTTCTGGTGTGTTTTTCTCAGGAGTTCAGACAGTCTTCCCTTGTCTCCTTCCCTGACACCACCTTTCTAAAGGCCTTATACCTTCAGAAATACTTAAAATGAAAACAAACTCCCTCCTGCATGGATTTTCTAATTGCTTTAAAATAAATCATTATCTATAAAGCCAAACAATGCCACAAATCTGTTTCCAGCCATGACTTGGTTTCAGTAGTGCTAAGCAGCAGCCAACATTGAGTTACAGTATTTTATTTCTATTTAAAGAACTAAATGGGGAGCTTTTTCCAAATCCCAAGTCAACTTTTTAAAATAGAAAGTAACATACAAGAGCTTGCAAATCTGCTTGTAATCAGGACTCCTGGAAGCTACATCTGGTTGACAGATTTAGAGCACCACAAGTGTAGAAAAAGGAAGGCTAGAAGAAAAGCAGCAGCATCAAGAATTGGAGGGGATAAACAGAACAGCAGCAGCAGAAATTAAAGGAAGCATCTAGAAAACAATGGGTAATAATGAATAAAAAATATTTCATGCTATCAACCAGTACCACAGGACATAGGTACTGAAACGAAAGGTAACACATTGTCAAATATGCTCTTCCTGACTGAAATGGTTAAGAAATATACAATAAGCATTTCATGATAAATTTTGATTTAATGATAATTAGAAGTATTTCTAAGTCCTTCTGAGTAGCCTATAAAGATATGATATTTATGACTTAAATGCATCACAAGTTTGTAAAAAATAATGGATACCTATAGCAAACCAGCAAATTAAGATCTTAATTTTGTTAAAATAAAATAAGCTTCATCATGAGACTGCATACATCCAGGTCTCTCACACTTATCCCTTTAATAAGCATAAGACTATGAAGTCATTAGTTTACAGTGTTTTACTTTGAACAGAAAGCCTCGCAAAGCCCCTGGGAAGCCAAGCTTTGTCAATCCTCATCCAATTCAGTTCAGGAATGCTCAGGTTCCAACCATGAGCAATTACTATTTCTAATTTTGTTGAAAGCAACATGGGCAGCTTTTGACAATAGCACAGTAGTATAATTTTAGCCTAAAGTTGCTTAGAATTGTATTTTATTATTACAAAAGTAGGTCTCCAAATGTGGTAAATATTTTATTAAAAATTTAAGATAAAAAGATGAATTGTATGATTCACAAAGTGCTACCTCAATAAAATGCACAGATACAGTCAAATATATGCATACAGACACCTAGTTTTTTCTAAAATTTGATTAATATTTCTCCATCTCTCTCCTGCTGGTGGGTTTTTTGAATGACAAGAAAACTACTTTAGAATGATCAATCACTTTAGAAACATTTCTGAGTATCAAATGGTGTTGAGAACTCAAACACCCTACATATTCTGTGGCAGGCACACGTTGCTTGTCACCAAATGAATGCCACACTGGAAGAGTCAGAAAGGCTGAACCAACAAATGCCCTTTATTGAAGGAGTGGTTTTGAAACATTTCACTGTTACTCTCTGTTGTGAAAAGTTTGCTTGGTTTTGGCAATGGAGTCTTTGCTTTTGGATAACTTGATCTTTTATAGAGGAGCTAACAGATCAGGGAAGTTTCCAACTTAGCTGTAGAACTTTATAGTGAAGGAAAGATCATCTTGTTCTTTTCTCTCATGGGGTAAAATGGCCAAAGACAGACATTAAAATAAACTCCACCCAAAGCAGAAAAGCAGGTAAAAAAAAAGATTTCTTCATTTTCCTTTCTCATCATTGATGAGGGGTTGTAAACAAGCAAAAGAGAACAGAACATAAGGTTAAACAGGGCAAATGTAAAAACAACATGATGGACCAAACAAAAGTTTGAGGATTAACTTTCACTAAGTACAAAAAAGCTTAACCTTAGGTAAAGCTTTTTTATGCACATCACAGTTGAGAAATGTTCAAAGGAAAAGAGAAAGAGAAAGGAAAGGAAAAGAAAAGAAAAAAAGAAAAGAAAAGAAAAGAAAAGAAAAGAAAAGAAAAGAAAAGAAAAGAAAAGAAAAGAAAAGAAAAGAAAAGAAAAGAAAAGAAAAGAAAAGAAAAGAAAAGAAAAGAAAAGAAAAGAAAAGAAAGAAAAGAAAAGGAGTAAAATTTTATTAGTGATTAACATGAAAAAAGTGGATCAATTCCTAAGCCACTATTCTTCTAAATAAGAGGTCCTCTGAAATTCTACTTTATAATGAAATGTTTCAAAACTCATTTGTCAGACAAAAATATAAAATGAACAGTGCTAAGTCATCAACAAGAGATAATACCTACCCAAGAACCCTAAGCTGATGGATGAATGAACTATCTGAATTGGTTTGGACAATCTTTGTTTAAATAATTTGTTAACTAAGTGGTGGTGAAAACACTGGGTTTTTTTTAATGCTTGTACATAATGAAGGAACTACAGACTAGGAACTCCAACATCTATATTGTCCAGTTTAGCAGGAACTATTGTAAAGAATAAAACCAGTGGACATATTAATAAATTACATATAATAAGAAGGAGCTGGAACTACTTCTATAAAAAGAAATAATGTCTAACAAATCAATACAAGTTCTTTAAATGATACACAGGAGAATGAATAAGATTTACCCTGATGATACAGATTATTTGGATTTCCAGAAAGCGTTTGACAAGATCCCTTACCAAGGGTCCTTAAAGAAACTGAGAAGTCAGAAGATTAAAAAGAAGATTCTTGCATGTATAAATAATTGTTTAAGATTGGAAACAGAGATTAAGAACCCTTTCTCAGTGTAGAAGAAGGTTCCCTGTGGAGCTCTGCAGTCATGTTTTTGGGTCTTGTACTTCTCAGCGTATTTCTAAATAACTGGAAGGAAGAGAGGGTGAATATAAAGTGTCAACAGTTCCTTATGATATTAAGCTATTTAAGGAAGCAGAAAAAAGAGCTCACTGTGAAGTAGTGCAGATAGTGCTACTGGAATTCAGATACTGCAGTCGCTTCTTACACTTAACCTGGCACTGTATTGCACCTTCAGGCATGGGGCAATTAAATGTTAGGTGAAATTCATTGAAGGTAGGTATTCAGGTAAAAAGATGGATATGGAAAAGTGACAACCCTTATTTCAGATCTCTTCTTACAGACTCTAAGCCAGCCTTTACCATTTAGGAGCTAGGCCTTCAGTTACAGCAGTGAAGAGACTCTTGTGAATCTTTAATGCTGACCCCAAGTTAGTCCTCGGGAAATTTCAGAAGAGTGGGAAAAATCTTGTGTGGCAACCTTTCAAAAGGGCAAAAAGATGAATAAGTAAAAGCTAGTTATCCTGGTTATCTGGGAATTAGGAGAGGATAGTAACAGTCCATAATTTTACCTGGAACAGCTCATGCAAAATTAAAAAATATGATTTGTTGCCAATGAGGAATATAATTCATAATGGTAAATCTTGTAATATATTTAGACTTTCAGAAAATTCACAGTGTTTTAGGAATAAGTTACAAAAAATTGGGCATAAAACCCATGACATACTTTATAGCAATTAATAATACTTGATTGTGTGAGTTCAGAAATTGTGTGAGTGCAGAAAAGGAATAATTTTCATAGGATTTAAAATTTGTCTTATTCATGCAGTAGGATGGTAACCTGTGCAAAACAGGTTTGAAAGGCCATATAAGTAAATCAGTATTCTTCAATCAAGTACATAGCTCGTATGATAAATGCATTTTAACCATATATCAAACAACTAAGTTTCTGGTGATGCTGCTGACTAAAAAAAAAAAAAAAACCTCAAAAAAAACCCTTGCACATAAAAAAAAGGAAAGTAAGTTGAGACTTAGAGTAACAACTCACAGTATCCCGGAAAAGTATTGATTTCACATTATCCCAGAACGTCCACCTGCTCCTCCCTAAAGCCTAATATAAAAATACCAACAATCTAAGCAGCTTTTTGCAAAGCCACTACCTCCAACTGAAATTACCTGCACCAGAATTAGGTTTAATGGAATCTACTTAAATTTGAATTGTAATTTCAATAATTTGAAATAGCCTCAATGAGTTGGGCTAATGTCATACGGAAAATGTTATCTATTATTTTTTATCACATGAATTTTTTATCAACACATCCTTAATTTCATTTTTTAACATTTGTTTTTCAGTTATATATGGATCTATAGGTTTGTATCCTCAAAAACAAGAAAAAAAATTAGCAACCAACTTTTTTGTTAAAGCCAAGTTATACTGCATTCAATATCTCAATATCTGCCAAAAGGCAAAAGAAGGAATGGATGCAGAGATAGAGTTGCATTTCCTCTTTTCTTCAGTGAGTAGTCCAATGCACTTGCTCCAATCTGCTACCCATTCCATCCTGTTTTCAGCTTACTCTTTGTTTTGCTGTGATTGTCTGTGCAATCCAGATCCTGTTCAGAAATATTTTTAACCCAGTCTTTTCCTAACTTGTCCCAATCCTGGTTTTACATTTAGTAATTACCAATCATCTCCCAAGCAAGTATGATTTGTCTACCCTTATCCCAGTCCTTTCTTCTTGCTGGGTCTTCATCACATTTCCAAACTCCCTCATTACAAGCCTTGCTATAACACCATGGCAGAAGCTCTGATTCACACTTCAGATTACGTCTCACAAGACTTGGTGACCTAATTCTGCTCCTTATCTTTCTCCAGATCTGATTTTGATCCCCTCCTTTCTCCAGATTTCTTGAGTGGTAGCTGGAGGCCACATGCAAAACAAAACACAAAGGACAACTCGACCTTCATTCTGGCATTGGTTCCTGCCTTTCCCTTGCACTGCACAAGGCTGCAAGTAAAATGGAAGTCTCTGACCAGAGATAGGATCCAGGATATTCCCTTGCCTGCTGTGAAAGAGGCCACATATGGTTCAACTAGCAGTAGACACATGCTCGAGGAGGAAGAATCTTTTGAAATTTTAGCTTTTTAATATGAAGGAAGCTGGCTGAGTGTATCTTTCTAATGTTTATTATTTGGCCAGATTTCAACAGATTGAGAAGGGGCCAACAAAACCCCCCAACACATCCCTGACACTATTTCAAGTTTCTGGTAGAAGGGAGGCGGCTGCTGGTCAAAGAAATCATGGGCTGCTGAATCACTTTGTTTGAAATTAAAATAAAATGCAAAAATAAGAAATCTTAACCTGAGGCTGACACAAAGTATGGAAAAATTTACACCTCAAGGACTGAAGTTGCGCCAAGCTATAAGCAACTGAATAATAAGAACTTAAAATGGGGACTGATATTGAAAATTATTGATAATTTTAATATCGGTAACAATGTGATGCTACCATCCTGCCAATAATAACCGACAAGTAGCACTCTCTTATACAGGCTAAAAGTAAAGGAATATAATGTACCACAACTGTATGGACAAGCAGCCACATAATTATGTATCTTTCTCTTACAGTAAAGTGGATGAGATAAGAAACTAGGTGATGCAGGATTTTGCTTCCCCACAGAAATAGGATTTTCATTGGTTTCACCAGTAGTGCAAATTTGTTTCTGTGCAGCCGTATTTTCTTTTAAATCACAAGGAGCTGACATTTGTCCCCTAGGACAATTTTTCAAACATGTATGAAAATATCCCTGGTTGCTGTGTAGAGTGAACAAAATCCATATCCAATATCCATACGCAATTATGTTCCATTAGTCACCCTTCCTTCCACCCCTCCTTCCTTCCTCTTACTCCTTTACCAAAGACACCTGGCTTTTTATTAACTATTGCACAGATTGAGGATGTCATCCTTGAGCTACTACGAACCAAGTTTTTACTTGACATTTTGCCAGAAACATTCTGCTTCCTTAAAGACTGGATGCTGTAAGCTCTATTATCACCAGTATTTCTGATCAGTGTATTGTCCTAGTTTATCTAAATAAGTGACAGTCCACTTAACCCATAAGAACTCTAGCATCTTTAATAAAAGCCTCATTATTTTTCCCCCTCATATCCCAACACCTTACTTGCCAAAGGTCAGTAAAGAAGTGTTTACCATTCAGCTTCAGAAACATCTCCCAGCAAATTGCATGAATGAAGAATTGCAGTCAAGCATTGCCATGTATAGAATGCTTTCAGATTGCAGTCTGAGGTTTGGGGGGGGATGGGAGGGGTGTCTCTGTCTTGGATTAGATTCATGTACGTTTTACAATGGTTTTCACTTGGCATAATCTTGGAAGTGGAGAGGGGATCCAACTGTAATAATTTATTATAACATGAGTCTAAATTAGTGTAAGTGGGGTCTGATCTACATACAATGCAAATGATATATGCACAGGGAAGTGTATATTTTGCACATTTTTCCTCTTCAATCCAGTGTAAGTTCTCTGCAAAAATTATTTTATGATCTGCCATAAGAATATTATTAAAAATTAAAAAAAACCTAGCCAAAATATCATTGATTTCTCTTGTCAATTCTTCTCTTTTCTATTGTTGACAATGAAAATTCCTTTTGGTTATCATAGTATGTGCCTACAACTTTGGAGTCTTTTATTTAAAGCTTTTTCTTAATGACAATGTTTGTTTCATCCAGCTTCCTTATCATCACTTGAATATCTTTACCAATACAATACCTGCACTGCTTCCTGTTCACAGTAGGTGTAGAATGTCTGTCTTTACCACTTCAGACCAGAATGTCTCCAGTTATCTCTTCACATCTTTCTCACATCTTTATACAGGAACACATGTAGATCTGTACGTGTATTAAATGCGTGTTACAGTAAGCATGCACGCTAGAACCAGATTTTGCATTAACCTATTCATGTAGAATCATCCTTGGTTCATCACAGAACACCAGACTGACTTTAAAATCCTGCTGTCCTTTAGTATAACCTTTGTGGCACACTCTACTGGTTGCATTATGCAGTAGCTTTTTAAGACAGTAATATTATGCCTGATAGTCCGATATCCTATCACACCTCAGAGAACACATCAATTAGTTGCATCCTAGATGGCAATCAGCCTGCTCCCCATCATTTTACTGAGAGAGAGTCTAGCTGTTTCTTTGTGCAATGCATAAAACTCTGATGTGCTTTTCACTTCTTTTGGTTTAATGAAAAGATGCAGCCCATGGCACCACACTGGATTTCCTTAAATCATTTTCATGGCAGGAATGCTCAGGAATGCTGAGTTGGACAAGACAGTGGGATTGTATTCATATTGAGTATCATGGGTTGAAAGTCTTTAATTGTTCATGGAACAATGTGTAGACACCATATTACTTAAGGCCCGACTATAGCTTTGCCGTTTACCTTTGAACAGACAGGAAAGAAGTCTGTCATTTGGAGAAAGAAACTGGGGGTTTCTGGTCCTATTTTTTATGGCTGTGAAAATAATTATAGAATCTGTCACTGCCTACACACCATAGAGTATGCTTTTAACACACAGGTTTAGTTACATGGGGCTGCACATTATTGTTCTAAACTCTTTTGAGTAGCAAAGCAAATGCTCTATATATCCCTCACTCCCTAGTATGATGCAGACACAGAGGCAGTGCATACTCTTCCCACAAGTATACTACAGGCATTCATTTTCCTTTGCATGACTTTGAAGGTTATGCTAATCTCCTCAAACTTAAGAATTCAGAGGGCACAGTTAAGCCTACAACACTTATAAGGGCCTGAGTACGGGTCACCATCTCTGCAGAGGGAGATTAAGGGATAAGAATGACTAGTGGGGACACCTCCAGATTTCACACCAAAAGTCCATTCATACTTCAAGAATCTCCAAACACAAAATTCTCCATTCCTCCTGGTCAAAGATACATTTCTTATGGAGCTCTATCTTTAAAACCCTAGTTTCAAAGCATTGCTGCATTTCCACAGGACATCTAAATTCTCTCACCCGGATTCGGTCCAGCCCTCCACAGCTCAGAGCCCCAGCTGATACCTTTTACTCAACAGTACTGCTCCCCTTGAAGACTTCTCCTACTCTTCTTGATTCTCCTTTCACTGATGATTTCCCTCTGACTGATAAACCCTGTGTACATCATCTCCTCACTAGATCTCCCCATGACAGCCATGCTAACCAGAAACTTTCTCAGGTGTAATTTAGAGATTGGGGGAGGGAAGAAAAGGAAAAGAAAAGATATGTTAGGAGTGAACATACATAGGAAAGCTCTACCAGATTCTGGTATACTCTGCTATTAATAAAACTCTCATTTTGGCTTGTTCTTCAAAATATGTTGTTGTACTCAGGGACATTGTCATCTCTTCTTAGTCTAAAAAAGCTTTCAAGCAATAAAACATTTCAGCTAACAACTTTTCTCTCTCTTTTTAATCACATGCTTGTCTCCATGGTCCGGTTTATTTCTGAAAAGTCAGTAGCTTTTCGTCAATATTTTATTTATATATTTATTTCATTATTTAGTGTGGTATAGAGTAGGTTTGTATCACCAGAGCTTTAGGAAGAAATGTCAGTACAAAAAAATATTTCATTTGGTAAACAAAGATATTAATACTACTAGAACTGTGAAGCAATGGGATTTAAAGTCCATAAAAAATCTAAAATTCAGATATAATAGTTGATATAATGGATATCTAGCTATGTACCTGGTAATTATAGTATATGGCTATTACATACATATATTCAATACCTTATAAATACAGTAGTCACAATTGTGTAATTTCCATGAGTATATTACATTTAGTCGATTATTTTTGTTATTTAATAGCAATTATAGGCAATCAATAAGGCCTTTTAAAAAGAACTGCTACCTGAAGGCTTAAGGACAAGAGAATAAGACTCCATGGGTAATTCCAAATACAGTTTGCTGTAACTCTTAAAGATCCTGTAACTCTCAAAACCTTGCACATAAAAACAACTTGATATGTTATTGTCATATTTATGTCTAGGTTTTAGATCAATGGATTAAACAGGATCTATTTTAACTAGATTGTTAAAAGTAATATTAATAGAAAAAAAAACATCTTAAATGCTCAATAAAAGCAAGGAATGTGGAAAGTATTATTAGGTGAAGTTTGGGTGGGGAGGTAATAGTAGATTGAATTTGTAAACTGATTTTGCAGATTTGATATTGGTTTGCAACAATTTGCAAACCCAATGAATTGCAAAACTTGGAAAACTATTCTCACAGTAAGGAGTTTTATTTACATTAAGCAAGGATGCCACATTAACAGACCTACTGCATGAATTCAAGCAGCCATTAGGCAATTTCATGCATCAGCTTTCAGCATCTGTAACCTAAAGTAAGGCTCCTTAGAGAGAAAACCAATATTTTGGCTATAAACCTATGGCATATGCTTGACCTTGAAAGGCATACTGAAGAGCAAATTTTTAGCATTAAAAACATCTGTAATTTTTCTACCTGTCTTAAATCACTTGACTGCCTGTTGGGTTCCTATTGTTCCCTAAGGATAATTCATGATTCCTCACCATTCATAGTATTAATCTCAAGTCATGAGCATTAACTTTACTTCCTTTATAATTTTCAGAAATCAGTTATAGCATAGGATTTTTTTCCTCTTGGCTTTTTATTGCAACTCTGCTGAGCAGAACTCTGTGAGACCCCAAAGCTGAGTGTGTTTCACCCAAGATTCAGTCTTCCTGTGACTGCACTATACAGGTGGGGTTTGAATCTACAAAATTCAAAGCAGGTTTCCTTACAGCTTTAGAATTCTTGAATATTTAATATCCTTGCCTCCTTCTGTTCCTCAGGGAGAAGATGAAGACCTGTAGAACATAATTCTGGAAAAGATCACCGAGTGACCAACTCTGATGATCATGTGGTCTTCTCCTTCTCTTATATTACAAACCTTACATATCACTCAGTTTCATACAAACCCTAAGGTTTTAATTAGACCAAAGTGTTTCAGAATAGGCTTTATGCTACAGAATGAGAAGTGGACATCAAGGCATTAGTAATTCCAAAAGACCTTTTGATGTTAGAAAACTGACAAAGTGAGAGCTGCCCTGATGGCTCCCAAAAGCTGCACCACATCCTATGTTGCAGAGGAAGTTGAAAACACCTTTACACTCAGCACAGGTATACACACACACCAGTATCTAAAACCGTGTCAATCTAAGTCGGGTTTGACCTTAACCAGACAGTCAGCCTAATCCTCAACCTTGGTGCAAAACACAGCCACCAAGAACCAAAGAAAGAGTTTGTCTTTGCTAATTTTAGGCACAGCTCTGAGCAGTCTATTGTCTTATGCCTAGTTTTATGAGGAAGGACAAGAGAAATAAAGAGTAATGTCCACCTCAGAGTACAGCTTGCTAATTATAGCTGGATATACCCTTGAACATTCCTACTCTCTTTTGCAGGTACAACAGGTGGTATATTTAAAGTGTCAATGGTTCTAGATTCTGGTAAGGGTGAAGACTGTGGATAAGCTTGCACTGTAGGGCACAGAGATCTAAGCTAGCTCAAAATAAGGCTAACACTGGAAGCAGCATAGCCATGTCAGCATAACTGCACTAGCCAAAGCATAATTCAGTGCAGCAATCATGCATCTGCACCGCTTCCAGGACCCAGACTATAATTTCTGCTCAGAGCTGTACAGATGTGTTGATCTACTACCTCATATGGAGCTAGCCTGAAATCTTCAACAGAATTCCACACTGTAAGGCAGATCACCCCACATACATGCTTCCTATTGTTTCAGGTCACGCCAGGGAGAACTTTTAGACTTTAAACACATTTCAGTATTCTCACAATGTAGCATCTCCTTTGGCTTACTAAAAACCATTGCACTGTAAAAAGCCTTCTTGACAGAGCTATTTGCTGAATATTTTCTCTGAAACTGATCAGATAGGACTTGGCCCTATTCATTTCTAGGAAATCTCAATGAGCAGCTTACATCCAATATCACTTTGTATGCAATACTAGGAGCATAGATGCAACCCTTCAAATGGGCAATGTCTCTGTTTTAGGAACAGTCTCAGGAAAATACATAGCTCTTATCTCAATTATTGTCCTTGTTCTTTTAGTGTATACGTTTTAGGCATGAGGTTTACTATCCTTTGCTTCCTCTCACAGCTGTTAATTTTTCACCTATATAATTTTATACATAATCTGAGAGCTCACTTGACTAATACCCACCTGCTCTCCTCAGAAAATGTAACATCATCTCTACTACCCATTGGTCATTTAAAACAAATTAAAACACATACAGCAAAGCCGTACTAACTTCCTTCCTTTCTCAAGCCCTTGAGGAAAGGCCTTTCCAGCACTTACTGTGAGTCTTATTTGACTGACTTTTGGGTTTTTGATTGGTCCTTGGATACAGCAGTGAGAAGATATTTCCTGTGTTGTAGAGTGTAATAAGAGCAACAGATTTTACTCTGAGCCATGAGCTGAACAAGGGAGGAAATTGGAGTGCCTCACAGTAATTAATCATTGTATGATGAGACCTGTCAAAATCCTTTCTAGAGCTGATATTGCTGTCAATAACCAGTTAGTACATTGCCATCTGTGACCGCTTAAAATATCAGCCTATACTACAATCAACATATTTTTTACTTGCACATCTTTTTTATTTACCAAATATAATTCTCCTAAGTACTATGTGTGCTCCAGTGTTTGCCAGATGACAGCACGGCTGGTGTCAATATCTAAAACTAAATACTTTTGCCCTAAGTAAGTATCCAACAAATCTCCTGAGCTATAAAATAAAGTACCAGCTAAATTACATTTGTATCTAGTCTAAATTCCAGTGGTAAGAAAAATTTATTACCAAACATTTGTACTTTGGATATTGGCTTATGGTTGAATGAGAAAAAAAGAGAAGTTTCTCAGAGCAGTTTTGTGTCATACTGAAAGCTTAAATAAATAATAGCAGCCAGATTCTCAGCTGATATGAAATAAAGGAATTCAACTGTGACTATAGAAAATTATGTTGTTTTACATCAGCTGAGAATCTTGCCCAAGCAAACTCAAACCTAAGTTTGATAATTTCTAAATTTTATATTTTATTTCACTAATTGAAAACAGCAGCAGCACTGGGTTTCTCCAGAATCTAACTTTTGCTTCCCTTTATCAAATGTCTATGGAATAAGCCAAGAGTTTTGTGTGTCATTGTGGACTAAGCCAAGAAATTTTGAGGTAAGGCTCGATTCACCTCTAATAATATCTGTCTTAGGAATAAGAAAAAAAAATTGCTTTTACTCTAACTCAATGGCTACATGCAGCCTGTGAAACATTATTCTGTTGCTTGCAGCCACGGAAAATTAAAATGTTCAAATAGAGGTTAAAAAGGAAAGTAAAGGATGGTGCTGTCCACGGTCAATTATTTGTATGGTACTGCTTTTAAGACAGTTCTGCAGTTCACATGCTGATAACTTAGCATCCTGTTTCTTCTGGCTCTCCCTGTAAGGGAACTAACTCTTCCTGGACACTGTGTAAGGAACTTACTTGACTAACTCAGAGCCATATTCCAAGACCTAGGCTACATACTTAATGGATGGGCATCATACATTCTTCTATTTTGTCTGCATTCACCAAGTTTTGAACATAGTTAATCCCTTTAATATTGAGAGCATACAGTACGCAGGTAGCTCGTGAGAGACCTCAGTTCTGCTCCCTGATGTCACTGGAAGTGGCAAAATGTCAGTTGTGGGACACTCTAAGCGGGGAGGGAACACAAGAGTCCTAGGGAAATTAATCAGGGAGGCTACAAGGGAAAGCTGTGAGTGATAAAATATCATTTGAAGAGTTCTGTCATGGAGGATGAGAATGGAAGAGGTTGCCAGCAGCCTGCTCTCTGTAGTTTTCTACAGAGTAAGTGAATGGAAACATCTCCTGTGTTTGCTTCCAGTAGTCAGTGAGCATAGCTTCACTGCTTCCCCTGTCTCTCCTCATCCCATTCTTTGAAAGGAATGTCTGGAAAACAAAAACAAACTTCACTGATTTGTGTGGTCTGGATGTGATGAGAGCAATCAAATCTGAACCCTGACATAGAACAGGTCCTTGGTGTTCTACTCTTTAGGTGACCACAGTACATCCCATGATTTGCTTGCACTCACATAAATGAGATAAACAGAATATTCTCTTGCAGTAACCTGTCCTGTTCATTAACCCTGTCTTCAAATTTTTCTGCTGCCAGAAACAGTGGAAATGCATCAATTCTCAGTTGTTCCATGTCTCATCACTAATACAAAATATTGAATAGATTTTAACAATAAAAACCCAAAGCCCTGCAATACTGAGCTCAAACCTCACACATTCATTTTTAACTCTGTGTTTACACATCAGGACCCATAAGACAAGATCTTTCCTGTGTACTGTGTTAATTCTGAATCACTGATTTTAAACTAAAATGATGTATATAACTATCTGTATATGTCATATATACAGGTTTGTAAGACATGTCATGTCTTACCGAAACCTAGGTAGCTTGTATCAACACAATTCCATTTTGCAACCAAAGAAGTAATCTTGCACAAAAGAAAGTTATTTTGACAGGGTCTATTTTCCATATGCTTATGTTGATTGGCATTCATTCCATTTTCCTCCTTTCATTCTTTTAGTAACAGTGTCCCATTTCAGTAACTCTATTATTTTGCTTGGGATCAATGTCATGCTGACAGCCCTATAATTATGTGGGTTGGCTCATTTAGTCTTTTAAGTATACTGGCATGGTGTTATCTTTCTTCCAGTCCTCTGGAATGTCCTTAGTGTTCATAGGGCTACTGCAAATCAACATCCTGGTACCCACCAGTTGAATGCATGCTGGTTTACCACTCACCAGTAATTCGCTTCTATAATCCATTTTACAGAAGTTTCCAGCCAATGAGAATCTTGGACAACTTTGTGCTTTTTTGCCTGAGTTGCGGTTTCTGAATAAGAACTTTAACAATGTCTGAAGAGAGAAAAAAAATTCAAAACCTTTTTCCTGTGCATTTTTATTAAAAAATTACAGATGATTCTGCCTTAAAGTATGCAGGATGTATTTTCCTATATACATGCTATATATATGCACATGTATTTATGTGCATTTATAGATTCATAAATTGACATATCAAAAGAAATCATAGAATTAGTTGAAATATTATTTGTGGTCAGGATAGTACCGGCCATGTGGGTACTAAGTGGTTTAGTGCAATATGAGGAGTCAGAAGATCAGAACAGTTGCTGCTGCAGCTCCTACATCTAAAAGGTTTTTCAGTCAGGGTCTTACACTGTACTCAGTTTGGTTTGGTCGCCATGAACCGACTGTCCTTACCATGTGATGTTTTTTAGCCATCTGGAGGACAAATCATAGATATGGATGTTTATATCTTTACTCCAAGTTTGGAGTTGCATTTGGTGTGCAACAAGAACAGAACATTTTTACTTGTTAGAAACCCATTTGCATGCAGTAAAACTGCTCTACAAATCCAGATCAAACTGCAGTAAATGCTTTGGCCAGGGAATTTGTTTTCAAGCAGCAGTGCTGGTCTCAACCAAAAGGTGAATGTACACACAATCATTGACAATATTTTGTAATAAGGAAAGAACAGAGAATATTTCAGTTAGCTTGTTTCTTAAAATGATATTTTAGAATCAGGTTTTTTACACTAATGAAGTATATGATGTTGCATCAAAGATGTGAATGATACCTACTGTGTGTATATCTATATTATTGATTTATTGAAGAAAAAGAGAAGTTTAGGTCCTCACAGCTTAACAGATATATTTAGATATTTGTTACATTTACTTAATCTGGAACCAGGTTGAAACTAAGCCAGATGTCACAACTAGCTACTGAGAAGAAGGTGCTGAGTGAGATTTAATTCTATCCATGTCAAGCATTTAGATCAATGTATGGCTCTATGTAGTTATTCTAACTACACTCTATACGGCAGAGATTAATTATCACTCAGTAGCTGAAAAAGACAGCTGACTCTTGCTCAGTCCTAATACTAAAAACTGCAATGTTACATATGTCTTGAGCAGAAAGCAAATGCCATGAGGAACTTATAACTGATGAAACATATGATCATCTTTTCTGAATATCACAGAGCAGTATGAACAACTTCCTTCATGTGGCACTATTTCCTTGCTCTATATCAGATCTGACAGAATGGCTTGATACAGGTTCTGTGCACATAACAGAGATATGACTGCACATGGCAGAGATAGAGCCTGCTCTGCCTCTTGTGACCATGACATAATGCCACATTTACATGTGCTGTGTATTGCAAAGCTTACTCAGTTGTAAACTGTAGTTCCTAAAGGTTTGAGTACAGCCCTCTGTTACTTTGACTGCTGCAATGTATAACAGTTTTCAGCTACTGCCTGATCATAACCTAAATATTTTTAAAGGGTTTTTTGCTAACATTTGTTCATATTTCAGTGGGTCTAGAACTTGATTATCCAAGAAACCTGCTTGCAATTTCTGGTCTACATTAATTCATGGCAGGCCCTGGGCTATAGCTGAAGGGGCCGTGAGAAGCCTGGTCTTGTGAAAGGTCCCGCTGTCCATGGCAGGGGAGTTGTAACTAGACAGACCATTCTATGATTTGTGATTGCATGATTGTTCCTTGAAATTAGTTGCTTTCCCACCATCTCTGACATTTTTACACAACATACTGGAAGATATAAACAATTATAACCTTCTTCTTCTTTTTGCTACAATGAATGCACATAGCCTTTAAAGTAACCAGTTGACCAACAAGCACTTGAGAAGCAAGTAAAATTATTTTGTCATATGTTCTTAAGAATCTCTCATTCTTTGTCCCAAAGCTTCATAACTTCAATGAAAAAAAAAGATATGTTTTAAATAGAGAATTATTATAATAATTTAAAAATTATTTGAATATACTTTAGACATATTTAACATTTAATATAGTTCCTCTGAAGACCTCCAAGGAATTAAAATTTCACTAATTAAGTACTGTAACATCCTTGAGAGGCATATACCATAATTATCTCCATTTTACAGATGGAGCAAGTGAAGCACACGGAAGCTAAGTGATTTGTCCAAACTAACACATTCCACTGGAGTGCAGCCAGAAGAGATACCCATGCTTTTTAATTTCCAGTGAATCAATAGATTATGCTACACACACCAGCCCCCAAAGGCAGGTTGTTACTGTTTCTTCACCAGAAATTGTTGGCTTCCTTATTGAAAACAAGATGCAAAACTTTGCCCTAATTCAGAATGTCTAGTAACTGCCAAACAGTCTAAAAAAATGTGTTAATATACAAATAATTATGACGGGCTCAGTGAAAGACTGACTTAGAAATGATACCCAAACACTCTTGCTCAAAGACAGCCTTCTATCTTGTACCTTCTTGCCCAGCTGCATTTCTGTTCATTCGAAATTCAGGTTATCTCCCTCCTTAAGACAAAATTATGTCTGATGAGGTAATAGCAGTTGATAACACACCAAGCTATATGACTGGATGATGCTACCATGACCCTTTGACTAATCAAACATGCACCCCTTACAGTGATGGGGAATATCTTCATTTTGGACAGCATCCTGGCATAGGTCCAATCATGTAAGAGGGCAGTGGTTATAATCTTTCATTACATCCATGACAAGCTATGTGGCTTTCCCAAGCCAAAACTTTTGTTGCTGACTAGCAGCAGTTTATAAGGTTTGGAAAACCTTCTGAGAAATGTCTGTATTCTCTTTGATATGACAGACTTTATCCAACATAAAATTCATTTTTCAGAGCCAGCATTGAAATTTAAGAACTTTGCTGTTTTACTTCCTCTCTTTCCTGCATCTCTTAATTGCCACTGGGTTAGTCTTCTCTTTTTCATATTCTCTTTCTAACCCCTGACTTCTTTGTTACTTTAGGACACAGCATCAAAAGAAGAGTAAGACATCTGCCTCTGTTTTCCCTAGTAATGGGCACCCTAGAAGGAGCTAAACGACACTTTTCAGAAAACTACAGTATGAAACAGTTTGTTTTACTTAGGGAGAGAAGGACATTGATTCTGGTCTTCCACTACAAAAACAAATTCCAAACAACACCAAATAAGATAGGAAGTGCAACTACTTCGATCTCTTCCATTCTCTGAGTGAGAAATGAGTGGCCTACACTGATATTTCTGAAAAGGAGAAACCTGTGGGCCTGAGAGCCCTCTTGGGCTAGCTCAAGCTGTGATTTCACCTAAGTAATTCTTAATAATTCCCATCTCAATATTTTGACTGTTTTGGATACAGTCTCAGATGCTATCTGCCCTACAGTGTGTTGTTTCAGATTGACTAATGGGTCCAGTGTGTCAAAATTTGCAAGAAGGGCAAAAATAGTAGAAATGTATAGCTCTTATGACTTCCCTATCTTCCAGAAGTAACTCAAAAACAATAAGTTGGTAACTATAAAACCCTTGAACTGATTATTCTATTAATTCATGTTTCATGTTACTCTTGCTCAAATTAAAAGCAATCATTTATGCTAATGTAGAAGAAAAGAATATCATAAATGTGGGGGGAAAGAAATGGTATTTCATTACAAAATTTAGCATATTAAAGAATCTGGTTTTGCTGTTTGCATGACAAACACAGAGATTAAAGATGATTCTGAATTTCAACCTTATAGAACCTCTTAGAAAGTGTACAATATCCACTCACCATGAACAATTATTTGAAAAACTGTGGAAAAACACCATATGAAAATTTATTTGTTTTGCATATTATATATTCAGAACTTATTATAATATTAGTATATGCATTTCCTTCCAGTATTTGGACTTACATTAAAAAAGATATAGAATAAGCACCTCTTTTACATATAGAGTTATTCTGACACCTGTTATTATCTAAATACATTACAAAGTTTGAACTAAATGAATACTCTTAGAAATAGTGTCTGAAATTACCATTAATTTTAAAATTGTCAGTGGAGCTTCTTCCAATTCTTAAATACTGTATATCAATTATCATAGACAGATGGTGGGTATATGAGATATATCAGTGAGAAAAAAAATCGTAAGCCTTGTATTTAAAACGAATGTACACATACAAGCAGTAAAATTTGCCAGTGATGCTTGAACAAACTTATATGTTAAACTCTTTACATCTACTTTTATGTTACTATATATTCATTAATTAAAGAGCAAGAGCGAAAAATGTATAAAGTTGATGAAAGGTTTGCAGACCTAGTGACCTATCCCAACCCTAAGGATTAGTACAGAAACTGTGTGTGACTGCAAATTATTACACCAGCCTTATGAGGATAATGATTTCCCACCTTCCACGGTGCTGCATTGTTATCCATAAGCTCCCAAAGGTCCTTAAGCTTGTTAATAACCATTATAGATGTGCAATGAAGTGAATCAAGACTAAAATGAACTCACCTGAGCCTAAGCAGATTAACCCTGTTCAAGTCTGATGATGTCCATATAAATTCATCTGAATCTCCTTCTATCAGCAAAGTATAATAAAACAAGGGTATATTTTATCTGTTCTTTTAAAAAATAAGTGCAGAAAATTATGCAGGACACAAATTGAGGAATAACTATTAAAACTGCAAAAGAGGGTCAGCTTTCCCTGCTGGGGACATATCTGGGCCCCCAGTATTATAATTAATATGTGTTCAGCACTTGGTATTCTTGAATTCTGCTCACAGGTTGAGGGCACTATGTCTTGTAAGCTGACTGCAAAAATGTGAACTAAACAAAACTGGACATCTTCTGCATTAGATTATTAGCTGGAACATGAGAAAGCCATTGAAAAGGCAACACATGCAAAAATGAAGAAACATTTACATTCAAAATAAAGATGAAGGAAGAAATTTTAAATTTTTTTAGAGTAGTGTTGGATTTCAGAAGAAAGAAAACAAATTTTGAAATTGTTTTATTGTAGAGACAAATTGAAACGTTTATAAAATAGTCTGCTAGGATTCATAGACAAAATTTAAAAAGATAAAAGGCATTTAAACATTTCTTCAGTGGGATTTCAGTGGGATCACATACAGATTGTTATCCTATTTTTACACATATTTAAGTCACAGTATTTCTGCATGTAATGAATATATAAATATGCCATATTTTGGTTTGTAGAAATACCTAATATAAAAAATGTCAGATTTATAATTATTTCATTATACATTAATACAGAATGTGAAAGAGGTGGAGTTAAATGGGAAATCTGAAATTGGAAATGGTGTTTCAGTGTTTGAAATGGGCATGGAAGAAAGAGTGACTGTATGATGGTGCTGAGAGGAACAGCAGAAAGAGAAGAAAGAATTCAGTTAGAGTCATGGCCATTAGTGACACGTGAATTTGATGTGGAAATACATGGCAGGTGGACTGAATGGTAATCTGAGTAGCAGAAGACAGATAAGTATGGAAGCAATATTTCATACAGGAATCATTTACACCTGGAGAAAACAGATGAGTAATTAGGCAGGAAACCACTGCAGCAGCAATGTTATTGTTCAAAAATAAATAAAATTCATTATCTGGATATGATGCATGTTGTATGCAAAGAAGAGAGACATCATAAAGACGGGAAAGAGAAATCTAGAAGGAAGACATTTTTCTGTGGTAATGGAGAAAGGAGACCAGAGTGATCTGGAAGAAAAGAGAAGACATCAATTTGCTATGTTGTTGTCAAACCGAGAATGTTCAGTGAGAGAGAGGAGGAATAAAAGGAATCATGGCAGGCATGGAACAGAATACACAGCAAGTGATAATAAAATTAATATAAAAGTAGATTGTTAGAGGCCAGATGTATGGAATGAAAAGCAAATCCCTCAAAAGTGGATTACGAAGGCACCTCTGAAGACAGGTGTTATATCAAGCCTCTCTTACCGCATGATTGGCTATATAGCTGTGTGGAGGGAGAGGGAGGGAGGGACACAAATATTTTAATAGAAAAAATGCAGCATTGAGAAATGGTTCATAATTGGCTAAACAGAGGCAAGCTGAAACAAATGTCCCTGCCATCCAAACTGCCTCCCTTTCTAGAGATTTATTCTCTGTCTCTTATGCTCTTCCCTATCTATACAGGCTGTGGAAGAAAGACAGTTCCTGGATGATATTTTTACCAAGAACACAAACACTCTGCTTTCCATTAAGAGTTGAAGCCAGTACAACAGCAGAAGGAAGATATGTAGGTGCAAACCCTTTTTTGATACAAGTAGTTCAGGAGATTCTGATTTAGAAGCTGTTTGTTTTCACTCCTTGTAGTTCAGTTGCTGATTCTGTCTCAACTCTGCATTTTTTCTCTATCTGCATCTCTGCCTTCTTATTTCTACCCAATATTCTTATTAATTTGATTAGTGAACTTTTTTTTCCTTTTATTTCTATGCAACCTCCTTTACACATCTGCCTGGGGTTTTTATGTAGATGCTAAGATATCTGGAGTATTTTAGCCTACCTCCCAGAAACACATAAAAGTTTGAAGAATAAGCCAAAGCAGAAAATTCTACTTTGGATTTTAATTACCTAATTTATATTTTCCTCAATCTTGGTCCCTTTTCAAGCACAGCTAAAAAATAGAAGACGGCAATTCCAGCTTTACAGGTGATTTTCAGATGATTTTCAGACATTCAGGGGAAAGCAATTAAGGAATATTTGAGCTGAGAATCAAAATAATGTAAAACCAGAATATTTCTAGGGAAAATAAATACCTTTTCTGTTAATTTTATAGAAGGGAAAATGTGGGAAATGGATTTGTAGAGAATTTTTAAAGCTTATTAGAAGGCTTATATAATATGTATTTGTATGTAAACTTTGAGATAAGAAATGCTGACTTAGAAATTACTTAGAAATCCACAGTTAAATGTTACTCCCTATCATCCTGTGTACAGCAACTCAAGTTTGTAGTACAATTGTACTACCCCAGTATCCCCCAAAGGTGAAGTTGCTGGCCTAGATAAGTTTCCATAACATTTGCCAAAAAAGATTTTAACTCATTTGTAAAGATAGAGCCTAGAAGTAGAATCCAACAGGAAAACATGGCAGTCTTGTTTGTTTGGTGGTGGGATTTTGGGAGGGTTTTTGTTTTGTTTTGGTTTTGTTTTTTCATTTTGGTTTAGCTCATTTGCCTCAAACACAATTGTGATATATTCTGATAACTTAGAACAAAATCTTCCAGAACTGGAGTTCCAGTTTCCTATGTTCAACTGTTGTTTTTTCCCACTGAGCAGCAAGAGTTCAGACAGATGTATGTAATAAATTCAGAAATGTTGATCTGCACTGCAGATGAAAGGCTGAATAACAGTATAGTCATAAAACTGAAACTTTTCATACCGTGCAAGAAGCCTGTACTATATTTTACTCTACACTTCAAGATATATCACAATGACAGATTTTGTAATGTCAGGATATGGTACCGAAAGAATTCAAAGAAGTTTCTCAGCAGCTGCTGTTGGAATAGTTACAATTGACTTATAAAGCTGTCTGAAACATAGTAGTTTTCATTATTTCTTACACTTTCGGAGTACTTTTTTGTTAGTGAAAAATCAGATTTAGAACAGTCTAACTAATATATTCAGCCATTCTACAAGACTGTTAAAGATAATGTTTGTCACAATAAACTGAGTTAGAAAGTTTATAGTAACAGGAGAAATGTGTAAACAGAACTTTTAGAAAGCAAGTAATTTTTATTCAGACTATCCAAAACACGTTTTTTTTTTTTTTTTTTTTTTTTACTTTATAAACATATACTTAACTCAAAGTACTAAAAAAAAGGTGAGTTGACAGTTCTGGCCAAGGTTGTAATCAACATCTGAACCTGTCAAAGCAACTTCCAGCAAAGTCTGGAAAAACCCCGACCCTCTCGAGGCCCCCAGTTCTCTCCTATTCCTTAGTTTTCCTGGTGCAATTTCTTTCATTTACGAAACAGTGCATTTTCCATCCTTTTTATGGTAAGTTTCATATTCTTCTTAATTCTTTAAACGTACAATAAAAATATGTCCCTGAGCTTCAAATGAGCATTGCAAGCCGCCAGAAAGGATGCAATCGGGAATTTTCCTAATTAGAAAAGCAAAATGAGTAATTTAAAAGTGGCAACATTATTCAGAAGAAAACAAACAAACAAACAAACAAAAGTAAACTATTTTGGAAGAAACTTATAATTCCAAATTTCACCAGTCATCCGTAAGCATAGAACATAATTTAGCCGGCTTGTTCACGTTTCTGTGTACATTTGTGGGTTATTAGTACAGCAGTACCAGTTTCATTCACCCAGACCTGCACTGAAATTCTATGTGGCGGCAAAATTGAAGCAGTTTAATTAGTAGAAACCCATTTGCACCTTGAAAATTGTGCCATTGTTTTACCATTTAGAATTTGTGATGAAAATCCAATAGAATTTCTTCTTGCAATAAATATATACAAACCTGCTTTTTAAAAGGTCTGCAGTATTCAGATTGCTAGCATGCAATTACTGACAACTTCTCCATTCCTTTTTACAGGTAGCTTATGTTACAGCTGTTCTGTCTGCAGGAGGTTGTAAAGTCAATATCCATGGAAAACTTTTGAGACACACTTTGCAAATGTTCTATCAAGCTTTATCAGTCACAGCAGGCAGATGCAATTGTAAACATGTTTCGTTTGGAAAAGAAACAGCTTGGCTTATGATTGAGATAAATATTGGTTCACATTTTTAACATTTACTTTGTACTAATAGACTGTTTCATTTCATAAGCATATAAGCAATCATGGTAAAGTTATGGCAGGACTGAAGTACACTGGCATATTTATTCCTTGAAGTTCTCCAATCAAAGACAAAACTCAGTTGTTTGCTTTGATATTTATTTAATGATGTGAGCCCTGACCGGACTTGAGACAACCTCAAGTATTTCATAGAGCAGTGAGTTTCTTTTGAAATGGAGCAATGTAAACATGCTTTCAGGTGTTGTATAAATAGCAAAACTGTAACGCATAATATTTCTTTAAATTAGCACAGTGTTAATAACTGATGGAGGAGGGGGTCATATATAGGTTACTTGGCAAAACAACGCTGTTTCTCAATCTGTAGGAAAATGCTGAACATAAGTCACAAAAGTGCAAAGTACATGAAAGAATAATCAAGAGCATTTAGAACTACCCCTGGATATCTGAAAAAGGCATAAAAATGCTTCAGCGATAGTCTTGAAGTGATTTTTTTTTACCCCAACAGTCATATTATTATTACAGTAATCACCTTATAGCATTATAGTCATCAACTGAGAGATCTGAGGTGCTTCATGCACTCTCTGTAAGTATTTTAATATGGGGGTTCTTATTGCCTGCTTCTGAGCAGTTGCAATTTCCATCCTCTTCCTAGAGCTGAATCTAGAGCAGTCCCGCCAATCAAGGGTAAAAGTGGGAAGAATCCATTAGTAAGCACTGAGCTATGACAGAAACAAGTACTAGACTAGTGGCAGTGTGGTGCTGCTGTACAGATACATAAAAATCATGATATTTTAATTTCTGCATTCTCTTTTGGATGCACCAACTACAGTCTGCTGGAAGCACTTTAGTCAGTATGCTCACTAACACACATATCCTCCCCATTTTTTAATGTTGAGAAGATGCATAAAATGCAACTGAAGCCTGACATCACTAAAATTAGGATTAAAGGAGTAATGTGAGTGTTATTTGACAGCATAGTGATTACTGCAATGGAAAAGTAGTATCAGTCAAGCTTGGACTCCCTCAAAAGGGCTTGGAAACTTATTTTGGTTATTTTGGAGTCAGTTTTCAGAGATGAGGAAACACAGAAACCCCTCTCAAAATAATACTAGAACTTCTGACATAAAACCGAACAAGAAAGAAAAATTCCAAAAGGAAATTTCTCAGAAATTATTAGAAGATACAGGCTGATAAATTCCTCTCTGTCTTTTCACCCAAACTGCAGAAATGTTTTCCCTAACCCCAAACATCTTTACCTGTTTGTCAGGGTGCCATGTTTTTCTGGCTTTTGAACAAAACAACCTGTTTCACCAGCATATCTTTAAGATGTTTCTAGCCATGTCTCTCCTCCATCTTCAAAAACTTTCACTCTACACAACACATTGCTTAAACAGTGGACAAAATTCAAAGTGATATTCATTATCATAAAGGGTTATTGATAATGCCTGTCCAAGCTAGCTTTGCATTTGGGTCCTTCTCATCAGGATCAGTGCATTTCACAAAGCAAATGATCCACTTGAATGAAACCATCTGTGGGTCCTGAATTGCAACCCAAAGACAAAATTCTCCCTTCTGCAAACAAAATTCAATCTCCATCTTTTACAAAACCATTAGAAGAGCTTGATGCCTGTAAAGGTGAGATTACATAAATATTTTTTAAATCTTTACATCTTAGTATTTTGCTAATAGGCGTCCCAATATTTTATAAGGCTTTATAAAGGAACATATAGAGTACATGTGCACTTCAATTATATATAATTGACCCCAAAGAGAATGCATTAACTTTCAAGAATATTCCACTACAATTACCAGCCCCAGTGTTAGGTGTTAAGATGTCCAACCAGCATATCTATTGGGTATTCACCAGAGGTGGGTGGCATGCTTAATGTTTTTTCAATCACTACCATGCCATAACCCTGACAGAAAGGGACTTGTGCTTGATGTCAGTTGTTCTGTGACTGCCAACTCCATGGCAGATTTTGCTGGAAATAACTTTCGTCTCCACTGACAACTAAAATATAGTGAACAATGTTGTTACACTTCTGAGATGAGAGTGAAAGGGCTATGTGTGAAGTGCCAGTCAGAAACAGCAGAGTACACAATATTTAATGTCACTTACAGATATAAAACACTTAGGAGGTATTAAAATGATAAGTTCATTAGTAGAAGGGAGGGAGTAAGCTCAACAAAGAGGTTTAGTATTTTTTAAACAGAAAAAAGTCAGCTTACAGCACAGGACAGGGGTCAACATGGTAATCCTAATGAACAAGCATTGATTTCTGCATTTGGAATCAATAGCAAAATTACACCACAGCAGCAGAAATACAGCTTCTTGTACTGGCCAACCTCTCCCCTTGACAAGCAAGGCTTCCAGATGCATGTTTATCACTATTTAAATCTTTTAGTAGCACAGTCAGTGAACTAATTCATCCAAAGATTTCTGAATTCCATAAACTTTCTTCAGTATATCTTCCAAAATATGTTAATTTCATGAAAACCTAAACCTTACTGACAGGAAAGAAAGCAAACTAAATTTTTCAAACTTTAGAAGATAATAGAATAAACAGACTTAATTTATGCACCAAGAACAAGATAGTATGTAGTAATGTGACCTTAGACTGATTGTAGACTAAAGAAATGCCTTCTGGAAAATACACACTTAAAAAAACGCTGTTGAAACAGGAAGAGAATTAAGAACAGACATACAGGATGCCTTCCAGTTCTAGAAAACATGAAGGACACTAAAGGATTTATTTAGTTCTACTTAGCTAAAGGGGGTTAAAAGTCACAATATAAATAAAAAATCCATTCCTGTCTGTATTACTGGATCTAAAAGCGGAAGAGTTGACTGCTGATCACGTACAAAGGCAAAGAAGAGACTATGGTTATCATTAAATCCTGATCTTTACTGTTTTTCATTTTTTCCTGTCCTTCACTCACCTTCCACTTCTTGTATTGCAAAGTCTACTCTACAACTGCAAGCCATGGCTCATTCTCGCACTCTGTTATTCTGATGGTACTCTTACCATTTGTGAATGTCTAAGAAATATCTAAATTCACATTATTTTTCAGCTCTGGAATTTATCTAATGAGTAGGTTTGCATGCAGACTAAACAGGTCTACTCTTCTTCCTAGAACTCATGTGCCCTGTCCACACCATCATTTGTGGCATTTGCCTTATTCCTCAAATCTCTGTTTCAGCACATAGGGGTTCACGGATTAATTTTAAATAATAACTGACAAAACTCAAGACCAAACTCTCTCCTACATGCTCACTAGTGAATCCAGCCCATTTGCTGATCTTTCCTGGGTTCATTCTTATGATTTTTTTTTCCACACTTTTAAAACTCCCGTGGATCTTCTGGAATAGATGTGTAGCTTACTGATCTGCTTGCCCAGGTGCTCCATCTCTCTTGCACCTCTGAGCCAAATGAAGTTCTATATTATACACAAATTAAAACACACTCCATCCTGGATCCTCTCAAATAAGATCCTATGCTTTGCAATCAGTCAAAACCACTCTCATTCAAATGCTTAATGGCATCTTCCTAGGCAACTAGCATTCACTTTTCTCCTTGTTCTCTCAGCTACCCATGAACTCCAAACTTAAAAAAAAAAATGCCTATCCTCTTATGACTATTTTCTGTTACTTTTTTTAGGCTCTTTTTTAAATCCTTCCAATTCATCTGTCAGTGAGCCCTTCCTCAAAATACCTTTTAAAGTCAAAACAAACACCTGAGCACCCTAATATCGCTCATTGTAAAATCTAATTTGCTTCTTCTTTTCTACCTGTTTTTTGTAAGCCCTCCTTTTGATGAGTATAGTATTCAGCACAACAAAGCTTATGAGTTTGAACTCCAAATTATAGTAATATTAAGCATACCAAAATCAGCTTTCAACATTTTGGAGGAAGATACCTTTTTGGATTCGACATAATTCTGTGAAAACATCACACCTCAGAACAGACATGCAAAATCAATTTTTTAATTTTTCTCTAGACTTCATGTGGTTTGCTGATAAACATTTGAGTCACAAAGGTGAAAATAAACGAAATAAATGGGTTAGTTGTGATGTGTCAGTAAGCTGAATAAGGGAAGATTACTGTACATTTGTGTTTGAATTCTAGGTCCATCAAATTTTAAGTGTTCTGAAGAAAGCACATAATCAAATGCTATGCAGATGTGGTAGCAGGCTAAAACTCATAGCAGAAATTTTGTTCTTTTAATAGAAACGGAAACATAAAAAAATAAACTTGCTTCCTTCCACATGAAATTCTAAAATTGCAGATAAGGAAATAATTCTCAATTTTTAAAATTCATATGAATGAAACTGCTGGATTCCAATCACCCAAACAACTTAAGAACATAGATCAAATAGAAACAATTCCAAAGTTCAAATAAAGCATTGATGATTTCAGTTTCTGACTGGCACAGCATTAAATAAAGTGACTACAAAATCATACCTTTAAGCTTATATTCAGTCTTCAATTGTAACAAACTCAAAAAGAAAATCAACTGAATTTTGATAAAAGAATAAATATTTAAGCAAAATAGGTTTATCAAAACAGAGGCAAAACAATCAAATGAAAAAAACTGGTATGATTTCAAGGTTTGCTATATATTTTTAATATTTGGCATATTCTCTCTAAATACTTGCTTGTAAACAAAAATGTTTTCTTAAATAAAATATTCTGAAGTAATATCTTTTTTGCTAGAATAACTCATGTCTTGAAAAAACTATACTTCTCTATTTATGTGTGTTTTTCTTCCTTTTTCCTCCAGCTTTATGCAGAATCTCAAAGTTCCTCACAGTACCTTATTCTCGCGAGACTGCACTACTTCTCCTTCTCTGCAATGTAGTAAATGTGAAAGTTGACCTCACAGGTCTTAAATAGGTGCCCTTTGCTTTTATGCTAGTCATGAAAATCACAATTGCTGTAATAATTTGCTCCTAGCAGTAGTCTAGCAGCTGTCTAAATTTACAAGGTCAGTTCTAGCACAACCTAAGCCAAACTTTTTAGAGACCTCAGGGTCAGGTTTCAAATAACTGCACATTCCTGCTTTAACCAAAAGTAATCCCTGGGACTCAGCACACTTTAAAGATGAATGTTCATCTCTTCTCACATTGGAAACTTCAAAGGCCCAATTACTACTGGGCTGACATGGGCTGTTTCATGATACTTCCTGTGCAAAGTGCTACCTCTCCGCACTCTGTGTTTCTGATGCTTCTGTTATCACTGGTCAGTTGCTCTTTGGCAACACAAAATTCAATACCAGGTTTCCTCTCACTTCTTCCTTACACTTGTTAAAAGCAATTACTGTTAGCATCCATATTTGAACTTTGAGTTCTCTTTCCAGGATTGTTTATATTCTTTTCGATGGCTACATTAATCACCAGCTATTGGGTTATCTTAGAGTCAAAACTATTGGAAACACCTGGCTGGAAGACAAAAACAAAAGTAAGGCTACCAAAAATATCAGGATTAAGCTCAAGATAATGCCACTATAAGTTTGTCTGTATGCAATCTGCTTTCAGGGAAAAACATTTACAAAACAAATCAATTGATTAAAAGATAATGTTTCTCTTGTTAGATGCAAAGTTCTTTAAAATGTATTTGTGCATTTTTGCTATTGAGAGTGTTTAGTTGCAGCTCTCATTTCCATTCAATGCCTTCAAGGTTTTTAAAATGAAAAATATCAAGAGCAAAGGTTATATCACAGTCAAATCACATATCTTTTGCTTACAGCTTTCCTTGCCTCAGTGGGTATTTTAAGCAATACTTCTCTCCCTTGTATCAAATCAAAACTTTACCATTCTTAATTTAATATCAATATTCAAATTTTTAAATAATCTTTTTTTGATAAATCATAAACAAAAGACCTTGGTTAATCCATTAAATTCTTAGACAACATGTGACAGAAAAAGAGAACAGTCCCAGGATTACCAGTTAATGAAAAGAGCCATGAATTCACAGGGAAGATGAAATGAGTATAGAGTGGATACTGTGGAAAGAGTAAGATTCCTTGTATAAAATCTTTTTTTTTTTTTTTTTCATTTTTATTTTGATAATAGAATTGAATATAATGACATAGTTTGCACTGCAGTGTTCATGTAAGAAATACTTCAGGGACTCCTGAATCATATTTTAAAAGATATAAAAACTTGTAACTTATTTAAGAAAATTAAACCTAATGTAAAAAAATGCAACTGCAAAAAAATTCAAAGTTCAGTTGTGTCTTCATATTAACCTGCAATCTTGAAATTATTTGTCCTTTATAAGGAAAAAAAATCAGTGAAATCATTCCCAGTAACTTAATACCCTTAAATGGTTTATAATAAAATGGTTTGCTCTTCTTTCAGGGATTTACCTTTATGATATCATTCCAAAGGAGTCTGGTTTAGATCAAACTAGGTTAAAGATCATGACTGTCAAAAGATGATGTCACTTAGATTCCATTACTAATGAAACCAGGGGTCATTTTGAGTACAGAAACAGATTGATATTCATGCTTTCTTTGCCTTTAATACCTTTAGTCATGCATTACAAAGGTAAAACTTAGCCCATTCCAAATAGATCAAGAGCATAGGGCAACAACATCATATTTACAGTTGTTTAGCACAGTTGTTTAAAAGTCAATGGCAAGAAACCTCCAAAATCAATTTCAATAAATGAAATCATATTGCTTAGGAAATTTCAATTTCTGCATTTTACAAAGATTAAGCTTGGAGATGCAAAAATTGCATCTTAATTTATCAATCCATGTAGATGTAAATAGAAACAGTCAGTATAGCCAATACTCAGTACAATGACTGTGAAATGTTTACTTAGGATAACCTAATATAAGCTTGACAGGCTAAAATTTTATAATCTATTTACAACAGTTCAGCAGTTATTCTTCTCTTGTCTTACCTATTTATTATTTTGTATCTTCCCAGTACTGTTTGCTATGCCTGGTATTTTCCAGGACTCTCCAACTTTCTCTTATACCTAGAAAATATTAAATATATAATTAAAATACAAATAAAACAATAATTTTAAAATAAAACAAGATTAACCACTTGCAATGAAGAACTGCAATTATCATTTAGAACAAGAAACAAGAGAAGTCCAATTAAACCAAAGAATATTTGCCAGCATGGAATGCTCAATTTGCATGGAGTAGCAGCTTTCAGTGAAACCTCTAAGAAGTAAAATAAATTCCTGTGATTTTCATTACAGGTTTATGTTTTGCCATCAGTAGTCTAATGTGGGAAAGGAAAAGCAGGTACAAAACACTGAGCATTTGATTAGTGTAAAAAGAGATATGTGTCTAGCTAGGGTGGACTTTGGCCTGGGTACTTAGGATCCTACTTGTCAACTCCTGCTTACCTGATTTCATGGTTTTAGCAATTAAAATCCACCTAAATCTACTGCTAAGACTCCAGGAAAGATTTGGAACCAGTCCATTCTGCTAGCCAGGATTACACTTTTGCATAGTGAGAATCTTAGCAGGAACCACTAGATGGTGGTGTGATGGACAGGGTAACGACTTCCTTGGATGTTTGTCTTGCCTCATTCTGGATGAATCCTTTTCATGCCTAAAAATGAGCTCCTAGAAGAGCTGCTCATTTTTAGCTCTGACACACATCACCATGAAATGCTAATGTTCTTCTCTGCTTTCATTTTTATACAGTTCCTGTGAACTTAAATGTTACCTACTGCCAAAACATTTACTTCAGAAATGTGTTGTAACATGTTCTCCCACAGTCTGTCCTCAGATATTCAACCAAAGCCACCATATTACTCTTTAATTTCTCCTTACTTTTTCTTCTTCATATATCTCCATGACAATTCTCCTCTGCTTTATTGTCAAGGTTTCTTTTAAATTAGTGTTTGCTGTGCAACCTGTAAGATGGACTGGAAAAAAAATCCATTTGTCAAAGATGAATCATTATATTTTGAAACCTGCATCTTTCCCCTGTTCTGCTTTTATGTTTTGTTATCCTTTGGATATGAAATACTTAAAAAACCCTAGAAAAATATCTTTGTTCCTGAAATTTCAGTATGACAATTGAACGAAAACTAATGTTAATTGAAGAATAATGTTTAAACACAAAACTTTTCGCAAGGGAATTATCTTCTGCTTGAAATTCAGAAAGGCTGTATAAATATATTTAAATGAACACTTTGTAATATACATTCCTGATAAAATGTTTAACTTGCACTTAAACTGATGTGCCCTATGGAGAACTAAACAAAGTTCATTCTAATGAGGATAAAACAACCTTTGGAAAAAATAAACACTGCCAGATACTTCATAGGTTGAATCAACTATACAACCTGTTGAAACGTGAATTACCTCCTGAATCAGATATTTAATCTACTAAATCAAAGTTAACACCTACTGAGTCAAGCATAGCACCTTGTAAAAAACTATTAGTACAGATTTATATGTATTCAAGTGAATCACAGTAAACACATTGCTCAAGAAATACAAAGTGGATGCCATCTATTTATTGCATTATGTTTAGATGGCAACAAGTGTTCTGCTACAAGGGAATTTCCCATTCAAATAGCAAGAAGTAAGGTCTTTCTTTTGTAAGTCAGTTTTCTTCATTAGATGGCACAGATCCTTGCCAATGAATTCATAGATATTCTAATGTCTCAGCAAAACCTGTAGGAATAATCAGGGCGAGGGGCAGGGAGAAGACATCTGTAGAGTTTCTTTGCTCCTTGCTTTATTATTCTTTCCCTCATATATCATGCTGCTACACATGTAACTGAAATGAAAAGTATGTGAGAAGAAGAAAAGGAGCTCTTGTCCAATGCAACTCAAGAAAATTTCAGTTTGCAAATCCATTGTTTCAGCAGCAGATGGTTCTGCACACTACATCTTTTCTTAAGTCCTCCAATCCCTCTACTTGTACAAACTTGCATATAGGCTTATTTTTTTGGAATGAAATATCCCACGTGTGTGTTGTCTTTTGTCCCTACACAGACTTGTTTGCTGAATATTTGTGGTTTTTCAGTACTTTGCTTGACAGAGTTTCTTTGTACAAAGACCAGTTGATATTGCTTTTTAATTCTATTTGTTCCTTGGTATTATAAAGAAAATACTAATGTCCCTTAGCTATAGTATTAAGAGATGTCCATTTGCTTCTTTTTTTCCTATATCTCATACCTTCTGATCAGGTTACGTAATTCATTTCATTCCATTGGTTTTGAGCATTGATATCCATAGTAAACATACTTTTCCTTTTCAACCTGCCATTTCTTACGTCCTATTGTTGCTTTTTAAGAGCCATTTCCTATAATTTTGATTATGGCCTGATTATGGCTTTTGAGACATAATATACGTGCCTACATTTGTGTTTTAATTTGTATCAGGAGAGCATTTTGAACTGCCAACTGTCCCTGTTTACTCTATTTTGATATGCACCATGAAGCTGGCATGGAGCACTTGAACTGAAATCCTTTCAGGTGAAACTAAGAAAGAAGGAGCAGTTCAATGCACACCAGCTGCAAATGGGCTGGAGACTGTAGGATAGCCTGGAGTTCATCCCACCCCGTTAAAATGTGACTTGTGTAGGCATGAACACCAAGTGTTTCATACTAAAGCTCTTACTTCTGCTGGTCTACTTGCTACTGCAGACAGATACAAAGGCAATCCCAACTACCTTTCACATTCTTCTCTAGCAAATCTAAGACCTAAACTCACACCCACATAACCCCACTTAAAAAGAGATGATGTTTCATTGTGATTACCAGTGACAGGACTCAAGGAAACGGCATGGAAATGAGTCAGGGAAGTTTAGGTTGGATATCAGGAAAAGGTTTTTTACCTTTTACCCAGAGGGTGGCTGGGCACTGGAACACTGGGCACTGGAACAGGCTCCCCAGGAAGGTGGTCACAGCACCAAGCCTGACAGAGTTCAAGGAGCATTTGGACAATGCTTTCAGACATGATGTGACCCTTGGAGTGTCCTACATAGGGCCAGGAGTTGAACCCAATGATTCCAATAAGCATTTATTTCAATTCAGCATATTTTGTGATTCTCTGATTGTGGATATTTATGTTGACTCTGCATAGGAGGAAAAATGTATTGACATTTTTAAGTAGACAGTAATGTAAGAGATTTCTTGCTTTTAAAGGATTCATCCAGAGAAGGCACAAACTCACAAAATAATTTCATAGTAAAATAAGCCCGCTTAAAAAGAAAATTCATAGCTATCACATATTTGGGTAAAAATATTGTAATACTGAAAAATGAGTCAAAACACAAAAAATTTCAAGCTTTTCTAATTAGATTTTTGATATATCGAGCAGTAATCTATTTCATTTTGACTGTGCAGGATGTTCCATTCTGATGCAGCACCTAATAGTTATCTGTCAGTAACAGGTATAGGGAAATAGGAACTAAATTATATTCTTATCATAATTTGAGTGAGATTGGTTTGCTTTTCTGTTGTTCTTTTCCTCTTTTGTTTTATCATTGAATAAGAAGTACTAGGAAATCTGAAGTCTGGATTACAATCAATGAAGTAACAGATTTTCTGCAAAAGGTTTTGTTGATTCAGTGACCTAAGACATTTGAGTGTTTGGGCTAGTTATCAATAGCTTAACATGCTACTGGAAATAGAACACTGTTACAGAAAGGCTGCATGTTGTCCAGCAACCAAGTTATGTTTCCAGAGGATGAATTTTCATATGTCACGTAACTGTGAAACAGGTTTTACTCATTAATACATGACTTGTTACTGATCTAAAAGAAAATTGATTAGTTATTTGCTCTGCACCGTGCTTGAGATGCCGAGAAGCAGCTGCATATGTCTTTTATCTATGGATTTGTCACACAGCATTTTCTGTTCGTACACACGGGATCAAAAAAACGTATTTGTTTTACCTAAAGCAAACAATGACATCCATTATGAACCTACTTCAGTTCCTCTGGTATCTTGGAATAGGCACACACTAAACAGAAAGTGACATATATGGTACGTCTTTCATAAACTGAAATACATTGTTTATGGTGGTTGAACATTTCTTAAAACCACAAGATAGCTACAATTACTTTACACTGAACACGCAAAGCAAGAGTACTCATTATCTTTTATAAAAGACAGCAAAATGTTATAACAATATCTGATACTGTTGTTCATAAAAAAAATCTGTTTTGAAAGGTTAAATAAGTAATTATTGTACAAAAAATACAAACTGTTCTGCATATTAATTAAAAATTACCTTTTATTGTTAGATAAAATAGATTTTTCATTCATCTGAATGGTTTTGAATGGTTAATGTTAAATTATATAACAAGATAAAACATTGTCTGTAGGATAATAAAATAATAATAATAAAATAATATTTGAGTAGTTATTATTAGAGCAGTAACAATAAGCAGTACCAGGACAGACACAAAAAAAGTTCTTCCTTGAGAACTTAGAATAAAAATAGACAGCAGCAGAAGAGAAAGGAGACCAAAAGTTCTGTATAGAAGGAAAACAAATGAGTTTGTGCATATATTAAAGGTTTTTATACAGGAATGATTTGGCATTTATTAGGGCACTCCAAAGGGAAAGAGTTGCTTGAATAGAATTAGGTTTTCAATGTCCCTATTAATAGTTTGTTTCCCTCTTCTTTAACTCAGTCACCCTCATTAATAGATGACCAACGGATTAATGGACGCAAATAGTGACTTCTGCAAAAGAATATTTGTAATCATTGTGATCTCTTTTTCCTTCCAGTTTCCAGATGTACCTCACTCTCCACTGTCACTGGAAAAGCAAGTAGTTACTTTTAGAAGGTGTCTGGCAGAGACATGGTGTATCATCATGCGGCTTCCCTAGAATTTATTCTGCCCTTGGGCTCCTACCAAATCACTCACAGAAATCTGTAAATTCAGGTATTGTGGCCATAAAAAACATAACCATTCTGACTATGAAAGTGCAGAGATCAAGTCACTACCACCTTCCACCAATTTGATCTCTGTTGTCTTAATACCCTGCATTTTCTCTAGGTTATTGCATTTCTTTTAAGGACTTAGTGCCAGGGCCCTTAACATATCCTTCCCAGGATCTGGTTGTCAGGACTCAGGGCCAGTCCCTGTACAAATCTGGGCACCATCCTTGCTGATGATGATTAGAGGCACACAGGCAGCACCCTGACATCTATTCAGGAAATAATCCTAAACAAATTTCATGAGTTTCAGTTTGGTGGCTGTATTTCTGTGAAAACTATGAAGCCAAGCAGTTCTATTTTATAAACATTAATGTAAACATAAGGACAAAAATAAAACAACCAAAAGTGGAAAAAACATTATTTTGCAAATTCAGTCTGAAGCATACTGAAGCACTCTGACATACAGCAGTGAATATTACATACTTGGTTGGAGCAAGTATGAACTCATTCCAGCACAAGTTTCTTTGCATGGCTATAGTTATTGAAGGTGTATCACTTGACTATGAAAGGAACTTCTTAAATGAAAAATAAAATTATTTATAAACAAGAGTGCAAACATATTTTTTCAGTTATGAAATAATTGAGGGAAAGATTCCATAATATATAAAATCTTCTTAAGGTCTTAACAGGGAATAAAAGTTGAGAAATAAGTACACAAACTAGTGAACTTTTTTTTCCTGAGAGCACAAATCTGATTGCTCTTTTGCTGCTTGCATCCTCTTCGCACTTCTCACAATTTTACTTAAAGAATTGCATCACTGTGTTGACTATTGTACTGGAATATAAGGCCATGTAAATTTGAAGTCCTTCTCAGGTTAATTTCTTGATTTATTTTTTGGATTTCTGCCTTCAGAAGTTTCTTTGTAAGTATTGCATTAATATCCCTCCATTCTTTTTGAGAAGGATGGGTACAGGGATATACACCCAGCAGTATAGAGGGTATATACCCAGTTCTAGAGATCATTAGCAAATAAGCAGTGTAATATCACTAGTGACACAGAAATTAACCAAAATGGAGGAGCCACATGGTAATGAAACTGTGTGTCTGATGCACTCTCAACACACACTCCATTCACTGGGATCAAAGTTTAAAAAAAAATCAGAACATTTATGAAAAAGACACCCTTAAAGGCCTCCTTCAACATATGAAAGTCAAGGCACCCACAAAGATATCTACCCTTTCCTCTGCAGCAACTCCTCTGAAAACAAGACAGACCGTGCACACAAAGGAGGCTTTTTCTCTCAGCTTGACAGCCCACTGCATGCATGCAGATAAAAGCCTTTTGGATCCTTGCCAGGAGAGAAACCTTAAAGCAGCTTCATTAGGCAAAAGTAAGATAATCAGAGTAAATATACAATGCTGTCTTTGTTACTTAAGCTGTTTGATTGGCTGTTTTGCTGTTGGCTAGCCAATTAATACCCTGAGCACAGGGCACTGACAGTGCTGGGCACCTCAGGTTGCATTCAGGAGTGTCAGCATCCGATGCATGGCAGGAGCTGCAAAAATACATCTGCAAAAATCTTCGTATTTCCTGCATGTTCAAAGCTGAGAAGAGATCCATCCAAGAGGTCACTCCAGCATGGTAATTATGATTTGTGTATGTTAATTATGTCAATGCGAGCCAAAGTGTTCAGCTCAAGGAAAAAAAAAATATTAATTTGTAGTAACAACCTGAGTGCTGGCCCCAGCAGTGTGAAAGGGTAGGTAGCAGAAAGGGCAAGCAGAGAAAAAAAAAAAAAAAAATAGCCAGTGATGCCAAATGAAGAGATCTGTGACTCTGCAAGTAAAAGAGAGGTGCTAAAGAAATTCATTAGAGAATTGCCATGTCATGGTGACCATGGAATCAGAGTTGGATAAATGCAGAGATGAACTGTGAAGATGAACATTAAAGCATACTATGCTTACAGAGGGAATACTATAGGGCCTTTGTGCCTGACTCCACAGATGAGCTGAAGATCTGTTCCCACCTCTTCTGTCATTAAGATTTCAGGACACTTGAACACTATTTCCTTAGACAACAGGAGGTATGTAGTGCCTACAAAATGTTCAAGCACTTCTATTCATAGTTTCCCTTCAGCTAACCACATTCTTCTGGCAATCTCGGACGTATTCCTTAACATCAAAATCTTTTAACACCCATCACAGAACCCCTGTCACCACATTCATGTACAAGTGCATGACTAACAGTTTCTGTCTTTACCAAAACCAAAGGAAAATGTCCAAATGTGAGACTATTTTATTTTCAATTAAGTGGATTAAAATACTAAACCTACTAAGGATGCAGGAGAGAAACTTGGTTCTTGTTGGTCCAGTCATGGGGAGCAAGTGCAAGAGGGAAACTCTGAAAGCTAAATTCAGTCTTTTAGGTCAGGGACTAAAGTCTCTGACCTGCATAGTAACATTCTCTAAAATCATGCAGGTTGTGAGGGGCAGGCAGGGACCCATAATTTCCATGTATGACAATGAAAGAGCCTACATTAGAAAGACTTGGCTGAACCTTCATTGTAATAGAACCAAACTGTCAGCAGTGGAAACTAAAATAGTCACATGGGGTCTCTAAAGTGGAAGTTTGACTGGCAGAAATGTCAAGCCCTGTGTAAGACATTTTAGAGTGAGCAGGAGGATAATGGATGGGTCTGGGTTCCTAGGCTGCTGACTTCTTGTGTGGGGTGAATTAGGATATGCTCTGAACTGGCAGTTACATGTGCAGAAGTCATATAGGATTGTTAAGGCCGTTTCTGTGGCAAAGGCTGCATCTAGCAGGGTTACATCCTTGTAGCCTGTGTGTCCTTTATCTCTGCAGCTCAGAAGGATGTAGTGGATATAGAGAATGTGATACAAGAGAAGAAAAACTGAAATTATCAAGGAGATGGAGTAGCTATGTCACAAGGACAGGTTAGCATCCTTCCTGTAGAGAATGCTAAGGAAAGGGACTGACCAGGGGTTATGACCTCAAAGGGGGAGATTAACAGAAATGCAGAGCTGTTGTTCACTAAACTCAGCAACAGACAAATTCTTCGATGGAAAGGGCCTGACCAGGGGTAATGACCTCAAAGGGGGAATTACCAGAAATGCAGAGCTCTTGTTCACTAAACTCAGCAACAGACAAATTCTGTGACACTGAGTAAGGTGGCTCCAAGCTAGTACAACATGGATTTAAAACAAAATACCTGCCCTATCAGTGTTTAGTGAATATCTGGAACTTGATGCTCAGGGAGGCAGAAGAAGCAGGAAGATCTGGAGAAGAAAAGGTATAGAAAAACTCATAAACAGGGTCACAAATAGATACCAAAATCATGGGTTAAAATCTCCTGTGCAATATCCTAATACAGTAGCTGTAGAAGTTGGTGGAGTAGATGAGTTATGTCTTGCAAGTTGGCCAGACTTACGCACTCTGCTAAAATGGCATCCTTTGACCTGCCTGTGACACTGCACTGGGCTAGATGGACTGTTGGCCTGCCCTAGGGAGGACATTTCTCATTAACAGTGAAATCTTAACACTGAAATGTCAAAATGTCTCTTGCACCATGCCAATAATTGACTGTTGAAGCTGATCCTGAGAATCACTGCAACAGTGTAAACGCTGCCTGAAAGCTTTAGTGTCTGAAGTTTGTCCTTGGTGGCTGTAAATATTCACCTGGGCTTCTTCACTTTAACCAGCTTGTACCTTGTTCCACCAAACACACTTCTCACAGATACCTACACCCTGCAGATAAGCAGACTGTCCAGTGAACAGGAATTCAGCTATAATGCCTCAGTATGAAGAGAGATGTCATCAGGCATAATGCCAATAAGAGAGGAAAGATTCACTCAGGTGTCTTAAAAAAGTAATAGCGTTTATCTAAGACTTAGCTATAGTAGTCAGATCAATTTCCCAAGGGATTTTATTCCAGACATGAGAACGAATCTGCCACTGTAGGTGAGGACTTAAGCAGCACACCATAGCTGCTCCTTGAGGGATCATAAACCACCAAAAGCTGTCATAATTTTTTGTGGATGTCTAACACAGAACATGCTCTTGAAATCAAATTGCAAATGCTCTCCAACATTCTAAAAGGCATTCTAGATATAGTGATACTATTTCACTGTGCCTTCCTGTTTCAAAACAGCAACCAAAGCTGTGCTTGTTCTCATTCAGTAAGGCCTGGTTCTGAATAATCTAAACTGCTTAGGTAACTGAATGTTAGAGTATTTGAGTTTCAAAGATTTACTATTTGCAGCATAAAGAATTGTTTCCTTTTATCACTTTTAAATTTGCTAACACTCAGAGTAATTGAGTGTCTTCTTGTTCTCACATTATGAGACTAAATTAAGAGCACCAAACCATCTATCTTCATTACACAATTCACTAGTCAGTGTATCTGTTCATTCTTTCTTTTTCTAAATTACTCAAGTTAGCTTTTTCACACCAGTTTACATGCACTGCCTGCCCTGCTAATTTCTCTGTTCTCAATATTTTTTCCCATTCATCTTTTCATTGTTCAAAAGGAAGGTGATATAAGATAAATATCTTGTTGTCATGTGGTTGCTGAGTCAGAACTTTATTAATTCAAAACGAAACAGGCTTTTTAAATCTATATTTGCAGGCATAGGCTTTGTATCTTTTTTCATGACAGCTTTTGTGGACTATTATGGACTATTCCCAACCTTTGTGTAGACTGATGATTGAATTTTCTCCTCCCTTTCTTTCTTGGCATGACAAAATGAATGGCAACAAAATCTTGTCCTCTGCTGAAGTAAGGCATGATAGAGGTTTGCTGTAAGAGTGATTGGAAGAAATTAGTATCTTTCAGAGATAGGGGAAAATCTTTAATTTTTGAATTGTGTTTTTCCAAAAACTGCAGTAAATAGAATGAGAGGCATCAACAGAACAAGTGACTGTTCTCAGCACATTCTGTTTCTTGAGGAATCATTTCCTGATCAGTGTTATTTTCTACCTTCAGAGTTGGCAAATCAAAGAGAGCAGGAAAATGCATCTTAAAAGGTAGAGAAGGACAGATGAAAAATGTATTCTCAGAAGCATAATATCTACATGATATGACATTTACCCTGACTGCAAAGAATCTAATTTTCATTATAGTTCAACAGAGCCCTGCAAAGTCACTTCACTGGGTCCAAAGGAAGAGATGATTCCCAAAAGCAAGACCAGTCTACTAGAATGCCTGCTTTTAAATTAAGATATTGACTTAAGAGCCATATTACAAATGTGGTGTAAGGAAAATAAGTAAGAAGAAAATAATTACCAAGCACCAGTTATGCCAGCATTTGACCATACTGGGGGATTGTAGTATAAACAGGGTCAAATGAGACAGAGCACTAGGTGACTATCAATCAGGAGTGTTCAGCACCTATGATTGAATAGAAAGTGGGTAATACTAGGGTTACATTAACAATTTCTGCATTCCTCTCCAAATCATGACAGTCAAAGTGACTGGGGACACAGAAAACAAGAAAGGATGCAGCAGCAGCAAACTCAATAATGAAAGCAGATTTCAATCACATATAGCCTGTCCTAACATTGGGTTAGGACATGAGAGAAATGACACTCTGGTATCTCATCCAGAGATACTGAAAGTCCCTCTTTGGAGCTGTTAGATAGCAAATCCAAGAGAAGACAGCTAGTGCTTACCTTACTCGTGGCACTGACTGGGATACCATTCAAAATTTTGCTACCAAATACCTACTGTGCTGACAGATTGCAACCACACATTCATTTGCTGGTGAGATCAGGTATAAAGGGGAAGTGGGATTTACTTTCAAACAGAGAAATCATCAGACTTGACAGTACATTAAAAATAATATAGAAGGCACATTTGAACACTTATAATACTTGGAGGTAGCCTGGAGATTGCTTGCTGACCACAAAAACATCCCACCATAAGGTTGACACAAAGGCAGTAATGTTATGAAAATACGTGGAAAGAATGCCATGGAAGGAACAATGCTTCAGCTTGGAAAAGTGATAATCAAGGATGGATGAGATGGAAGTCCGTGAACATAATGAGTATCTGCAGATACTTAATGAAGATGCAGGAAAGGAAGTAGGTTTCCTTCCCAGAAGTTAAAACATGAAACAAAACAAAAGGATCTGTTTCTTTCTGCACAGTACACAGTACCTCTGCTATGGGGTATGGCAGATGTGAGAAGTCCAGTGTTTTCTCCTACTACTATAACGTTTGTAGAAGAAAAATTCATCAGCAATTTTAAAAGAAACAGACGATTTGATGCTCAGATGTCTCTGAACCACAAGTGGTTCAAGGCCAGGGGAGAATTTAAAGGAACTACCAAAACACCTTTCTTTCTTATAATCTTCCCGTGACATCTGGTGTTGTCCAAGAATGATACTGATGTAGAAAGACCTTTGGTCTGACATAGTGCAACCACTCTTACATTTTTATGAAGAAAAAATCAATAACATGAGTCGTAGCAAATTGCAAGGACCAGATGGTACTCACCTAGGAGTTTCAAAGGGACTAAAATATGAAAAAGATGCACTGAAGTAAGTGATTCAGTTAAAATATAAAATGTCTTTGGTAGCAGCGATAGTAGGAAATAAAATTTCAGTTCATAGAAAGGTTCTCAGACTGAACTGAAGTTCAGACTAGAAAGCCTGATTTTCATGCTGGAGAAAATCTTAGAAAATATAATAAATGATAAACTGAGTAGGTCTATAGATAGGTGTGAGCATAAACAGGAAGGAATAATTTTCCTTCTGAAAATATATTTTGGAGTCTATTCAAAGAATCAATGACCAAATGGAAAATAGTTACTTTACACTGACTTTTCAGGAGTTTTTAACAACATTTTTCAGTAGAGATTTATAATGAAATTAAGTTTCCAGTGACAAATAATAGATATATAGAAAGATAGAAAGGAATTAATTACAAAGTTGATGATATTTAAACTAGAATAGGATAACGCTGAGGTGCTGGGACATCCATTTTGCGACATGCATTAGGATGTAATAGAGAGAATACTTTGGTGACAACACTAAGACACTGTCATAATGCTGAATGACTGGGAAATAAAGTGGTAGACAATACCAGTGTTGGTAAGTTCAAAGTAATGTACATGGGAAATTAATCCTCACTGTTCATATGCACCGAGCTCTAAACTAAATGTTACCATGCATAAAATCCTGGAACCTCAGGCCAATACACTGAGGTGTTTAGAAAAGCAAGCAAACTTTAGGAGTTAAAATGAATAAAACGGAAAAGAGGACATTTTGTCCGAGTTATGTAGGCTACTCAAGAACTTGTACGGTTTATATTTCTAGCCCACTCACCTCAGAAGTATACAGTAAGATTGAAAAGCTACAAGGAAGGGCAATAAAAGTATACAGAAAACTGTTACAAAGCCAGAGTTATTGCATTTTTTTACTCCAAATTAAGAAATTACAAGTAAGGAACTCACAGAGGAAAATGATGAAACGTGAGATCATGACTTTAAAATTATGTGTGGAACAAGGGGTTTGATAAGGAAGTGCTGCTCAGACAAATGAGGAGACATCAAGTGAGTTTACCAAATGCAGACATAAATTCCCCAAGGTCTCTTATCCCCAAGTACATTCACCTTCAGGTCAAAAGATCCCTAAATGGAGGACATCCTGTAAGACTCACAACTATCTAGGCAGAAACACATGCTCTGCTTGGCCTGCTCTTACTTCTTCAGATGGAAATTTCCAAAAGGATATTGGAGTGGGAAAATTGTTGAGACCTAAGTTATCATTCCCAAGCATTTTCAATAGCACTGTCAAAACTCTAAGAGGTGATGAACTGGATTTCTCCACTGTATGTAATATTACCTAACAGAGATGGCCTGTGACTGCTATGTAATACTGCATTTTTGAAAAAAAATTCTTCTATATATCAATGACTACTTTTTGTTTTTTTTGTAATACACAGAGATTTCCTTTGGACTAAGGTCCCTAATTTTTGGAGTCTTAACAAAGAGGTGTTTGGTATACTCAGTACAATACAATTTAAAATGACTGTTTAAAGACACTGTAACTTCTACCACTTGGTTCCTTTTCTAGCATATTACTTTCCTTTTGGTCTGTTCCTTCCCTTTCCCTCCTTTTCTGAAACAGCTACTAATTCCTGCTTCTTGACGTCTTCTCTCTCACCCTCCACCTTCTCTCTACTGCCTTTGCTTTCCTCTGAATTTATTAAATAGATTACAGTGGCAAGGAAGTGTCATTATTAACAGGGGATAAGAGAGTTCATAGCCCTGAGTCACTGTTTGGAGAAGGTTTAAGATATGAATAGAGACTGCTGTTTCAGCTACAGCTCAATTCACATCTGGAAGACCTCCACAGTATTCAGAGTTAAGAGCATATATTTGGGATTATTACTTGCTCATAGAAAATCTTCTGTACTAGATGATCTAAATACATGATTCAAAGACAATGGATGTTATGTTTAACAGAGGTCTGATAGATTCAGCTTTTTGCATAAAAAAGAGAGCATGTTAAAGAGGAGGATTTTTTTGTGTCATTTTTTAGTTTTCCTTCAAAGAATTAATAACTATGTCTAAACGGAAAGAACTGTCAGAAAGATAGTCTATCGTATTTAACTTATTACCATTACCTTTGGTTCCCAGTAATACTGCTCATAATAAACATTAATTTCTCAGAATGGCATTTAAGGAAGGGAGGGAATCTTAAGTGTGTGAAGTGTTCTAGACAAGAAAGACATGGTCTTTCTGAACTTTTTTTATAGTTCTCCATAGTGATTAGGCCATGTTGTGTTTAGGAATATAATTAAATTCTCCTTTCTTCTAGCTCTATTAGCAGAATGTGCAGAAGTATCTTGTGAATGGGTTTGATGGGCACACTTGTAGGTTTCAGAAATTAGTCTTAGATCTCTTGACTCAATTTGCAGTTCTTGTCACTATTCTCTCTCTAATATTTTCTATGGATAATTACACATCACTTTAATCTGGCATGGCTAAAGCACACACCTAAAACTTTTTTCTTGTTCCCCTTTCACTGTGGGTATGGCCTTTCTTAGTTTGATATCTACCTATCTGTTCCACCTCTTATTTTGCCCTTTCATTAAACACTTCAGAATCAGATGGAGTTTTTTAATTTATTTCAGTATATTTCATCTAGTATATCCTTCCACGTTTGTTCATATTCTTATTACCTGGTATCTCAACTTTCATAACACATTTTCATCTGCCATCCAATCAGAATTAAGCTGAAAAGACAATTTCCTTCATCTGTATTTTTTTAATATTTTAGCCCTTTTATTTCATCTATTTAGAAGTTAATATAAACCTTTTTTTGCATCACTCTGTTTAGTTTTGAACCAACTGAAAAGAGTCTGAAAGACAGCACTGAGACTGATGAGAAGGTTTGTAGAAAGACTTGATGAGTTAGGGTTGTTTAACCTAAAGAGAAGATTGAAGATAGGCACAAGTCTTCAAGTAAGCAAAAAGCTGCTGCAGGAAGGAAAAGAAAAATCTGTATTTCCAAGTTCAAGTTTGATAGGACAGGAAATAATGGGTTTCAACTGCAACAGCGAAGATTTAGGTTACTAATATGATTTTTTTTTTATACTGATCAAAGTTAGTGAAGCATGTGAACAGATTGTCTGGGGAGTCTGTGAAACTTCTCCTTTGGAGATATATAAAAATAGCTTGGACCAATATATACCTGAGGTGATATTTGCCTTGTTGATTATGCCTTCTGGCAGGAAAGATGGATTAGATGTTCTCTTCATGCAGCCTTCCAGTCTATTATGATTGTAATGTTTATATTTCTAAATTTATCCACTCTCTTGAGAGCTTTGAAGACCAGGAACTAAGATCTCAAATTTGATTTGATAACTGAAGAACAGTCAGTGTTTAATCAAAGAAAAAAAAAAAAAAGTTGCTTGTTGTAGTGTATCTACTGTATTTAAATGTTAAGCCATTAGAAAATTTTCTATATATAGGAATGTATTCCCATGTGAAGTGTGTTACTGTAATAGCCTGATTCAAAAGATAAAAAATATATGGCTCACTGTGGGCACACTAGCAGCTGACAAGCTGGAATACTGCCTCCTCACTATCCACAGATGAAAGAAAGTGCAGCAGCTGTTACTATTCAGGTAGCTGGTAGTGATGAAGAGCCCAGGAGGAGCCTGAGGCGGTCTACTGCCTTGACAATTGCAGGACAGATGGCCTTAGTTGTGATTTATATTACTAAATATTTTCCTCTTTCCACCTCTGTGTTGCCTGAATCTAACATCGTTCAGGTGGTCTTCACCCAGGGTATGACTCGGGTAATGAGGCATTACTTTTCCAAGAGGTGTAGAATTATATACTACTGGCATGTGTGTAAGACTACACAGGACCTTTTGTTCAAGAGTCAGTCTTAAGTGCTTGTAAATTAATCTTTTCTATATTTTTGAATTATGGTATTTTTATTCCTTCTAGGAGTGAGATTGTGTGAGTAGTGGGTTTCAATAAGGCAACTGCAGAACAGGCAATCATCCGTTCATCCAGTCAGAAAGCCCGCTGTAAAACTGTCTCACAGTAATGCTGCACTCCCAGTAGCAGAAACATAACATTCAGCCACAGCACCTCTCAACAAATTGATGCAAAAATTTCTCCTCAATTAAAAATTAGTGAAGAAGACATTTCATGGCATGAATTGCAGAACAGATCTTAACTCTAAAGCATGGTTTTGCGATAAAAGCTTCCAACTTGATAAAATCCAAAAACATTCCTAAGGGTTTGTTTGTTTCTTTGTTTGTTTGTTTGTTGGAAATATGAACTAAATGGGAAAATGAATTTATTTTTGAGTATTAAACTGCAGAAATCTTCTGAATTGACAAAATGCATTTACACTCCAGTATATTTCATCTAAATACACTTTGATATTGGAAAAAGGAAGGACAGATCACTTAGCTTTGGCTATGAGGTAGGACAGACTGTCTTTCTAGGTCCTACCTGGTTCTAAATCTGGTTTTCTTTTTCTATAAATACAAAAAATGTTGTTTTGTTTTGGTTTCTTTTAATATGATTCCTTAACAAATAGCTATTACTGACAGAAAACAATTGAAACGATGTTTTTTTTTATTGATGTAGATACGGTTCTGAAATGTCCCAATAGCCTCTTCATGCCTTTGATCTCTTGGATGGTTATCTGTTTCCCTTAGGGTTTTCTTCCAGTTAGCAGTTTGAAAGACTGGACAGAAGATGCTATTTTTTCTTTCCCTTGTTGAGATTTTCAGTAATACATATATTGTATTAGTATATAGAATAGTTACCTACATGTATATACACAAACACAATAATATATGTATATACATAGATAGATATGCCATAGAAAAAGTTAGAAGAGGCCTCTGAAGATCATCTAGGAAGGTTAACTTCAGAGTTAGATCATGTTGTTCACAGTCTTTTCAAATCAGATTTAGAAAAATCTCTTTCCACTGCCTAATTAACTTCACTGTGAAAATTTCATTCCTCATATTATGTTGTCAGTATTTTCCTTGGTTCAGTTTGTGATTGTTGCCTCGTTTTTGCTCTGCATGCATGGAAGAGTCTGGCTCTGTCTTTTTAATAACTGCCATTTTAGATAGAATACTTTTATGGAAGTTTTTTAAACTAACATATTTATGGAGAAATTAATACATTTTCATTTTTTTACAGATCATTTGCCAATCATGACATTTTTTAAGCAAAAAAATTATGAAGACAGAAGCCTTATTATGAAGAAAGAAGCCTTGACATCTGACAAAATTCTAAATTCTTCAGCTATTCAGAGCTGAAGCATCACAGAATCACAAGAAAGGTTCCACCAAGAAAAATAATGGATGCTGGCTCTTCTCTATACAGGTTTCTTGGCTACTCCACTCTTAGCATCTGTTTGACTTGCCATACATATTTAGATATAGTATTCTCATAAGCCGCTTCTGTTAATATTAAAACACAGTAGAAAAGTAAAGAGGAGGATTCAGCCTTGGAAAAAAATTATTACAGAATCTAAGAAAAACAATTAGCCATAGAACAAAAGTGTGCAACATAAATCTTCATGACTTACAAATATAGATCCAATTATAGTTCCAAAAAAGAGAAAGTAAGCACTGAAAAACAGCTTTCATGGGTAGGGGGACAGACACACCAAGAAAAGAAAGAGAAAGCAATCATCTTTTCTAATTTTTAAACAGCCTCATTTTTTTTCCCTTAAAATAACTGATTTCAGAAAAGTTTTAGTCAGACATTATTTTTTGTCAGCTAGAGGGCCTGCTTCTCCACAACTGTGATTTTTTTTTTATTCATCAAAGTGTCTTCATTTTTACCAGAACACATAATCTACAGTCTTATGTTCTGCCCTCATAATTTCCTGTATTTTTAAAAATATTTTTAAATTCTGCCAAGGTCAGAAAAAATTATTCTCATCTTTCTTCCAATTATGTGTATACAAAAGTTCTTTTTTAGCAATGTTTTTCAGACCCAAGTTTAAAGAAAGGACGTGAGACTTCAGAGATAATGTGCTGTTTTACGCTTGGATTACGTTCCTGCAGTCTGGAGCCGCACATGTGTTTAACTTATGTCCTGTAAAGTGTTCATGGTAAAAAAAAATAAAAATCCATACATATTTGTTTTATTATAACTAATGGCAAAAGTCAAGATATGTAATCATTGATTCCAAATGTAGTGGCTACTGCCTAAAGTACAAATCCAGCGTCACCGATGAAATCTGCTTTATAAAAGGTAGGTGAGATATTACATCAATATAGCTGCATTTTCATTCTTTTTTATAAAGACACTGAAAACTGTTCTTCAGATATCCTGCCAGTATAACAAACTACTTTTGATCAGGTTACCTTTGATAGTAAGTTTTTTTCATCATCTCTCACCACTTAATATGTTAACTATTTAGTTTAGAATTAGAACTAGACACTAAAGGCAAATAATTCTGGTTTTGTTTATGACCAAAAAAAAAAAAAAAAAAGGATAAAAGATGGGTTTCAAATGGACAGATGAAGTTTTAGAGAAGCTGGAGATGTTCCTGAAGAAGATTTTCAGCAGAACAAATGAATGGATTTTTGAGACACAAATGCACAAACTTCATAATGAACAAAACGTAAAACATCACAAAGACAAAAAGGTGGTAGTGATCTCATTTTCATCTAGGTATAGACTTAGTATACTGAAAAATACTCTACGAAAGAAGTAAAATAGAATTCCATTGGGCAATGTGTGTCATGCAATAATCAAAGCCTAGGAATATTGTTGCAGTACTAAATGCTGAAGTTAATGAACATCTGACTCCATTGCAAGGCATTCCACCTGAGCCTCTCAAACATAAGCTCTCCAAATAATGTTTCTATTATGTTACTAGAGGTGATTGCTTCTTTAAAAGAATCAGAAATTATGCTTTGTTTGGCTAAAAAGGTGCAAACTGTTACCCACAGAACAATATTCAATCACTCTGAGACACCTTCAGACCTCAACACTGCTGCTGAAAAGGGCCCGGTAGCTCTCCTTGTGACGTGATGCATCCAATGGCTCAGCTGCCCTGGCTCTCTGCCTGAGATTCTCAGAACTTCTTGCACTTTTCCCTCATGGAACTTGAATGAAGCACTGGCTGATTCCATGCCCAATGTGTCTGTGTGCATTGAGGATTTGATATAACCACTGCACTAGCCTCTCAGGATAGCACCATTGCATGTGACCATTGTTTCTCATTACAAATACCCAGCATCTATTTCTGGGAAGTGGTGGCACTAAATGCAAGTGAGATTTAGCTTTTTATTTCACACTGTGCCACCTGATACATCTGGAGGCCCCAAATCTTTGTCATAAATTTTCCCACAGTACAAGCAAGCTGATTTTCATTCTCTGCTGAAGAGAATATTACTGTGAAACTTTATGTCTCAGCAGTGCTGCATTGTATTTTGAGAGTTGAGTAAGTCTATGTAGCCTTTTTGGTATGTTTCTAATTATGGCATCAACCTTCATAAACCCATTAGTTCAGAGAAAAAGCCTATATCTTTGATATTTTACAATAGATATTCTGATTTTTTGGTAAGAAACTGCAAGAAAAAAATCCATCGATATCTGATAGAGACATAGAACATGGTCTTCTTTTTCTTTTTTAACGCAACTCTAAAACACTGGGAACCTAAATTTTTGTTGCAGTTGTTGTTCTTGTAAAATACTGAGGCTTTCATACTTGCACAGAATAACGTCACTCTGATTTCCCACACTTGACATCACATATTTATGCAAGTTCTGTAGTTCTGTGGCATCTGTTGAACTTCAGCCATCTGGGCTCATGTTCTAGCCTTAGGCATCCATAACCTAGCAATATTTAACACATCTCTTTCCATATAGAATTCATTTGGCATCTTCTGAATTGCTGTTTTGAACAAATGTCTAGTAGAACCAACAATCTAGTAGAGTTCTATTGCACCTTTGCTGACAGCAACTTAGAAGATGCCAAATAGAGGAAAGTTTAGTAAAGATTTTTCTTCCAGATTATTTGTGTGTAAACTCTGTTTCAAATACCTACATATTCCACTTTTCAGCTAGTTTGCTAGTGTGCTCTCTCTCTGAAAAATCTAAATCAGCTCATAGATACGAAGCTACTTCTGACCTGTTCTGAAACTGTTGCCATAGTGGTTAAATCAAGGCAATCAAGTGCTACACTGTGAAATGGATTGACACTAAATGTTGTGAGGCTTGATGAATCTAAGAGACAGTGGGTCATTATATCATTTCATGGCACTATGCACATCAAATGGCCACAAGGAAGTAACACAAGAGTTTAGAGTGCCTTAAATCTAAATATCCTATGGCAATAACCAATGTCTATCTTTCGAACAGATTTTTAATCTAACATTTCATTAGGCTGCATGATATTTCCTCATCTATTCTGTTGAACACAGCAGATGAGTATGTCATATCACATACCTAGTTCATAGCTTTCCTGATAAATGTCATATGGAAGAGTGAACCACTGCAAGGGCTTGAACTCTTTTATGATAATTTATACATGTTAGGCTTTAAATTTAAAATTCTGTTAATGCAATAATTGTCCTTGTTTCAGTCTTCTGGTGAAGTGTCTAATGAAGAACAAGAATTCAAAGTGGTCTTTAGTATAACTCTTGTCATATGAGAACAGAAAAAAATCTCAGCAGCTCTGTGATAATTCAGATCCCCACCCTTTGAGTTCTTGTTTTCTCATAGTGTCACCAACTAATCTATGGTTCTTTTGAATCTGTGTCTTCCACAGCGGGATCTTCATTTCTGTGTAGCCAATATGCAAATAAGCACTTTCTTGTGCTTATTCTTCTCTCAATAGTTTGTGGATTTTGTTTGGGGGTTTTTGTGCGTTTTTTGTTTTGTTTTGGGTTGGTTTTGTTTGTTTGTTTGTTGGTTGGTTGGTTGGTTGGTTTTTTTAGGGGGTGGGGGTGGGGGGAGTGTGTTTTTTCCCTAAAAGTGCTTCTCTGGAAAATAAACATAACAATTGTCATAGAATGGTTATGATTACTGATAAAAAGTTCTTTAGCAATATGAACCTTTTGTAATTTTTTTAGTTTTCCTTCAATAACATAACCATTTCTAGCTGACAGAACTTTCTTAAATTATCACCATTACCTTTGGTCCCCAGTAAAACTGCTCATAATAAATATTAATTTCTCAGGATGACATTTAAGGGAGGGAGGGAATCTTGAGTTCTTGGAATGTTCTAGACAAGACAGACATGTTCTTTATGTAAGTCATCACCGGTATAGTTAACACAGAACCAAAGAATGTACCATCTTGCATGATTATGATCAATGCTTTTTTCCTCTTTTCTTAGGGATTAGCTAACAGCAGTCTAGGATGCGTATGTGAGTCCTGCTTGTAGCAACTCCAGCTCAGTGTAATTTGAAAATAGTTTCCAGCCAGGACACTAAATATAACAGAATTGTAAAAAATACATAAAATCACCGGATGTCTTAGGTTGGAAGGGACTCTAATGATAATTTAGTTCCAACCTTCCTTCCATGGGCAGCAACACCTTACATTAGAGCAGGTTGCTCAGAGCCCCATCCAGCCTGGCCTTGAACACCTCCAGGGATGAGACACTCACAACTTCTCTGATCAACCTGTTCCAGTGCCTCACCACCCTCACATTAAAGAATTGCTTTCTTATATCTAATATAAACCTCTTCTCTTTCAGTTTCAAACCATTGTCCTGTCTTGTAAATGCTCTTGTAAATAGTCTCTGTCCATGTTTCTTGCATGTTCCCTTCAGGGACTGAAAGGCCACAATTAGATCACCCTGACTCTTCAAGACTATTCATGAAATGAATTTAATGAATTATTTAGAATAGGTCCTTTGTTTGTTTGAAACAGCATTCTCTGCTCCTCTTACCCTTCAAGGAAGGGATGCCTGTTTCTTTGTAGACACATTTGGACATTTTCTTTCAGCCTAGTCTGAAAGAAAATGATGCTTATATATGGTTCTCATGACCTCCAGCAAACTTTCCAAGTGTAGTAATGTCATCTAGTCAATTCTGGAGTCCTGCCTGCCTCTTGAGAATCAAAAGTACCCCTTGCAAAATACAGATATATACAGCATTTTTTACATTTATTGGATTACTTATTCTATAAGCTCTTTGTTATCACATAAAACCCTATGGAAACCCATGATCTTTAGAGAGAAATAAATGCAGGCATGCTGTCTCTACAGGACAGATATAGCAAATAAGGAGACACTATCACACATTGCCTCAATAGCCTGATTTGATGGGTATATGTGGGATTTTGAGAGATTTCTTTGAGGCTTTGTTCATCAGTGTAACAAAATCGTTAACAGTGCATGACTACAACTGTTCATGTTCAAAATAGAACACATTCTCCGGGCCACATGACATATTTTGGATCCACGATAATAGCAGAAGATATCCTTTCTCCAAAGGTTGCTTTTCTCTTCTAGGATCATAGTTATTTTCAGGTTTTGTGTAGATTTTCATCAACAGCATACTTTTCCTTGCATTTTAATAGTTTCTCAACCCTATAGCTTTACAAATGTCAAATCACGGCCAATTTCCTCACCCTCTGCTTTAGAGTCCAAGCTTTTCTAAATACAGTCAAGTTGCAACAGTGACAATAGTTCTGATTCAAGGAACAAGTACTCTCTGATGCCTGGTGTTCCTGTAATCATGTCATATGCCATGTCCTATGACCATTTTAGCTGTCAAACTCGCATAGGACGATCGCCTTCCTTGCAATGGTTTCTCAGACCAGCCTGTG